>VZRF01014343.1:543858-740685 GCA_013396875.1 Vireo altiloquus | reverse complement strand
TATTCATATGTCTTATTCTGTGATAATAGTGAGAGGGTTTTATTTTCCTAAAACTTCAAGATTATAATTTTTCTGAAAAATGTTTGCTGTCAATATAAAATCCTGTTAATGTGTTTTAAGTCTTCTGGTATATATACTGAACATTTCAACATATAAGCTTACCGCATAAGTAAGTGAACATCAAATGAAGGAGAAAACAAGGAACTTTTTACTTGGCTTTTATAATCTGTAGGTTAAATAATTGAAATGAGATCCTCATAAGGTCATGCTTGGAGGTCTTTCCTGTAAGAGGTTCACAGTTACTTCTGAAAGTCACTTAAATGAGTATTAATGTACATTCCTGTATTTATTACAAGGTAAGATTAGTGGAATTCATTTAAGAATGGAACTATATGCTTTATTGATGTTAATTTGCCCTTTGAGAATTTAAAAATCTTGATTCTCTTCACAAAATGAACAAGAGTTTATTTTACTGTGATAATGGTGGACACTTAGCTGAAACTAACAATAATTTTAAAAAAGAATAATGTGTCTAAATCATGCATTTTTAAAGCCTGCTTTTTGGTTAATGAAGAAGTAATATCTATGAGGCTAATTTTATTTCTTAAGACATAATTTTGCTCCAGACCGTAAGGAGCATGGAATGTATACCAGGTACCAAAGCACAAATTTCAAGTATATGCACATCAGAGATGTATTTCAGAATGTGGTGCATGAGAGCACAGGCATGTGTGGTACTGTCTCCTTAATGGATCTCAGAGAGAACACAGCAACAAGCTGGAGAAAACAATTTCTTTTTTAACTTGTCTTCAATTGTAATAGTTAACCCCATTTCTAAAGGGAACTTCTGTAGCTTCCCAGGAGAAATACTTGACAAAGAATGTAAATATGAATAGATGTTTTGGTAAAGTGCTTTTCTTGACCAGTGAAAGTGTTCTGTGTTTGTTTTCATACTTTGGTGAACTGTGCTGGAGAGGCAGAGACACAGTCACACAGACAGATGAGCTCCAGCTGAAAGGCTGGAGAGAGAAAAAAGTTACTCTCTGTTTTCTTCAAGATATATTGATACATTAATTAAGCCTTCTGATTTCAATCTATGAACGCGGAGTAGGTTGTCGAAGGGCCCTGGAAATAGGGTCGCATCATTTCTACAGGCATGAGGTGGTGATAAAAGGTGGAGCACAGGAGACATCACAAGTGTGTGCCACACAGAAATTCTGACAAGGAGCTGGTCAAAAATGGTTTCACGAGCTTAAAAGTGAACAAAAACAAAGTGTCTGTCATGTGTAAAAGACACTACAAATTGTTCATTTGGATTAACAAAGAGCTTTAGACCTGTTATGAAAAGCCAAGGCGCAGAAGGATATTAAAGAGAAGAACCCCAGGTGAATCCTAGACTGAAAAAGAAGAAACTGTTGATATAACCAGCATATCTCCCTGGGTGGAGAACTGCAGGTGCTCAATGCAGGTGCTCTCCCCTCTCTCCCCACACACATGAGAATGAAGCCCCCAGCCTTAAGGTCCAGAGCAGCAGAAGAGGGTGAGCAGAGCAGCAGGGGCAGGGCTAGAAGCCAAGTGTGGATGAACCAATTCTTGTTGAGTTTTTTCTTGAACAATTAGTTTTGGACTAACAAGAGTTGGTTTCTCTATTCATTAAATGAAAAGATATGTGTTTTGCAGTGAGCATATTTTAAATATAATAAAAAAAAAAGTATTGGTGGCTAATCTTTGGTATCTTACTTAGATTACTTTGTTTACAAAACACTTGGTTTAAAGAGGTGCATAAGCTTGTAAGGAACCATAATCACTTAATATTCCAACGTATGCTTTTTAACCCAAAGAAAAAGGGAAAGGATTTATTTGCCTTTAATTTCTTTTTTTCCTTAATGTCTTTCTTTTTTTCTTCTTTCTTTAATTTCTTTAATTTCTTTTTCATGGTAAGAAATGCAGTTTTCATAAAGTTAAGTAATATTATTGAGAGTAATCAAAATAAAAGTATATATGTAATATTTAAATTTATTTAATGTGATTAATTCAATGAACGTATGTATCACAAATCTCCAAACCCCTCAGTAATAAATAATCACTGCATGAGGTTGAAGATATTCATTTCTAAAAAGCTCAAGTATTTATTCTTTTAACTTACTTTTTTGTTTAGCAATGGAAATACTTGGCAATAGAACCAATTCTTCTTATCTAATAAAATGCTTTTTGTTATCCAAATGGTACGTACTTACTGTAAAGAACAGAAGTCTTGAGACTTTTATATGCTCTGAAGTTCAAATTTCTATTTTTTTACTTGCTGTCTTGTGTTAGTAAGTGAACTCCCTCTTTGATCTTTTCCTTTCTCTTTCTCAGGGGTTGTATACTGCAGACCCACAAAAAAATCTACATAATTGCCCTCTGAGATTATTTCTGCTGAGATGACTTCTTAGTACTTGAGACCCTTCTGGAAAACAGCAGAACTTGAAAGCTTCTGTGTCATCTTTGTGGGCTAAATATAAATGACATAGATGAGAAACACTCTGTTCATCAACCTGTTCTGTGCTAACACTCGGACTCTCTCCTTTTGCTATTGTTTTTATTATCATTGTAACTCTTATTGTCATTGGCACTGCCATTTATAGTCCTGAATTTTCACTCTAAGGTATAAGCAGTCTTGCAAACTTTGAAACAGATTCAGCAAAACTGAAATGTTTTTGCTGTTTTGGATAGAGCAGAGTAGGGTTTATCTTGCATTTTGGCCTTGTCTGTTTGGAGTTTGGGCAAACACCCAATTTGCCACTCAAAAGTTAAAGAAAGGGTTTATAGAAGAAAAGATAAAAAATAAATACAAACATTTAATTTTGTATTTAATTCCATTATTAATACTTGTGAGCNATAAATACAAACATTTAATTTTGTTTGCAAATAAAACTAAGCCATTTTAAGATTCCTTCACTGTCCAGTGATTACAAAAGCAGACAAATAAGTTGAGTTCCATTATTAATACTTGTGAGTGTGAAAGATAATTTTATATGATGGTGGTGTGGGAGCACATCCACTTCTATACCATTTACAATAGTATCTATGAGAGTTTTGCTATGAGAGAAGCCTAATGTGTTAAGTGTCTCCCAACTGATAATAGGATAGCCCTGATGGATAATCTACTGCAACATGTTCAAATTTTCTCTTAAGTCTAATTTTACCCTCATTCATTTTCCCACAAAACTTAAACATTTTTCAGGCCTACTTGTCACTTGTCTTTTCTTCAAATATCTTCGTTATTGGATAAATCATTATCAGAGATAGTATTAATTAATTTAATCCTCAATCTTATTCTACTGTTTATAAACCATGGAAACAGGAAATTTGGGAAAAAAAGGGATTTACTTTCTCTACAAAAAGTATATTATACATTATTATAATCTTCATGAATGAAGAAGCTCTCTTAGACTAGATGACCTTTTTCGATGAAGGTGACTTTTTCAACTGCATGTGCTTCTGTCTCCAAAGAAATTTAAAGCCTTTATAGTCTCTCTGTGGGATTTTCAGGATGCTACCACGAAATCTTTTGTGAGCCTTTTAATTACGGACAGAAGGTCACCCACTTCCTAAAGCCCAAGAACGTCACATGTGTTGCCTTATCAGAGTTCACAAAAGCCCCCAATGAATGTACCTTATCTCAGGCACTAGAGTGGCTTAAAATTAATATTCAGACAAAACTCATGTCTTCAGTCATGAAGCCTGAGCAGCATATTTGAACAAGTCATTATGCTGTGATGTTCCTATAGCTGCTAATTGTCTCAGGTAGTTTTTGCAATCTGCACAAAATAATTGCTTTGGGAAACAGCACTGATAGTGGTGGTGGAAGGGTTTATCTCATTATTTATTTTTTATGTCTATCCTTCAAACATTTTGGGTTTGACTGATTGATTGTTTTATGGGAAATTATTGTAATATGAATAAAAAAGTAATGTAAGGGAGGGCAAGGCAAAATAAGAATGTTTTCCCATTGTGAGCCCTCCAGTGTTGTTGCTGTAACCCTATATAATGTGTTCTAAGACAACTTCAGAAGTTCACTCTAACAACTTTAGAGTCTGAGAATATCAAGTCAGCTGTTTAGAGCATGGTGCCAATAACACCAAGGTTGTGGGTTCAATCCCCATATAGGTTGTTCACTTAAGAGTTGGACTCAATGACCCTTGTGGGTCCCTTCCAGCTCAGAATATTCTGCGATTCTGTAAATATTGAGATGCTTGATTTTTCCTTATTTAAGATATGCCACTCTCGTCTTCACTTAGCTGTTTGTTTTACAGGCAATATTGTTTGCTATGATATTTGTGTAGAATCTCCAGTTGTTTGTAGAATATGCCTATTAGATCAAGCTGTCTAGAACATTTAGGCACAGGACTGCATCGCTTTCCTAGATCATTCTCAGGGATATTTGGGAGACAGGTGACAAGACCCTGTCAAAACTCATGTGTTTCTTGGAAAATGTAAAGACAGCTTTCCAGGTAATGTGGAACTCAGGCAGAAACTAAGACATGTATAAGTTAAGTGCTGCCTTTTGTTTGAAACTAAATTCTAGTTTATCCCTGTGTTAGGTGGCCATGAATGTGGTCCTGCAGCTTTCCTGCCTGTGCCTGATTTGCCCTGCTTCACCGTTCCTACAAACCAGCTTGTTACCATGAACTTTTCTGCCGCCACCTCTGCTTGTACCCAGCTGTGTTCCCTGAGCTACAGACACTGCTGCCCGCCACCACCCAGCCTCTGAAAGCTTGCAGCTGCTCCAGGAGCAGGCCTGTACCCACAGCAGCCTGTTCTCCCCCCCAGAAGGGACACACAGACTGCTGCTATTTGAAAATCGCACCCAGCCTGCCACGGGAGCTACGCAGCTCATACACTCTGCCTCCTGAGCTGATGCTGACAGAGCGCTCAGAATTCCTTGTGGTAATGCTGTCCCTATCTTCTGTTTCTTTCCCCCTCTCTCTCTTCTTTTCTCCTCTCTGCTCTCTTTTCTATTCCCCTTTTACTTCAATAAATGGTTTTCAGATATAATACTGCCATGTTTGCGCTTAATTTTTCATCAGAAAATCTATCAAAAGAATCCTTCACAGCTCCTCCTTTTATAGTGGAACAGGACTCCTGTAAATATTTCTTACTTGATACAAGATACAAAGCATTATTTTTTTCCTTCTCCTTTTTTTATCAGATATATTTACATGTAGCATATATATTTACTCTGATGTCTGGATATAACATTTAGTGTAGTGGGAAAAAAACAAAAGTACTAGAATTAATGGAAGATTTCAGATTATTATTTTCATTGTATTTATGAAGAAAAACAGTTGCAGAAATTTCAACCCATTTGTCTTTCTAAATGCCATTAGAATCATCATTGAGAAGTTCACATAATATAAAAGACTGGGCAAAACATAATTTATGTATGATTTTGCTGATGTTTCAGGTAAGGTTGTTGTATGACATGATTTCAAATACTTGTGTCTATAAATAAAAGGAGATAGCCTTTTATACAGAAAAGTGTAAACCCAATATTAGCATATTTCTGAGAAAGTACCATTGAAATCAAGCTTATCTGTAGAAATTTTAATAGTGACAGTACCTGTGATGACTTAACTTGTGTGAAACTAGCCTCTTCAGGGAAATTGCATGCAACTCACTGCATGTAGTTGCATGTCTATCTTTGGGATAGACAAATTTTCTCTTTCCAGTAAAGATACTGGTTTTTACTATGGGTTTTCAGAACCAGGAATATTTCTGGTTATTCTCTAAGGATACTTTTATTCTGTATGAATGTTTTCTACTTCCTCACTCCATAAAAGTTATTGGGACATGCAGCTCTAAAGAAGTAAATGGCAAATACATAATATTCAATGTCAATTAACAATAAGGTATCAGGAAGGTCTTTCTCATATACAACATTTTTTCAGATGTAGATGCCTGACCTACTGTAAAAATTTTTGATGAAGGAGATTCACATATGAATATCTATATTTATTAACCATGCATCTAAAAGGCATTTAAAAAGGTTAAGTTTGTCAGATATTTGAATCCAAACCACAGATGTGATGTAACTTCCCTTGTACCCTGAAGGAGTAAGCAAAGTGCTGTGAATTTCAGGATCCAGACAATTGGGAGTGTACCCACTGTGTGATCAGGTATTCAATACCCTGTGGATTCCAAGTGTGTATTAACACAAATACGTTTTAAGACACATCCAACAGAAGCTCTATTAATTACACTCATAGTGAGAGAACATTTTGACAGCAATGTATTGGCAGAGACACAATCTATATACTGTTTCAGAGAAAAAGGGGAAAGAAATTAAGGAAATAAAATTTTTCATTGTTGGTAAAGTGAGGAATGTAAAAAAATGCTCCTTCACTGAAAAAGCACTTAGGCATAGGGAACACACATATCTAGAAATTGATTTCACACCTCTTTCTCACATTTATTTTCATTTGTATTCAGAATACTTACTGGCAGCACCAAATGCATTTCACACTTTAAGAAAGCAAATATATTGTTATTTGAGTTCATTGGTGTCATACAGAACCGTATAAAGACAGAAGAAAATCCAGAGAGGTGAGACAAAAGAAAATCTACTAGAATTCTCTGTAATTTCAACTGAAAAAGCAGCTCCATAGCTCCTTGTGTGTAGTATTTTTCATTGGTATTGACAAGCCTAGCCCATTTTTCATCATCTTTACATCTCTTGTTCTCTTTCCCTCTAACCTTTTCCCCCAGCTCCCTTGGACATTAGTCTCAATATTCTTATAGCAGAAATAGTAATTCCAGAGACTTCAGTATAATGTCAATGTGTTACCATAGAATCACAGAGTGGTTTGGGTTAGAAGGGACCTCAACCACCATCAAGTTCCAATCACCCCATTTTGGACAGGGACACCTCCAACTAGACCGTGTTCTTCTCCATGAAACCTGGCCTGGAACACTCCAAAGGATGGGGCATTCACAGGTTCTCTGGGTAACCTGTTCCAGTGCCTCACCACCCTGGTAGTAAATAATCTCTTCCTAATATCCAATCTACTCTTCCAGAGTAAAGCTACCCCCCCTTGTCCTATCACTACATGCCTCTGTAAAACATCCCTCTCTAGCCCCTTTTATGTGCTGGAAAGCTGCTGGTAAGTCTCCCTTGAGCCTTCTCTGGGCTGAACAGCCTCAGTTCTCTCAGACTCTGTTCATAGGAGAGGTTAATCAGAGGCTCCAGCCCTCTGATTAATTTAATGGCTCTCCTCTGGACTCACTCCAACAGGCCCACGTCCTTCCTACATTAGGGCCTCTGGAGCTGGGTACAGCACTGCAGGTGGGGTCTCAGCAGAGCAGAGCAGAGAAGCAGAATCCCCTCCCTTGCCCTGCTGCCCACTCTGCTTTGGATGCAGCCCAGGACACGTTTGGCTTTCTGGGCTGCGAGTGCACAGTGATGGGTCATGCACAGCCTCTTACCCACCAGCACCCTTGAGTCCTTTTCCTCATTAATGCTCTCAGCCCCTTCATCCTCTACCCTGTATTTGTGTTTGGGCTTGACACAATCCATGTGTAGGACTTTATGTTTGGTCTTGTTAAATTACAGTCAACTACCTGTACCTTAAGAGTGAAAATATCTGTGTTTTTCAGAGGGCAGTTTAGGAACAGCATGCGATATTACAGTTCTTGTACACTGGTAACAGCAGAACTTTCTCCTGTGGGAGCTAGGAACAATACACTTACGCAATGTACTGTGAGGAAGGGGATTAACTAGATGTCCTCTAACATAATTTCCAAATCTATTTTCCATTATTTATTACCTTTCCTCACCTCACTGCCCCCAGGAAACAGCTTGCCTTTTCCCAGGGCACGTTAATTAAATGCATCAGACTCCCACAGCACAAACAGGCCAGCTGCAACACATGCAACATAATCACATTCACCAAGGCACCACTTCGGAGAAACTGTCTGAGTTGCAAAGAGTATTCAAAAGCTCAAAAACCTGTCTGCAAGTATCAGGGCATGTGAAGCATTCAAGGCTATAGTTCAAAGTAAGCTTTTTTTTTTTTTTTTTTGTTACAGTTGTGCCTTTTTACTGACTGTGTTCCTTCCCTAAAATTACCAGTATTTTCTGCTGGAGATTAGAATGCCCACTTGGTGGTAATTATGAACGCTAGCCTTAGGAAGCCACAATGATTAAAATGTGTAAATATGCATAAAAATTCCCTCCATACACCCTGGTCGACAATGTTCTACGCATTAGCAGGCTTTACCTAAGGGAGATATGCTGTATGGTTTTTTTGCTTCTTTTATCCAGCTTATTTCCCCCCTTCCTACAATAAAATGTATTTTTGGCAAATATAGAAACTGGTAAACAAAATCTATGGCTTACAGTAGTGAGTGAAAATTATATATGTGATTTACTGTCACTGTAGTTCAGGCTTCCCAGCCTCAGAAAGCCCTTTAGCTGTATTCACATTCTTAATAAGCCAATATATGTACTCACACCCTTTTAAATTATTCTTTTACACAACGTGAAAGGTATGGAGAAACAAAACAGAACATTAACACACCCACTATCATCTTTTCTCCCACACTTGGGAATTCTCAGTAAGAGAAAATCCCAGATCCACATTCTTTTTTCAGCACTCAGTGCTCTGAGTGGTCAAACTGTGGCAGAAATGAAAGCGTCTTCAGCTACTAGCCTTTTCAAGCTGTACCAGTCCCTGTTGTAACTATAATGATTGAGGGCAATTCAAAGTTACCTGTTGCTGGATCTTGTATTTTTAAGAAAGTAGGGCAAAGAACAAAAATATAGGAAAATACTAAAAAAATAAAAATCATTGTATACTCTTAAAGGTGCAAAGCCCTAGAAAGCTAAAAAGTAAGCTTTATATAAGCTTGAAAAATTCCAGCACTCTTTTCACATGTATAAATACAAAAATAAAGCTCTTCAATGTACATTCACAGATTATTTTCAGCAACTTACCTTCTCAGAAGGATATTCTCTCATTCAGTATTCAAACTACCAGAAATCTGCTATTTCCCTGCATTATAGAAAGTTATTTAAGAGTTTGAATATTTTTTTTTCTTTTATGTATCTGACCTCTGGATCTGGAAAGGTAAGAGCTGATGGTAAGCACTATTATATCACGACTTGTTTCTTTAATGGTGGTCTGAAGCCAATTTGGAAAAAAAAAATCCGTAACTGGTGAAATGTTATTAAAATTATAATGTGATTTTATATTGAAGAGAGTATCTTCCCAGTATTAGTGTTTCTCCAATATGCTCATTTCAGTAAACTGTTATTGGTTACAAATTAGCATAAATCACTTTTTATCACTATCACATTTTCCTCAGGTCAGTACAGTATTTGCAAATAAGATGCACTATTTGCCCCCTCTTTTCCATACAGTACCGAAAAGGGTAGAGTTGAAAAATATGAAAAGCACTTTCTTCTTTCTCTCACTCATCTTAGTATCTTTGTCATTTGCTTTCCCAACATATCTGTGCTGTTACTGAAGCTCCTTACCAGTTCTGACACGTTCCTGATCACAATATCATTAATTAAATAAAAGCTCCGGTTTAAATTCATGCCTTACTCATCCTCAGAACCCAGAAAACATGATGTTATGGTTCAGCCTGGTGTCTAATATTAATTGGAGAGCAGCCTTTTACATGGTAGGACGTGAAATCTATCTGAAATATCACTTGCTAGTGTAAAATACGAAGATAGGATAGAGAAGTAAAGATCCTGTTTTTTGAGGGGGAAGTTTTTACAAGATTTCTGTATAAAAATGAAACCAGCATATTCTTTAGCCATCTCAAACTTACAGCATTCTAAACATGGCTATTCACCTTCTTAAAGCATCAGGGAAAATACGTTCTATGATAATTAAAATAAATTAATTCTGAAATGCAAATAAGCCGCCACCTTATAGCAGCTTGAGCAGCTAAATGTTAATACCTGTGGCCGAGAGCAACCCCAAAAACTTTAAAGACCGAGACTTAAGGGAGGGAACGCATGTGCTTGTTCTTCATGAAAGTTTCTCTAGGTGGAGCTCTAGGTCAAACATCCTTGCAGTTACCTTGAATACTTCATCATGGTAATTTTGGAATTTGTTTTAATATTCTCAGTTCACTACATCTGTTGCTATAAAATGAGGTGCAGAAACTGCACTGACTTTATTTTTTTGTCACTTTGTATTCACTGTTTATGTAAAAACGCAATTGTCATGAATGATGAGAGGATTAAATGCAAAATCAGAGAAGCTGACAACCTAACAGGACCGCTGCTGCAGTTTAATGGCATGTACTGACATCACATTTGGCATGGTTCACATTTTAGTTAGCTGTGCCATAATGCTTCTGCACTGATGTCTCATTAAATAATAATTCACAAAGTTCGTAAAAAATCAGTTCTTCAAAACATATTCAAATTATTGATCTATCTTAATTGTGCATAATAGATGATCTGATAGACTGTAAAAAAAACCAGATGGCAAATTTAAAATTCATTTTTTTGGTTAGCATATATGTATAAAACCATGGCATACAATGCTTTTTCGTGAAAGACTTTAACAGCAACATCTTAATTAAGTTTCAAAAATAATAGATATCAAGAAATGAATTGTTTGTTTGTTTGTTAATTGGTTTCTTTTTTATTTATCTGTCTTCCTAAAAAAAATAAGCTTTGTTGCATAGAAACTTTCTCTTAGAGTTTAGAGAGCTCCCAGGTTTTTGGGTGCTGCTGGGGTTTGGGGGTTCTACTTTGTTTCATGGAGGACTACTAGACCCTAAAAATCAAAAATAAATGAAAAAAACTTATCATTCTGTATATTTTTATATACGGTGGTTAACACAGCTATGAGCCTGTCTTTCATTCAGAATGACATAAAACATTATATTCTTGGAAAGTTTCTGTAGCAACAATGCAAGGGAAAATAATATTATCACAGATATCAACTACCATTGAAAAAAAAATCCAAAAAACCCACTCTGGTCCACAGGAGAGAAGGGTGGGAGAGAAAGTGAAGTGCAGAATTGTACTATCCATGGTGCATAAAAATCAGCAAGTTCACAAGACTACTAGCTCACATTTTCTCCTATAAATATTGTAGTTTCATTGATTCTTGAAATTTGGCTTCTTAGAAAAACTTCTGTAACTTTTTGGGTCAGGCTATTAGGTAATGGCACTTGGTGGATCTGTTGTATTTGCTTCTTTTTTTGTCTGTGAGAGATAAGGGAAATTAGAAAGAATGAAAACCACTCTGCTTTATGAAATAATTATTTTGCTGCTATGTAATATTGAGTCCTTGCTGAGTCCTTAGTCTAATTGTTACATAGTGTGCTTCTGCCACACTAAGACCTAGAAAAAAATAAGTAGCTTACTACTGTATTCCTGGAACATTTCTCAAGATGAGATATGTGATTGAGGCCTGAATAAACCACAAGTGGTGAAGCTTGTAGGTACTTTATACACTTATACACTTTTCAAAAAAATTACGTGAAGAAAGCAGCTGCAACAAAGCAGAGGAGACAGGGCTCCTTAGTTTGTTCAGTTTTGGTTTAAGTCAGTCAAGAGCAGTGTATTACAATGTTTTCACCCTCATAGCTGAGTACTCGAGACTGAGAATGCACCCTCAGGCCCTCCGAGTGCTTGGACAAATTGGCACAATCAGGAGTTATGGAGAAACTCCCAGCCCAGCATGGACAACAATAACACGACTCTAAGTCACAAAAGAATTACACAGGATGGCAAAATGCCCCAAATTGTAAACCTTACTTTAAAAAAAGTTTAAATAATTACCTCTCATATGGTCTCTTCTGGATGGAAGCGTCTTCATATCTCATACTGACTAATTCCCAAGACTAAATTAATAAGAGCAAATTGAAATCAGTAAAAACTAAACCTATGCACAGCAAATGCAGAAGGCATACTGAGGAGAAGATGCATGAAAATGAGAGTACTTATTCGCAGGTGAATATCTTAGTCACTTCACTGTGGAGTTATACCTTTTCTCTGCTTTTGTGGATCTTGACTTCTTCTTCTCAGTTTTACCAGGACCAGCGGAAAGTAACTTTCTCAGGCATAAGTGCTATGAGCTGATAGCCCAGTGCTAAGTTAAAATACGAGAATTTGAACTTGTATTTTCAGGCAGGAAAAAATATTAATCTTTCTTTTACCATTTTTTTGTTTGAGATCTAGGATGGAAAGAATATACAAAGAGTATGAGTTTTAAAATGTATTGAAATCTTTGGTTTAAGCTTTGTTTTTTAATTATGCACTACATGTGATGAGAGAACTGACAGTACAGAGAAACTTTTCAATTCATTCTATTAATCAAAGCAAGAAAGAATTAAACTATTTCAGAGGTGAAATCAAGTGCTATTTTTTATCACAAAACTAAAAAGGCCCTGAATAATTGTCATTACAGGAAGTAGGGATTGGTGTGTCAGAGACTGAAATAATATAGTCTGTGAAAAACATTTTCATGAAGGACTTAATTAATCCATGGAATTCTGTACTCTGCGGTGTATGGTGGTGTGTTAGGCCATGTGGCAGCGTGTGGTGGCAGCGACAGGGGACCCTCAGCACCAGCAGAGCAGATGGAGGCGAGCAACGAGACGTGGTTGGGACCCCTGGATGGGTGATGTGCTCCCACCTAACCCGTGTCCCCCCACCCCTCACACACACTTCTTTCTCTATTTCTTCCTTTCTTTTCTCTTCTCTTTCCTTCTCTTTGCCTCTTTTACTATTAAATAAAATACATCCATTTTTTTGGCATCAACATTTAATCTTGTTTAGTTTAATCTCCTTTTTGGGAATATTTTGAAGCTTCTAAGTGCTTTCCGGTTTATGCACAGAGACTTCATTTTCTTTGCTCTTCTGGGTTTTAAACCAGATCGCAACAAGGTGAAGTATATGAAAGAATAGCTTGAAAAAAATACATCTGCAACAGATAAAAAACTTCTAAAACAAGAGCAGCTGTGATTTTTCTTTTTTTTACTTCATCTCCTCTAAATTGATGAGTACTCAACACACAATTCTTTGTCCTGTAAAGGAATTTTTCTAACCAAAATCTTACAATGCTGTGGTTGGGATTTAATTTGTCTTTTCAGGTAAAAAAACACATAAATTAAGCACATAGTAAAGCTCCAGCCAGCTGGGGCACCACCTACAAAATTCAGTAACTGTCTCTCATGTAAAAACAGAGACACTTCAAAGGAACAAAGACTTGCACACACCCTAAGCCATCAGTGAGCAATAGGTCTACACTATTCACAGATGAAGTTTTTTTGTTCTTACTTTAATGGGCTGAAGAGTAAAGGTGCATGTTTGAAATCTAGCTGTGCAGCCGAATCAGAAATATTTTCTGCATGAGAATTTTTACCAACATTACAGATGTTTCCATGGCCAGTGATTTGCAGGTGTTCAATAGCACTCTAATTCTCAAGCAAAATAAAGCAATGAAGAAACATCAGATGTGTGTTCTAAGGTGAAATTCTCTCGAATGTGCTTTCACTAACCCCTGATGAAACAGACAAATTCAATGGTACCAGGATTAATGAAAAGCTGTCCAATGTACAGAGAGACAGACTTTTCCAACTCATGTTCTGAAGATTTGAACTTTCATGTAATATATATGATGTATATATTCAGTATGCAGGAATAAAAATATGATCAGAACTCCCTAAGTAAAAAATTAGAAGCATGGTTTAAGATAGCCTCCAAGGCTTATGCTACTAAACATAGATTAACATTCTGGTAGTATTTGTCAGACTCAAAGGACAATGACAGCAATTAATTGGGTACGAGAGGGAATTACTATCTGCTCATGACTGAGATAACGATTTTTGGACCCACGGTGAAGTTGACAACTTCAAAATTAATCAGATTGAAACAAAAATCCGTTTCAACATCAAGGGTATAAAAATTTTCCAATGAGTTTTTAAACAGAATGGCAAATGTACTAAGAGAATACGAGGGCATCTGTTTCAATACTATAACTGTAATACTTTCAACTGTACATGAAAGGTCACAGACTAAGTCTGTCACAAGGCAATTGAATTATCCACATTTTCTTATATACAGCTTTATCTTAAACTTTCCTGTTTATTCAGATACTCTTTCAAATCTTTTTTTTAGGTTTCCAACAGACACTACCACAAAAACATAACAGTTTAAAGATTGTTTATAATTTCTCAGTTTCCAAATTTAATAATTTAGTGCATAAGTAAATATGTATTTGCATTAAGGCAAGACAGGATTGATAATACTGATTTTGCAGTAGATTTTTTTCCTCCTCTGCCCCCCTCCCCTCTAAGGTATCTATAGCTAACCAACATATCGTTCCTTTGGATTGTCTGACATTATAGATTGGAACCAAATGAAATCAAACAATCAAGAAGAGAGTTCACAAAACCCCAAAATCAAAACACAAAGCAGTAATTCATTTGACTTTCTGTGATTCATAGCAGTTAAAGATATTTGTCCTTCCTAAAGGACAGTTGAAAATCAATATGAGCCTTAGCAAGTTACATTTTTCATTTCTGCTAAAATAGTGTACTACTTTCAATCACAAAGCAGTTCAGGTCCAAAGGGACCTGTGGAGGTTGTCTAGTCCAATCCCCCTGTTCAAAGCTAGGTCACCTGGAGCAGGTTTCTCCTGGGTCTTGTCCCGTTGGGATCTGGATAATTCTAAGAATGGAAATTTCATAATCTCTCTGTGAAGTCTATGCCAGTTTTCAATAATTTTTACATTTCGGTGGAATTTATTTTATGTTTATGACCATTGCCTCTCACAGGAATGTAACTGCCTGTTAATGGCTACTACTGAGAAGAGTATGGCTTCATCTTTTTTCCACTCATCAGATGTTTATACACTTTGATAAACTCTCCCCTCGAGCCTTTTCTTCTCAGCCTCAACAGTCCCAGTTCTCAGCCCCTTCTTGTTTGACAGATGCTCTGTTTCCAGGGAAAGAATGGGAAAGTAAGTGCCACATATTTCCTACAGTGAGCCTAGACAATAAGAAGAAACAAAGGAAGAAAAAGAGCATAGATTTCAGGTTCAGATTAGGACATATTAAAACAACTAAGTGGAGGTGTCTTCCTTAGATGGACTATATGTTAAAGCTCCCATCATCATTAATAAAAATGTAGTATTTAGTCCAATGTCCAGATATTAGCTCCTTTCTCTTTTCTGCTCTATTTAGGCCTACCTGAATATGTCAAAGAGCAAAGTACTCAGTTCTATTGTGATACAGTAGGATAAACATAGGCAAGGAATGGCCTGATGAAAGGTGAAAGATGGTCATTTTAGTATAATTAAGACAGCAAGGAGAATTATTCACTTCTCACTGAGGCAAGTATCAGAAAGTTATTTCTGTTGCTTAGACTCCATGTCTGAAAACTGGTGTCTTGGCTATTAACAAGTTTATTGCTTTAGGTTGATCTGATTTTAATGTATTATTTTTATTATTAGTATCGTAAGAATATTTTTGTATATCCCAGTTCAACAGAGTTAAAAGAGATCAGTTGACTGAACTACAGTGACCAAAATGTTATTAAAAATAAAACAGAGCTTGCAGAGAAAATTTAGATATTCATTCATTGAACACATAAGGTTGTTTCTTCTTTTTTTTTATATATTTTTTAATTTCCCTTGTGATGCATTCTATGTATTTGTTCTCCACCTATCCATCAAAATAAAAGTGTGTCATTGATAAATTTATTTTAGTACAAAAACATGCAACTCATAATGCCATTACAATCCAGAAAAAAAATGATCAGTCTTCTTGAAAATATGCAGTATTTTTTTAAAGGTTTGCACAGGTTCAGTGCATGTGACATGTTCACCACAGTACTTGTTCTTACATAATGGCAAGTAGTGATATGAAATGAAGAATTACTTAACTTTCAATAAATTTGGCTAAGAAAAGTCCTTTTAGGATTTTTTTTCCAATAAAAAGTACAGAAATTAAGTTCAAGATAATGTTGGCCAATTTAATTGTCACAGTAAAAAAGAACTTGTTTTAAGTCACAAAAATATTCTTCTGTGGTATATTCAACATATTAGAAAAAATAACTATATTTAGCAGAATTTGAAAAGGTGCTTACTGTCCTTTTTATTGCTAAATTCTCTTGAGAATTTGTCTTACAGTTAGTAGATTTACATAACTTTATTCTTCATGTTGGCTTAGGATTTCCTTACAGAAAAATTTTGTTAGTCTAATAAATTTGGATTGCTCATAAATCTTACCTGTTTACTTTGTTGAAAACTACAACACAGTAAAATTTACAGGTTGGTAAACAGCTACTTTATATCTGTCTGTTACTCAATAGACCTATTTATACCATTAAAGTGCTTTCTGCCACTTCATCTGCTTTGTGAAGTGTCAGAAAGCACTTTAATGTATAAAGACAAGCTAGTTTAAAGCAAAATAAAAGAAGTAAGCTAATGGCCAGTACTATCAAGCTATAAAAAAAAAGAAACAAAAGGTTTTAGAAATGAACTTGACACAATTCACAGATATTATATTCTCAAGCATGTGTTACATAGATGAGTGAAATTTCAGAGAAACATATTTAAAAACTGAAAGTCAGCAACATCCTGTTTACATTTCTAAGCTTTTTAAAATTTGTGGGTGTTTGAAAATTCCTCTCTTGTTTTCTACCAGGATTTTCCTCTACAAACATAATTTTACACTGAACAAATAAGAGCAGCCCATTCTACATGTCAGTAACAGTCTAACCTGTTATTGATTATGGAAGTTAGGTTTGCTTCCTGGTTTTCTTTCTAATGAGTTATTGTGAAAATCATTAATTTTTGTTCTAATGTGTAACCCCCAAAAACGTTTTAAATCACTTTCATTCTCACCTACCAGTGCAGTCATTCTGTGTACTTCATTCCACTGCACATATACAAAGAAGCATATAAGTATTTGACTAGATATAAACAGTCCCAGAGTAACTGACTAATTGTCAGATATTTCTGTACGAACATTGTTATCTCCAGCAAATGCTAGACTGAACTTTGGTGAAGCATTCAGTGTTTTCTGTATGTTTCTAAAGGAGCATAGAACATATGCATGAAAGGACAGTTTATTTCTGATTTCTGGTTCAGTGTTTTGGCCATGAGCACATAACTGCACAGTCCAACCATGCACAGAGCTCAGACTACAGTATTTCAGCTACAATGGGTTTAGCTTTGCATGTGCTAGTCTTAGGAAAGAAGAAGACTAGTTTGGGCAGTTTCATGGGTTATCACAGCCTGACCTAATATTCCATCTGGACAGTAGTCACTATCTTACATTATTTTCAAAAAACTTAGGTAACTTTACTCTGTTACTGTACTATCCAGTGCAGACAGCCCTGAAGAAAAGTTGGGACACCATTAGTAGAAATCTAGCCTACAAAGCAAACCCTAACTTTAAGGACAGTGTTGTATTTTATTTGTTTCTTTCCTTCATAGTTATGGCAGAAAAAAACCCCACAATGTTTTCCCCAAGTCTTCCTCATTCTTCATACAGTTCCCTTTCCTCCTGCAGCCTGAACTGACTGTATCTCTTCTGGAGATGTCTCCACAGAGGTTTGCTACAGACAGGCAAACAGATTTATGGACTAATCACAGGATTTATGGCCTATAATCAAAGTCTTATATTCTAAGCGTTTTTGGACACAAGCTGCTTTTTCTCAGCCATGTACAAACATGACACAATGGATGATAAATACAACTATATAAATAATCGTAATAATAACCACTGGGAGTGACTGTGATGAAGGATGTATAAATTTCTGTCAGCCAGAAATTAAGTTTTCTGCCTTTAATAGTAGATTTCACAACTTCTCCTCCAGTTCTGTTTTCAAATTGTGAGGTATGATACCCAAGAGGGTCGCAGGAGGATTCAAAGAAGATTATAAAGTGTTTATACTAATTGGGTAGCATTAATTACCCAGCTGTTTCCAGTAATTAAAGGCAGTTAGCTGTTCCCAGGCTAATGGTACACTTGTAGACAATAATTAGAGCAGCTTCTTGTAGCACCTAAACAGCAGCCCTATGCTTTGAGAGGAAAAAGAGCAAGAGGTTTCATCTGACATATTTTGTCTTCAAAAATGGAAGGAACTCAAAGGGATTTTTATTAGCAAAAATCACAGGAAAATGTGATCTGCTGCTGAGAAAAGTAATATTAGTGAAATTACCTTTTCTAAAAATATGTATTTAGATGTGAAACTCTTGTCTAGCTTTGGGCACACAGCTAATTTAAATCAGTTTGTAAACACGGTTTTCTTTGTACAAGCACATTCAGGTCACAAAAGTCTTCTCTTTTTACTTCTCTTTTTAGAAAATACTTTACATTAAGTTTAACCTAAAGTCTATTACAACTTCTGTGACATAAAATCTAAACATGAAGTCTCTCCACAAAACCAAGCTTCTTGTGACTGTTTATGAAGTATAATTAAATGAAACATTTAGATATCATTTAATTTTCTAATCATTTTGCTAATGCAACCTCTTGTGCCATTTAAAGGGTATTTACTACATACAAGACTTTTTATTATGTAAAAATCAGATATTCAATCTCCTATTTCATATGGGATCTTAAAGTGGTATTCAGTTTTAGTAATTAATATTCTTTTCTTCCAGTGACAGTTATGACAACAGTAAACAAGTACGGTGGCTTCTGCTGAGATACAGAAAAAGGTTTAAGTGTCATTTGTGTTATTCTGTTGTCCTGGATCATGACATATTTTTGCAACCTGTTAGATATTCAAGCACCTGAAAAATGAAGGGGACTCTCTAGGGCTCCAGTTCTCAGCATATGCAGGATCACAGTTCTCATTTCAGCACATCACAGGTCTTAATAAATATTCTTTCACTCTTTTTTCACAGCAATTTTAAAAATGCCTAATACCTGCCAATAATAGGTTCAAGCAATTTCACTTACAATGGTGCTGATGCTGTACAGGTTTTACACAATAAGATACCCATATGTAGTGCCTAGGCTTAGTTTTCCCTTCATTTTCTTCTGCACCTGCCCTGTACATGTCCTAACAGCCTGGAGGCATTCTCTGTACTCTTCTCAGTTACTTTGATTCAACTGTTGAATTGAAGATTCACTAATTGTGTAGTACAATGAGTAGCCCATTTACTTTGAAAGCAGCAGTCTCAAATTCTGCTCATCCCCTCTGTTTGTTTCAGTTTCTGAATTAGTATCTCATCTCCAGCAGTATAAAACCAACCACTATGTACAAGATATTGAGTACCACCATTTCTGGCACAACAAACCAACAAGAAAACAGAAAAAAATACAAAACAACAACAACAACAAAACCCTTTTAAAATTAAAAAAAGAAAATATTATTTAAATCCAGAAGAGGCTTAGGGGCTGTAATCTCAGTTTCCAGTGATCTATATCACTATAGATCTAATAGTGATCTATTCTATTTTTGCAATTATTAAATTCCTAAGAAATTGTAGCTACCATCTCCTACCCAATGACTAACAGAAGCACCCCTTTTCTCAGCAAGGCTACTACTGAAAAATGGTAAAGTGATTTGATGGAAATACCAAATTTCTCAGAAGACTGGATGCTAAGTTCCACACAGATTCAGAAAAGACTCTACCCCAAAGTTAAAGAGTTTCCATGGAAGTCACTAGGCTCCTATCCTGCGTCCATTCTGGAGGCCTTTTGCAAGTTCTGTGAATATTAAAATTGTATCTCCTTTGACAGATGTCGGGAGACCCCTGATAAAACCTTCTTGCACCTTCACAGAGATCCTTTCAGCACTTTCTCCCATACCACAGGCAGCTGCTGCATCCTTTGTGTTGGGAGCTGTGTTAGAACAAAACAAGACCACATCAAGCCTCCTACATTTATGTCCAGGCCCATGTCAAGGCTCTACATGATAGGTACAAAGGGAAATATCAAGTCTGGGTGTATAACACAAGGTGGCCAAGCCAAAACTGATTTGACAAATGCTTTGAATTGGAGCCTTCTGGTCTATAGAGGATGTCTTCACCAGAGCATTCAGTCCTACTTTTCCAAGAAAGGGGCACTGCTGTCCTATTCTCTCCTCTAAATTAAACCTAACAGTCCTAGCAGATGATCATCTCAGTAACTCCACAGTGTGGACCATCTTAATATTGCCTTCATTTGGGACATAATAAAGTGGATGGCCCTTAAAACAGATGAGTATTCTTTTTTGCATGAGAAGGAAATTTTAACTCTCTAAAAAAATGGAGACATAAAGAAGGCCCAGACATCAGATAGGCTAGTCTGAAAAGATTGAATGAGGGCTGACAGACTGGTGCTGAGTGTAGGAAATGTGGCTTCTCTGTTGGTAATGTGTCTGGCAGGGATGGATACATCCGTGCCAGAATGAGAAGGATGCTTTTCTTTCAAATAGCTTTACCTTGGTCTGATGTATGAACAGGCCTTATAACTGGGTGGTTATAACTCTGTGCAGTGTGATGACCTTCACAGTAATGGGCTAAAGTTTCATTTCTCTATGAAGTACTTGCTACTGGCATTGACTGGTAGCGGCCTGGCAAGCATGGCACTAATCTGTGGAGGTATTGGAACTGTTGTACAGAACCTGCAAACTTTTTATGAAATAAACATGACTTAGATGAAAATGAAGACAAAACTGAGAAAAAAAATACAATTCTAGTGTCATGATTAATATTTTTTTTTCCCTACGAGGGTGAAGGACCCGTTTCAGATTATTTAAGAAAAAGTGAGAATAGTTCTAAAGGCATACACATGTACAGAGGTGAGTACAATGGCAGTTTTATCAAAACCACAAAGGATTGACATATTATGCTGAACTAGCAAAGCCTCCAGTTTCTGAGACTGGACATTCAATTTTCCCTAGAAATAAAAAGAATAATTAAGTGGCAATAACTGAAAAATAAAGCCTAGGTGGAAAACTGATTCCAAAATGATGGCAGAATCTACAGGGACAGATTTTACCCAAGACTTTTATTCAAGAGTTTTTTTTTCCTCTCATGTGTGATGGAGTTGCAAAGTGATTTTACTCAAGGTGGTTTTGCTCAAAATGGGTGAAGATTGAACACAGAGAGCAAAACCTGTACTAATTAGAGCCAAAGAAAAACAGTCTTCCAGACAACATACATGGAAATTTTATCACGCAAATTAATAGCAGGCTGGAGACAAATTCTGAAGGAAAATGATTTTTTAATTGAGAACACTGCTTGTACTTTATTAATTTATTTTTACTGCAGTACTCAAACCTACCAAAAAAAAGGGCATTCTAGTGTTCCATCATCCCTAATGTCACCAAGTCTAATACTGCCTCAATCCATTCCCAGTGTCTTGTAATCTCAAACCATATCTGTCCATTTTATTCAAGAAAAAGATTTCAGCAACATGATACTAACACCACACCTATTCCTCAGGGAGCAAGAGTGTCTATGGATTTCATAGCATGTTAGCATTAGTCTGTTGGACAGGTTCTCTTCTCTTCCTCTCTTTATAAGCAGCAGCAAGATTTCACTGTATCCTGGGGCTACTAAATGAAATGAAAATAAACTTACATCAGATGTTTAAAATCAGGAAGTGGAAATAGTGTTAAGTCAGAAAATATTAATGCCAATTTGCCATGTGAAGCATCATTCAGGGAAATAAAAGCAAACAAACATCAAAATACCCTGGATTCAAATTTTCTATTATACTCCAAATGCATTCCATTATGGCTGGCTTAATGTCCTCTAGAGTACCTTGTCTTTGGAAAATAACAACAAGAAATCCTCTCACAGACTGTAAGCTAATGCACAAAACTAATCTTTATTCCAGTTTCCCAGCTCTTGCAGCACTCTTGCTTAAGTAAATGGACTAGCATGCTGTGTTTTTGAGTGAAATATATTACAATCAGAGGCTAACCATATGTCAAGCATGGGTACCTCATTATTGATAAGATTAAAAATATATCTGGAGTGATGCAAAAATCTGTTTGAACTTTCTGAATATAACATACAATCATTAAAGCTTTAAAAATATGAATACAGAGAGTGGTTTTAGGCCACCTTCTGACCATTGTTGAGACCAGCCATCAGCAGAGACACTCTTCAAGCAATATTTTTGAAGTTGTTTTTTATTTAAACAGTAATTTGTTATAAAATTTTGATCAGCTATATTTATCCAGTTCTGCAAATCATGGAGAAGGAATTTTATGTCAATGCTGTTGTTCTTGGGTATACCTTCTGAGAAGAGGTAAAGAAAAACATGCATGCTAGGTCTGTGATATTTGAGGTTTTACAATCATAGGGAGTATCATACAGACTTAAATATAGCCAAGGCTTTAGACCAACATTACACAGTTTATTATGTTATTCATAGTCAAGTTACTCAACTAAAAGTCTTTATAAGAACACAGAAGGAAATTTTAAAATAAGTTCTTCAGTGACATAATCCTCTAAGGGTGGAGTTTTCAAATAACTACATAATTTAGGACCACCATTTCTATTGACAGATAATAAAAAAATTGCATAGGAAGATCCAGATTTATTAAGCTACAACTAGTTCTCCTGTTCATTGTACGAATTGGACAGTTCTGTCCTACCACAACAGAACAGTTTGTGATTAAAACCTGCAACAGAGACTAACTGTTAGTTTGTATCCTTCATACTTTCATATTTCACTTTTGTGCATCATATTTAATGTTAATGCAGTGCAAATTCACTGCATGCAAACTGTAAACTGTGTTCCAAACGAGTTTGACCTGGTGTTTGCACTCTAAGTCATATATGCACATACTGGAAGAGGAAATACTTGTTTACCTCTAAGAATTTCAAAATTCGAGACAGCTGCATTTAGTCACTTACTGCCACTGTCTAAGAAACATTGTGGAGATGGTATATCCTTAAAGAAATTAAATTTAAGAAAGATAGCTGAAATCTTACAAACAGATGATCGCTACCTAAGACAGCTAAAATTGTGTAATAAGCCTAAAATGGTTAAAAAATAATTTTTTTTCCCTTGTCTTGATGAGTAAAATTATTGTAACATAAATATGTGAATCAGAATCTATTTTTATTTTTCTACTAATCAGGAACAGAAACAAAATATTAATCTGAGTGGATCAATGGCCTAAATTACCCAAAAAAACAATTTGTCTCCTATAAAATAAACCATGCACAATTAGAGTTATGGGGGTTTTTTAATACTTTAAACTTTCTCCTCTCTGAAAATTTCAGCTGTATCATAATGTGGTAATGATAAATAATGGTCTTCTGAAGTTCTAGAAGGTTCTCCTATTGCAATTATACCAAAACTAGGGAAAATTAAATATTATAATTAATCTGAAAAAGATATATTCATTATGTGAAAATAATTGATGAAAATAATACTTTAACAATTATTCTGCTATTGGAAAATAAACAGAATTTCAATAAAAGTTCAGAAAAACACAGCACATTTCTTATAAGTGATAACATTTTAATTTGATTTTCTTGTACACCCCTTTTCAGAGTAGATTGTAATTGCTTACAGTTGCAAGGCTACAGGATTTATTATTATACAATTCGTAACTCTATATCAGCTGAGATATAAAAGTGCTTAAAAAAAACCCCTTACTTTGAAATATTTCGTGCTGCCAGGACTCTGTTTCCATTGTAGAGAAATGAAAAAGAAAAATGTTTAAGTGCCTCAGCAGTATCACAGGGTTGTGAAGAAGGCCTGTTTAATGTGGCACAAGTCTGCATGAAGAGGGTAAGGTGAACTGTGCTATGTATGATGCACTAAGACTCCATGTGGCTAAAAAATAATTTAACGCAATCAAATCTGAGTAGGATAATGAGAAGAAAAAACCTGAAAAACACCTTTCCCCCACCTCTCCCTTCTTCCTAGGCTCAGTCTCAGCCCTAATTTCTCTCCCTCTCCCCCAAGTGTCACAAGGGGAGCTGGGAATGGGGATTGCTGTCAGTTCATTAGAGGTTGTCTGTGCCACTCCTCCCGTGCTCCAGCACAGGGTCCCACCCATGGGAGACAGTCCTTTACCAACTGCTCCAGCGTGGCTCCCTCCCACGGGCCTCAGTCCCTCTGGAACACTGTTCCAATGTGGGTCCTCCAGGAGGTCACGAATCCTTCCAGCAAACCTGGTCCAGCATGGGCTTCTCTCTTCATGGAGCCACAGATTTCCAAACCTGCTCCAGCATGGGCTTCTCTCTTCATGGGGCCACAGACTTCCAAACCTGCTCCAGCATGGGCTTCTCTCTTCATGGGGCCACAGATTTCCAAGCCTGCTCCAGCATGGGCTTCTCTCTTCATGGGGCCACAGACTTCCAAACCTGCTCCAGCATGGGCTTCTCTCTTCATGGAGCCACAGACTTCCAAACCTGCTCCAGCATGGGCTTCTCTCTTCATGGAGCCGCAGACTTCCAAACCTGCTCCAGCATGAGCTTCTCTCTTCATGGGGCCACAGACTTCCAAACCTGCTCCAGCATGGGCTTCTCACTTCATGGGGCCACAGATTTCCAAACCTGCTCCTGTATGGGCTTCTCTCTTCATGGGACCACAGACTTCCAAACCTGCTCCAGCATGAGCTTCTCTCTTCATGGGGCCACAGACTTCCAAACCTGCTCCAGCATGGGCTTCTCTCTTCATGGAGCCACAGACTTCCAAACCAGCTTCAGCGTGGGCTCCTCCTGAAGTCACAGTTGTCTTTGGGCCCAGGCACTTGCTCCAGCATGGGGTGCTCCATGGACTGCAGATGGATATCTGCTCCAGTGGACTTGCCTGTAAATACCATAAGTTAGCGTATTGCACACCATCAGTTCAAGCAAAGTTAATAAATAACATCTTTGAAGAATAAGTACTAGAAATGTGATGAAATGATGAAAAGTTATTTCGTAATCTATTTTATATGGAAAATTAAGGGTATTATCTATTCTTTTCTTCTTGGTTTCTAAGCAGTAGCTGAAACTTTGAAATTTGACAAATGTAATGTAATTTTTTTCAATGTTTTTTTCACCTTGAATTACCTTTTCACATTTTTTTCTTGATGTTACAAGCATTCATTGTATCAAACTATCTTGAAATACATTCATGTTAGTACTTTGCAAGATGATGGTACTTATAATTTGGGAAAAGAACATACATTCATTATAAAAACAGTACTCAAAGCAGACTGAGTTGCACTATTTCTTTTTAAATCTGATAATAATTTTTTGTGTGTTGCAATTGTGTTATACTCTAGGCTATAGAATTTTTGTGCTTCCTTTGACTGCCAGATGATTTATGATCCAGATCTTTCAAGATTATAAGAAAGAACCTGTCTCACAAGTGATTTTAGTCTTAACAAAAACTGAGTGGGAACAAGGTTTAGGTCAATCACTGCACAGACTATCAGAAGAATCTATAAAAACTGACACAGACAGTTCTATACGTGATGGTCTGCAAGGAAGTTATAAACTTAGTTTAAAGGCTTGATAGATCAGAAAGATTTTCTTTATTTTTTTCCCCTTTGAGATAACTCCGTTTTTCTTTTTATACCATATACAGCTACAGTTGCCTATCTAAAAAGGTGTAAAAAAGTGTTCATCAAAATGTCAACTCAAAAGTCTGAAATACATTTGATGCCAATACTAAAGTATTGTATTAACCTTCAAAATATGAAGTTATGAAACACTATGTCAAATGAATCCAAAACAGTAATGAAATTTATAAGCACATTGAAAATGGAAAATTTGTTTTAGCAGATGAAAAATATCCATAAATATGAAAACATTTCTATTGCTATTGCATTTAGTAGTGTTATTTTTAAAAGCAAAATTTGTATTTTTTTGTTTCTTGTTTTGTTTTGATTTGTTTTTGTTTTTGTTTTTTTTTTTTTAATTTACTTCATAGCTTTCCTTAGAAGGAAGGGAGGAAAAGATCAGTAAGATTAAATATTGAATCATGGAGAATTTATGCTGTAAGGAAGACTTATTGAGATCTCAGTGCATATGAAAATGTTGCATCTTAAACGAAAGATCTGGTATAATCACATTTTAAAATTTTTGTCTGTCTATGTCTGACTCTTAAAGCGATCATATTTCCTAGTTTTCTCTGGTGTGTTGAGGTCTCTGTTCCTTGGCTTACTTAGCAGTAGGAGTTGGGAATCATTTGCCCACTTTTGACCTCAAACTCACAAAACGGAGACGTTCTTTGGAGAACTAGTACAGCAGAAATCTGGAAATTGCCTCTCAAAATTGTTCAGAAAATGTGAAGACCATTAATTTGCATTCATAATTGTAAAGGATTTTGGGGTAACTCTGAAATCCCTTCCAAATTTGAAATTATCTCAATTATCCATTTAAAAAGATATTTTGTCAGTATCATTCTGGACCGATATAATTTCTTTGTTTTTGAAAATATTATCTACAATATACAGAAGAAGGATCTTTTTTTAAGAATGGTGGCATGATACAACACATGAAAAGAAAAAAAATTAAGCAATTAAACCTTGCTTGTTCAAATGTAACGACGTGCTGCAATTTGGCATTATAAAATCTTGAATGATGTGATATCAAGAGCTTTTTTAATGAGAGAGTGGCATTTCCCATATCTATGATGATCCTTAGTGCCAGTCATCTACAACCTAAGGATGCCAGCTGTTCCATGACATTTTGGTACAATTTAGTTTTGATCTTACTCAAAAAGCCTTTAAAAGGCAAAGGTCTAAAACAGTGTCATAAGAGCAATTAAAAAAATCAAAATTACCAAATATCTTTTAATTGCCTTCCTTAATCACATTAAACCAAGTGTGCTTAATCTAAAGAAGATTGTGTAATTAAAAAAACTGTGAAAAAATCAAATTGTAAAATGGGTATTCTGTAAAGAAAGAAAGAAAGGAGCACTCTTGTTATCTAGTTTAGCTCAGCAGATTTCTTCTCACACAAGTAACTGCAGTATGTGGCAAAGATGAGGCCCTAATTGCTAAGGCTTGTCCACAAAATGACTCTATGTTAATAAAATTTTTCAGAAGGTTTTTATTATTGTCAAAAACAGAGAAGAAACTTTTTCTCCCTCCAGCCATGTTAGCTGGAGGCATTGTCTCTCTGTGACTGTGTGCCTCTGTCTCTGGAGCACAGTCTCACAAATAGGAAAACAAAAAAAAAGAAAACTCTTTCATTGGTCAAGGAAAGCACCTTACCAAAATATCTTTCATTATTTACATTCTTCTCCTGGGAACCTACAGAAGTTCCCTTTTAGAAATGGACTAAGTGTTACAATTCAAGACAACTCTAACTAACCTAGTGATGCCAGAATCTAGCAGGTAGAAAAACCAAAAAAATCTTCCTGGGTTTCCACAGCAGTACAAACACCCAGTACTTGCTAGACCCATCTCTGATGTTCTAAGTGTGCACAGCACCTTCACATGGGGTAAGCCACATTTGCCAGCTTCTTAGAGAGTTCAGACACTACACCTTGGATGCAATTTTAGTTAAACTGAAATGAGTCATGACATTCTGTTTGACTCAAATGGGACAAGGGCTTGCACTTGTATAGTTCATTTTATGTAGCTTGCCTCCTGACTCTATTGTCCTGAATTTGGGGTTTTGTTTTTTGGGGGGCAGGGAAGAATAAGGGAAATATGGCTGCTTATAACAAAGTTTTTAAGTTTCCAAGTTTTTACAAGGATATGAGTAGGGCTCAGATGAAAATGCATAAGGAAAATGATTCTGAGTATAAATGTGCTTCTGAACTGACTCTCATGATCCAGCCTTGCAGTCTTCCAGGTCATCCTGCTGTGTTAAAGCGGTGCTCTATTCTGCTATTATTTCCAAAGCTTGCTTTCATAGAGCCAGTATGAAGTCTTTTTTTTTGCACAGTGTGAAAAATTATGTGACATTCTTCTTTTATTTTTGCCATTGTCGAGCTGGGATCGAGTTAACTTTCTTTCCTGAAGCTGATACAGTGCTGTGTTTCAGATTAAGCTGAGAATAATATTGATAACACCCTGATGTCTCAGTTGCTGCCAACCAGATGTCAAGGACTCTTCAGCTTCTCATACTGCTCTGCTGGAGAGGAGGCTTGATAGTACAAGAGGTTGGGAGGAGATGCAGCCAGGACAACTGACCCCAACTGACCAAAGGAATATTCCATGCCATATGACATCATGCTCAGTACATAAAGTGGTGGGAGAGCTGTCTGGGGGCCACTGTTCAAGAACCATCTGGACATCAGTCAGAAGGTCTTGAGAAATTGCATTGTATTTGTATAATTGTAGTTTTATATATTAAAATTTAACAATAACAATTATTATTATTTACCCTTTATTTTCCATTCTGCTAAACAACCTTTATCTCAATCAAAACAATTTCTTTTGTTTTTCCCATTCTCTCCCTGGTCCCAGTGCTGGGGCAAAATGAGCGAATGACTGTGTGATGTTTAGCTGCTCAATAGACTAAAGCACACCATCCCTTTTTGCCACCCAACATGGGACATGAACCCATGACCCTGAGATTAAACTCTCATTTTCTACCAAGGGAGCTAGCCAGGCATTTTAAAACACGGTTTCATCAAAATTTGTTCCTCATTAATATGGGTGATTTTTTACTTTGATACTGTTGATGAGCAACATAGAGCAACCATAGTAGTGATAGAACCAGACAAGTACAGTGGTGATGGAACCAGAACTGGCTTCAGCATACAAAAATTCACCACCACACACTATCTCTTCTGCCCTGAAGGACTACTATTACAGATGGAACCCAAAGTCATTGACTAAATGAAGTCAACAGAAATTTTAAAGGGGTACTTATCTGCGTATGTGTCAAAAGATAGGAAAGATCATGGTGATTAATGGGAATATATTGAATAGTATGGGATCCAGGCACAATGTAAATTGTATAGGGTGAGGGTTGATGTATTATATAAAACAAGTGGTGCACAATGCAATAGCTTAGCAGCTGCCCAGCCAGTTCTGAGCCCTGGACTCCAGGCAGATTTCCCCACTGTTAATGTACCGAGCATGACATAACATGGTGTGGAATATAGCTTTGGTCAGTTTTGGTCAGCTGTCCTAGGTGAGAGAGGTAGAACTTCCAACATATTTGCATTAAAAATAATTCCTGTTCAACCTGATGGTTTTGTGGATTTTTTTTTGTAAATACCTGTTTAGTTACTTAGTTCCCTCCTCTACAGTTAAGAGTGAGAAGACCTAATTCAGGGCCATGTTTTGCATAAACTTCTGCATGAACCCTTGAACTAAAGTCTAAGCCCTTTACTGACACCTCACTGAGGATTCATCACTTAGGAATCTGTTGCTTGGAAAGTACTAACAAGTAAGGAGTGCCAAGCTACCATAATGACATGTGATACCTAATTTTTAATATCTGTGTGAAAAAATCAAATACTTTTACCATATCCAGTTCTTTGGAGATGAGAGAAAAATGCAACTTTCTTGTTGCATTTGATAATTTTATAGCAAATATACCTCTTCCCCATATTTACACAAATTTTTGGACCATAATATTCATGTGGGTTTTGTAGGAATAAAATGTGTATCAATGCTGCAACCTCAAAATGTAACAGCTATAAGTAGCAACTAATACCATACCAAGTGTGTTTAATAAACACAGAACTTCGGTTACCTAATTAAAACTTCTCAATACATTTAGAGGTTCACAACCTCTGACAGAAACAAGATACAAAAAGGAAAAGAAAAATTCTAGTTTTCCTTAATTCTTGACTTAATGTCATGAGTCTTCTGCTTCAATCCAAATACCTTTTCTAGTTTATGACAGAAAAAAGCAGATGGAACTATTTTGACCCATCTGCTTCTTTTGGGTATCTAACTACATCAGCAAAGAGAGGGGACTGTAGCTTTGCCTTCAGGAGAAGCAGCAGCGTGCATATCTAAAATAGCGACAGCAGTCAGCTAGCCTGTAGCTGCCTCTTATGCAACTCTTTGTTCTCGTCTTACTCTGCAGTCTCATAAAGTCAAGATTTGTTCAGAATTATTGTGATTCTTTGAAACAATCTTACCTGAAGATAAAGAGTTCAGTGTCCTTATCAGATCCTTCAAGTACTTGAGTAAGGTGTTTGAAGCCTAACAAATGACCATGGACAGGCTTTGGTCAATACAAAAATAAGCTGTACTGAGTCATTTCTATGCTTCCAAATAATTCAATTAGAAGTCAGAAAGATAACATGACTTGTTTTTTTATTTGTTTGCTTGTTTTGGTGAGGAGGGTTTTAATGTTTGATGTCAGCAAATCTTGCTCTTTTTTCTGCCTCATCCTTGCTAGCATGCCACAACTTCACACAGCTTTTCAGGGTATCACTGTAGAAGGGCTGATATTCAGGTGTCTTTTTATAAAATCAATTAATCATTATAGTTTACAGAATCAAATGGATCTACATGAGTTAAGCGCACCTCATGAAGAAAATGCATCAAAGGGAGACATACCTGCAGAAAAATACAGAATATCCCATTCTTCCTCAGCTGCCTGCATGATAAGAGGTGGCAGAAAACAGAATAGGGTTTTTTCCAGTTATAGTCAGATATTGTGGAGAGATACCAATCCCGTAATCTGAACTGGCTGAAACTCTGCTTCTTCCTTTACCAATTTGCATTCAAATGTCAGAACAGAGGCAAACATACAACATGTTTCACCATATGGCAGAAAATTTCCCAGTGTACTTGTAAATTATCTTTGAAAGCCTTCATCTGCTTCCATTGAACTTGATTGTTGTAGATTTGGGTTTTCATTTTAAATTTTCTGTTTTCTTTTCCCTTTGAATTTGTTTTTTTTGTTTTGTTGTAATTTTTTGTTTGTTTGTTTGATGGAGGGGCGTTTGATTGAGTTTTTTGTGTTTTTTTTCCATCTTGCATGTTTTATATTCCTTCTACATCTTTTGGGGAAGTCTATCTTGTTAAATAATAAGTGAGGCTGAACAATGCAGACTTAATTGCCCATGTGCTTAAGCGGTTCCATTTTGAACCTGTCCAAAGTTCCTTGAGAAAAATATGATATTAAGTGCACTAGCCCTAAGCACTGTACATAAGAGCCAGTTGGTAGCACTTCATCTCAAACAAGAAGTCAGTGCTTGGTCAACTTATTTAGAAATAAAAACATAGTCTTTTAGACTACATTTACTGAATTTAATTCTTTGGTTTCAGGAAATCTTCATTTTAAATGCTTCTTAAGATATTTATTTCTCCCTGTTAAACTTCCCCATATCTCTTGCATATTTTGCATCACTGCCATCAGGGTTCTGTCTTTCTCATTATGTAAATCAAGTCTATCAGCCTTTCATCTTCTAACTTTATTTTTCTAGCTTCCTATCAGGTTTTTTAATTATCGTTTTCCCCGTGTCTATCTCCTTATTGAGGTCCTCTCCTACATTATCATGTATTCTTTCCTCACACACTATTTCCCCTTATTTTTAGGCTTGCTCCTCTATATTCACAATATGGGATGAAAAGTCTCGATCACTTCACTGATTAAATATGAAATAACAATCTGTCCTTGCACTGCAGTTCCACTGGCACACTAAAACCCAGTGATGAATAATGTCTTTTCTGGCCTATCTCCAATTCAGAAAGATTACTGGGTATGAACAGAAATGGTTGAATAGAGAGGAGATGGCAGAGACAGGCCTAAATGAAACGTTTAATAAACTGACACTAATATTCTCCCTGACAGTCCTAGACAAGGGAATAAAGCTTTAAGTTTGAATGCCTACCAGAGTTAATGTAATTAATGCTCTAGTCTCTGACGCTTGTAAGAGTTCATTATGTGTCAACAGGAGAATTTACTTATTTATAAGAGTTACAAGATTGGAAGATGTCCTTCCTGAGTGCTTGGAATTTAACCCTGACTTGTTTAAAGGCCTTGCAAGTGTTTTAACTTAGAAACATAACTCCTCTAGTTTCCTATTTTCACAATGAAATATAATCATTTAGAAAAAGAAATTTTACTGACGTGATGCAGTTTAATTAAACTAATTCTTGAGCAGTTTTGGATGGAGGGTATGTAGAACTAATTACTTAAAGAAACCCAAACAAATGCAAAAACACCACAAGGAGATAAAGTATCTGTATATATATGGTTTTATATTTGCGCAAAAAAACCCACATACCCATGTACATATAACATAAAATATACACAAGTATATAAAATGAAGATATACCATAATTTTTATCTTAATGATGGCATTTAAAATTTTATTGTCTTTATTTGTCATGAATTTAATGCCAATAGCCATGCCTTCTAGCATTTCATTATTTCCATTTAAATAGATTTCTTGTGCCACCGGAGCATGAACAAACACCTTTGAAAATAGGATTTTTCCACATGGCATTATTTTGATGAGAACTTCAACAACATAATGTTTGAGAGGCAAGTTCAAATTTTTCTTCATAGTTGTATGCTGACCTCTTAATTGGCCGTGTATTCATCCCTTTCCCTGCCTGCATAGGACAGCACACCAAACAAAACCCCAAGATTTTTAAAACATGTAATGTAGAAGAAATTTGAACTATAAAGGCTTTTATGTGACTTTTAGGAGTTTTTCAGTGTCCATGGACAATGCAGAGCCAAATGAATTTACTTTCTTTAAGCCTTCAGTTAAAGCAACGATATAGACTTTTCACAATTACTGAATACAAAGGACAGAAGTTGCAATATGTTGTACTGAGCCATGCAAGAATAACTTTAACAGCCATGAAAGTGAATTGGTTACTCTTGGGCTAATCTGTAGGGTGCAGAGACTCTTAACTTCTGTATTTTCCCTGGTGGAACAAGATTCCTAAAAACTTCTAAGTAAATGAACATAGAGTGGACATGGCATACTTCCTTAATTTCCTCTTCTCCTCCACCATCACAGATGCTCTCTACTCGATAAGCAGTCTGTGTTGACGAAATACTCTGCAGAAGACCTGCTCATGCACACTTAAACTTGATGAGTGCGCATGGGTAGATCCACGAGCTCTAAATTAACCCCATCAAATAGCATCTGTGTGGTGCACTCCTTTAATTATTACTTTTTTGATGGGGCAGCTGTTCAATAGTCCATCTAAGGAACATTGACCTCAACATCATGTCTATCCTAAGACAGTTTCATTCCCAGAACAGTTTGTTAGATTATTTTGCCACTAAATTAAGTTCTGCAGTTTACCGCAAGCAAAGAACAACAAAATGGAATTTAAATATACCGCACAACTCTGTTTTAAATCTATAGTCTAAATACTTAAAATTGTTGGCAAATTGTTTTCTTTAAGAACAGAAATCAATTCAGAAACTATATAAGAACAAGACAAAGGATGACAAAGGATCACAAAGATCTCTTCTAAATTTAGGAGGCGGGATGTAGTCCAGCTAGTTTAAATGCTGAATTTCTCTCTGTGTATTTATTTTTGTGGAGAAATAAAGCTATAGAAAGTGCATACTATTAGCTGTACTCTCAATGAAAGAGGGACAGAAAGAGAAATCAATCTCTGTATGCCTAATCTTAGCTCTTAGCTCAAGTTCGACTCTGTTTTGAGCAGCTCCAACCAGCCTTCTCCAACAATACTCAGGCAAGGTCCTAGGATTATTCCATTTTCAAATGTCATGGCATAAAGCAGACATACAAGTAAACTGCCCTAAAAGTCTCGATTGTTACAGATGTTCAAGCTGGAAAAAAAACCCACCCAACTACCACAAAAAGTTATAACTAGGGTCTAAGGAACACTACCTGACCAAAGAGAATATCAAACGACACGGTAATGGTAAAGACACCATCCTTTAGGGGTAAATCGGTATTAAGTTCCAATTATTATTAAGGTTCTTCAGAAATTCCTCTGCCCAAATTAGGGTGCAAACGAGACCATATGCCAGTGACAACAAAATGGATTTTATTTTATAGTAAATATGAGATAAAGAGATCATAGATTTTATTGTATAGTAAATGTGAGAGAAAAGGAGTAGAAAATAGGTGGGGGGGGACAGAAAGGGTGACAGTCCTTACAGTCTCATCAGTACACAGGGATGGCATGCACTTTAGAGACATCGCTGCTTCTCCAAGTCCTTTCTGGAGTCTGGCTACTCCTACATCATGAGCAAATATCAGCAGAGACAGAAAAAAGAAAATATCACCACTCCATGGATCCCAAGGATATTCTGTTGATCCTCTCCAGCTGCTCTTCTTGGTGGTGAAGTTCCCCTCAAAGGTTTAGAATCCCCTGGGTTTATATCCCCTGGAACCAGGTGTCAATGTCCAGGTGTGTCCCCCTGGGGAGGGGACAGTCTCTTACAGCAGACTCTGGGTCTGTTCCATCACGTGCAGCCCTGGGGTGCAAGGCCCAGCATTTTGGGGGGTCAGTGATGGATTGTTACTCCCCCTCAGCTGCCTGTCACGTGAGAGTCCTGTGGCTGTGGTCTGTGGGGTTGGGGGTGCCACAGCTGGGCTGGTTTGTGTAAGGGAGGATGGGTGGTCAGTGCCTCCGGCCAGAGGTTACACCACACACCCGAAACCTCCTCCTGTCCCCTCAGCTGGGGGGAGTCTGTGTAAACCTGGCTTCTGTGAGCTGTGCTCTGCCCCCACCCCAAACCTGGCTCCTGTGAGCTGTGCTCTGCCCCCACCCCAAACCTGGCTCCTGTGAGCTGTGCTCTCCCCACACCCCAAACTCAGCAGAAGCTGATCCTCAGCACAGCTGGTGGCTTTGGCCTTTTGGTGGATGCAAACCTTTCCCTCTGCCTGAGATGACTGAACAATGGGTTTCCCTTTATCTAATCAGCAGTTTGACTTTCTGTTCAAAGTCCCAGTCTTCAGAAAGGTGTCTCTGGTTGTAACTTCTTTATAATGAGCAAAACTTTATATCAGTGTTTGAGGCATGAACTATTTTCAGTCTCCAACAATTGGCAAAGGCAATGAGAGCTTGTTTGTCTTGTTTTACTGGAAAGTAATTAATGGTTCTGTTTTATTTATTACTGTACAACTTGGGATTCTTGTTCAGTGTATGAGGAACAGCAGATATCTTTCAAGGGCTACACTTGACTTAAACTGAGAGCATTTCCCTCTGTCAGCTTGTCTTTATTGGCTACACAGGGAATAGAGCACTTGCTGCAGGTATCTAATCTTTCAGACATGAGAAGGATGCCTAAAGTTAGGGGCACTGACTCACATAGGCTGTTTCTTGCTTTAATTTACCTGTAGAACTATTATGAAAATCACCTGAAATTATGACTATTAATTTATCTTGCAGCTATTACTGCTGAAGCCAATTGATGTATCTCCACAGAAAATTTTCCTTACACTTTGTAGTTTTTTGTCAATAAGAGTAAATGATAGAATTAGGTGTTATTCCCAGTAGAACTAATAAGATTGCTCTCGGAATCTCTTCCACATTAGTCACCTAAGCCTGTTAGGTGCGAATAACATCTTCGGGAAGTGGAGCACTCTAAAAACATGCTGTGATCTTAAATAGATTATCACTGAACCACCCATTTTAAAAATTCCTTACTGATGAAAAGCACTAAGAAAAACTGGTGCTATAGAAATGAAATTACAGCAATTTTTTGGTATTCTGTCCCTTTTCTCTTGAAAACTTTTCGTAAAACTTCCCACATTCCTCCACAGGCTCACTAACTCTCTTTAGTCTAATGTATTTTAGGGCATACTTTTTCTGATGTGTAACTTCATGTTACAGATTTTTCCAGCATAGTGACAAGCAAGATGACCAGCCAGCAATGCCTTGATCAGCCACTGCGACCATGATGAATTCATAATTCCCCTCTCTTCAGGGCCACTTATACCCACCAAGCTCTAGGACCAGTGGATAAGGGCAGCCAAGTCAAGCACACTGTCTACAGTCACTACAGTCACATCAGTACACAGGGGTGACATCCCCTTTAGAGTCATTGCCACTTCTCCAAGTCCTTTCCAGAGTCTGGCTATTCCTACATCGTCAGCAAATATCTGTCTTCCTTAGAAAGCTGAAAATACTTAGTCGTCAGACAATATTAGGTTATGGTCTAATGTAACCACTTTACAACTTAGATTTCAGGCTGTATGATTTACTAATTTTTTTTTTCTACATGACTTTAGATGTCTTTTATTTTTTTGGAAACACATACGATATCTAATGTATTAATTTATTTTATATTATTAGACATATATATCTTCATAGCTTTCCTTTAAAGGAGAAGTGAACTTGTATAGGACATCAAATTAGAGTTTCTGGCCATATTTCTATTCTATAGAAGATGATTAGCATGCCAAAGAAGAAGGAAGAGAGAAAATACACTTTATGCTCCTTGAATACAGATTATGAACTTGTGTTGTCATTGAAAGCTAAATGACTAGACAGCAGAGGAAAAAAAAACAAAAACGGAAGCTTTGGGGGCATAAACCCCCTTTCAAGGCTGCTAAAAGGAAAATTGCTGATCTGAACTAATGCCAAGTGTGAACCTAGCTTGCAATTCAGGATTCTTACATCTTACACGCGACAGTAAGGAAGCCCTTGAAATAAGGTGACAGTGGAAGACATGAATACACAATGGGAGGCAGATGTGGCCAATGTGCCACATATGTTCCCCACATATAATGGCAGTGTTAAGTAAACTCAAAGGTGATAATCATATTAGTCAAATAATATTTGACATTGGACTGGAAGATAAAACAAATTCCAAAACAACTTGTGCTTTTAAAGTAACTTTGAGAAAGGGGCAAAAGTCTCAGAAGGTACAAACTGATCCACTATTGTAAATGGTTTTAAGCCAGTGCAATGTTCACCATCTTGCTTAACAATTCAGAAATTTTCAGATCCATTCCTGCAATAATTTCTGGGACAGCAAAACAGAGATTGTTGCTGTAATTTAAATCAATTGAACGATATTGTTTTTTGTCTATGATTTTTGGATTGCGTATAGATCACGGCGTCTCCATATCCCATCTCCAATGGATTTTGTATATTTGCACTAAGTCAGGAAGTCTGAACAAAACACAGTTTGCTCTTATTTTGCAGGACAGTATTGATCCAATCTGAAGTCTTTGCAGCATACAAAGAATCATAAAGTGAAGACAGTTGCAGGATGGAACTGGGTGTAATCACAAGGTTAACAAACAACTGATGTAGATGGTTACAAATTTTCTCTACACTCTGTTCAGGTGTTTTGTAGGCTTCATACAGCGCTACTTGCCCTCAACTATGAGATTTGTACTCTTTTCCTCATCACCTCTCTACATACCATTTTCAGTGCTGCATACACTCCATATGGGACAGTCTACATGGGACAGTCTACTTCATCACCTCTTCTATTTTTGAGGATGGGGTCTAAAGCTGGGCTTTCAAATTAGTCAGTAAGGTTTGGAAGTGCAGTATGCAGACATCCCCCTGGGAAACATCCTCACTATGTTCAACTGTAGCATGCCGGGATAGCTGCTAGTAATCCACCAATATGTTGATATGTATTCTACAGCCTCATAGAGTTGGGGATATCAAACCAAACTTTATCTTTTATTTAATTATTTTCTATAATAATTTAAAATTAATTTATTTGATTAGCTCTTATTTTAAAAATGTTTTATTTATTCTATGCCTATGCATTTACAGAGGCATAGGTATACGGATACTTCTCTGGAAAGTTTTTGGTAAGATACCTGTCATCTATCTTGGTAGAATGTATCCCAGTACTGCTGAAGTGGGGCAGCTGGATATCTTGAATATATGAATCAAGAGAGCGACTATACTTTTATCCAGGAACAGGTTTAGAATAATTCACTGCAAGATTGAGGCAAATGAAAGCTGAGAGCAAGTCCAAACACTTGTTTTGCAAATTTAAATGAAGTAAAATGAATGCTTTGTCTCTTTTTCTTAAGTTCTTGAAAGTTCCAAATATGTGTCTGGTGGCAGGTTCTGGAGAATTTCATATTCTATTTTCAATCAAATGTCTATGACAAGACTGTTCATGTCCTGTAAGTTTACAACAGCTTATATCATTCTATAGTTAGAATCATATGTTGTGGATGTTGACAACCTGGTCAGAGAGAGATTTTCAAGAATCAGTGCAGCCAGAGCCTGTGAGAAAGATAATTTTCCCAGGCAAAAAGAGTGTAACTAATCCTACATCTAGTGTTTTCTTCTGTTAAATGTTTTGAAATAAGTGTTGTTCCTCAGTTAACCTATAGTATTAAGAAGTAATATTCAATTATCCAATCACGTAGTCTCTAGACTAACCTCTCTATAAAAGAATGAGTGTGTGCTGATAAAAAATCTTTTACCTTCTAAATCAGCTCGGAGTTTGTGTCACTTTCTCCATCTGTAAACAACAGCAACAATATGTAAACTCATGGTCCAAAGTAGTCGACCTTCTCATTAAAGACTTCACCAGTACAAAAGGTTTGTCTGTATAAATGGACATTTACAGTTACACACATGTCTAAATGCTGCCTATAACCCTCAAAATGGGAGCACAGCTGGGGGGGAAGACCTCTCATATCCATCCAACCAAAAGTTTAAATTGGATAAGCAGGCATGTGTCTTCTTCTGTCCTAGTAGATCACATAAAATATAGGTTAGTGCTGTTCTTTCCCGACTTTGTATGAAAACTAGTAAGAAATTTATGTTATCTTACATTTCTGACATAATTGCTTCTTAGAAACTGCCTGTATTCCTTGTACTTCTTTATAACACTGCTTCTCATCAACGCATCTGAATGCTTTTGACGTTGTGACCAGCTTGCTCTGAAAGGAAAAATGTAGAATTTAGTGACATACGGTTGATAACTGCACAAAAAACACAGCAGGAAACACCAAGGCTAAGCTTACATGCAATCTAAAAAAATTATTTTCTAAAAGCTATACATCATCAAGGCATTGAAACTAGTAGATAAGAAAAACATATGAAATTCTACCTGAATAAGACCTACACTAATTATGGCGCGGTGAAGTATCCCTTCATAGTGTGGCCAGCAGGATCAGGAAAGTGGTCATTCCCCTGTACTCTGCGCTGGTGGGGCCACACATTGAATGCTGTTTCCTGTTCTGATTCCTCTAATTCAGGAAGGCCATTGAGGTGTTAGAGCAGGTGCAGAGAAAGGTAACAAAGCTGGTGAAGAGTCTGGAGCTCACAGCTTACGAGCTGAGAGAGCAGGGGGTGCTTATCCTGGAGAAGAGAAGGCTCAGGGGTGGCCTTACCACTCTCTACCTGAAAGGTAGTGCTATGGTCTGGTTGACAAGGTGGTGTTTGGTCATAAACTGGACTCGATGATCACAAAGATCTTCTCCAGCCTAATTGATTCTATGATTCTGTAATTCATAGGTAGACCTACCTTATCTGGCATGGCTAGTTCAGGCAACCAGTTCAAATTCAGACAGGTAAAAAGAAGTGAAATTAATCCCACCCTCACTGAAGAGTTTTGTGAATATGTAGCATCAAAATCAGAATCTTCTCAATTTAATAAAACAAATGTCATATCTGGATGCTAGTCTGTGCCCTGTCTATAGTTGCTTGATATCTGATAGTGGATTTTTTCAGTAGCAAAGTGAAAGTTCTGAAAGATAGATATTATGTAAAGAAGTAACTAACTTAACTTTAAAACTGTCACACAGATTTTCCTGTTGCAACAGGTTGGAATCAGCCTTTCAAACATTTTCTTCCAACAAATACTGCTTTGGATAGTTGTGTCTCCCTCCCATTTTAAGACCTTTGGCATTTTTATGTGGTTATTTAAACTATCTTTCATTAAACAGATATGTGTGCTCTCAGACAATATTGCTTTAATTCATAATAACAGCTATAGCTCCTGAAGTCACAAACATGTATTTCTTTTTTATTTATTGCACTATTTGTCTTTGTGTTCCTATTTGCTGGCAGAACCCCTAAGGTTCTGCAGCAGAGAGACCAACTGATTTCATCAGACACAGTGTGTTGTGATGGATGTGGTGAAGTTGACTCTTCATTGCATTTTAACCACATTTTAAAGTCTGCCTTATGTGTTTCGCAAAGTCAGGGAAATCAAGATGATAATAGCAAATACAGGGTTGACATAATTTGTTATTGTAAGATTGAGCTTGATACACTTTCAAGTGGCATCTTAAACTTTTTTCCCCTCCAACTGTTGCAGTAGAATGTTTTTCTTGATGTATACATTCTACACCAAAGTCCCTAGTTGATGCCTTGAAGTGGCTACCTGAAAACAGAGGCTGCACAAGATTAAGAGAACAAAAGCAGGTATTTATTTGAAGGGCCTTCAAAGGTACACCCTGGGCAGTCAAGAGCCTCCGAGGGGCTCCACCCAGGATGGACCCTGGGTCACAGGTTCTTCACACTTTCATAAGTTTGGTCCATTTCCATATCAGGGTTAATACTCCAATTATAATTTCAGGTAGTGATGTAATTACGCCAAGTTTGCTCCCCCTGTCAGAGGCTTTAGTTTACATATTTCAGGGCCTGGGACAACAAGGTGTCCTTGAGTTCAGGCCCAGAGAGAGTTTTTGTCTTACCAGCATGAGAGGACAGTAGCTAACAGGCTATATGAAGTTTCCGGGTTACCTACTAGGCAGTATGGGATCTGAAAAATATAAAAGCTAAAACCTGAGGCATCAAGTACCATGATTTAAGAAGCTCTAAACCCAGCACAGACAAGGATTTGCCTAATGAGAAAAAGCGCATTTTGTCCTGCTGTCTTTGACTCCTGGCCATGCCTGAGATGACAAGATATGTCAGCTAAGATAATCACCAAATAAAAATAAGTAACACTCTTCATCTCCTTCAGTGACAGCTGTCAAGAGACTCTCCAAGAACAAGAAAACCATTGAAAAGAAAAGAAAATGTGTTTAAGGTCTGTTTAAAAGATCTTATATTTGAGATTACTCTCTACATTTTAATCACAAGGCAGTAGAAAGACCTGTCATTTTTATCACAAATACATTAAAAAAAAAAAAAAGAAGTGAAAATCAAAACCACAACACAAATAAAACCGAATATAATAACGGAAGCTAAAAAAATAAGAAAAATCTATACCAACTGTGCCCACAAAAACTAGTTGATTCTCCCATAATCATGCTATCTGACAATACAATTTATAATTCTGGCATAAATTCACCTGTCATCACCTTCCAGGCCTCCAGAATGTCTGTAGACAAAAGAGAGTAAACTGTTTTGCAACCAAAGTAATCAAACCAATAGATGCAAGCTGCATTTAACTCAAAAGAATATTCTTATTAATAGTTGAATTTTGGGGTTTTTTTGCAGTGCTATTGCAGTGCAATACAAGATTATTTGACAAGTTGATTTTTTTCTCTGTCTCCTTGAAAAGTATAAACATTTTATTTGTATAATTTAGTGTATGTTATGTATGTTTCATACTATTAAGTATGAAAAGTGAGTTACTGGAAAGCAGGAAGGATTGATGTTTAAAAGCTTAATGGTCTTGCCTAAAAGGATAAAATTACTGAAGGGTTAGGGATATTGATTCTTCAGTAAGTGTGTACACAGCCTAAAGTTATTTCCAGATGAAATAGGCAAGGAGAATAAGCAATAACGATAACCAAAGAGGAGCAGTTCGTTCAATTCCACTGCATAAAAGAGAAGTACTAAGGTCCTGGCCTTCAAGACCAGGATAGTTTTCTAACATAATTAGTGGTGTCACCATTTTCTAAAAGCCTTAACCATTGAATGTGAAAAAGATTGCAAAGCTAGGTTGTATATACATTGTGAAAAAACTAGAAAAATTTAAAGTAATAAAGAGAGCATATCTGAAGGATAAAACCAGCATTTCATCACAAACATATATGATAATGCCAATTATTGTCAAAAGAGGTATCTGAAGCAAAATTAAGCCATGTAGAGTCTTTAGAGCACATCTTTTGGGCTTTGCTAACTGAGGGCTTACACATTTTGGTATATTTCTGAAATTTATTCAACCAACACTTTCTTTAATAATTAGTTACTTTTATGTTTACAGACACCAACATAAAGGTTACAATTGCAGATGCCGAATTTAGCATGCTATTCACCTGTTCGGCATGTATTCTACAGGTCTTTATAATGTTATATCACATCCATGTAGTGCCATATAGACACAAATGAGTAAAATTTGCAAATAATTAAGTGATGAATTACAATTACCTTAGAAGAGCAGTCTCTCCCAACTGAATTCTATGCTGGCCAGTACAGTCCGCTTTAGGCAGAGTACAATTATGTAAATATAAGACTTCTGGTCTTCAGCTCCAGAAGTGTGATAGTTTCTTTATAGACCTGTTTTATGTGCCAGATTTATGCAGATGTCTAGAAGGAGATTTAAGGAACTCTAGGTGCAAATATTTCAGGAATTGATTGGCATTTTAGGTGCATACTTCAAAGCTAACTAAATAATAGTGTTGATGGTCTAGACTGCATTTCCTTCAATAACTAGATATTCATCAACTACATAGGGAGCTTACATGCCTAACCAACCTAGAGACAGCTAAATGTAATTCTTTTACTCTCAGACTTATTCCACCCCTACATTTATACATCCCCAGCTCTCTGTTACTTTCACATTTTATATATTCATTTCCTAGTAATCACTATCTTCCTTCTCCAGGGTAAAACAGGATGTAATTTACCAATCAGATGTAGACACCTACATGGCATGTATCTTTACTTGAGCTGATCACCAGACTCACTTAGCAATCCCTAAGAAATCTATTGTGAGATTAGTTATCCCCATATAGACATCTCAAGATAATTCAGGTACTTCTGTTTAGGTGTCTAATGACATTAAATGTTCTCTGTAATATCCCACCTGAGCTTTAGCTGCCAATTAAGTAAGTCATTTGTCTTGGTTTCTTTACCTGCAAACTGTGTATAGATGTCAGAGGTCCCCTAGGGCATCTCAAACGTAGCTGACATCAATTCTGACATAGCAGAATTAACTTGCTAGAAGAAGTCATGTTTGACACAGAATTGTCTGCTGTTTTCCATGGGCTGTGATGGGCACATAGGACCATTTTCCATTTGTCAATGTCTACAAAGTAGGCATTTGATTTTGACATTTAAATTTAAAGTTCATAACATTTTTTTTTCAAGTTCTAATAATTTCAATAGCCAAAAATCTTTCTTCATTTCAAGTAATAGATTATCCAATCTCAGAGTGAGACTGACTTAGGACTTTAACTTACTGAGCAAGTTATGTCTGCTCTGCCTTTAGCACTATCTATAGGACTTTGACTTTTTTAGGTTGCTATCACAGTGGGTGTGTCTGTATCAGAAGCAGAAGTCCCATTTGATGTGACTATGTTACTCCTAAGACAAAAAGTTTACTTTTTGTCTTAGGAGCAACTTTTATCACACTCAGTTTAGATTCTTAGCACTCACTATCCATATAAATCTTATGTCCTGAGGATTAGAGGTAGCTCTACATTCTCAGATGTCAACAAAAATTAGGAGGGAGAATAGAAATAGAAATTCTTAAATGCAGATATTATTTATCAAGGTTACAGAAAGAGAGAATTTCCAGGAAAGGAAGAATCCTTCTGCTTTCTGTTGTTGAAGTAGTACTATGAATCTTTCTAATTTCATAGAGACCTTTTGCTTAAGTTTACAGCCCACAGTTTATCTGCTGACTTTATGATACCAGTACAGACATTAAGCATTATACACCTTGTTAAAAGTAGTTGAATATATCTGAGAAATTGGGATAAAGAGCTTGTAAGTAAAACTTATCACAGGCAATAAGGCTTTCTCTCACTATTGTTGTTTCTGAGCGTGAATGTTCTTTTGCTGTGAAAATGACTCCTTAGTAAACAAAAAGCTACTTCAAATATAAGCATGAATTAGAGTTGCGTCAAACTGAAAAGACTGGAAATGAAATAAATTAGATTTCTCTCTATCTACCTTACTAAAAATTAAATTAAACTGAAATAATTAGAGCTTCATCAGGTGGTAAAGCTTTACCACTAAGTTGGTTGCTTATAGTGATTTAGAGGAAAATTTACCAGAGAAAATGAAGACTATGCTAACTGTTAGCAGCAGATTCTGATGAGGTTTAAGAGATATGGATTGTATCAATTATATAATAAAGATACCTACTGGAAATTTTCATCAGCATATAGTCAGTTAAATTCAGAGACTATTGTTGAAGCACGGAAGTAGGAATTTTGCCATTGTCTCGGTATGTATACAAAAATAGAGATTTACACATATATGCATACATATAATGCTATTCAAAATTATGTAAACGTCTTTGAATTCACATTGAAAATAATTTTTCTAATGTGTTATTATTATTTCCTGTCCTATAAACATTCTCTTTTACAAAATATGAAATCAGTATTATAAATGTAGTTAATGCCGCCTAAAATTCTAACCCAAGCTTCCATCTGACAGGCTTCAGTAGACGTGTTGAGAGCAAAAACGGTCTCTCATTATGTCCAGTGCTTCCTGATAATAGCTTAGAATTGCAGGATTTAGTAATATCATTAATACAGCAATTTAATTATTTCAGTTGGATCCAAAGGAAGGTAAAATACTAAATACTTTTCTTTGGAAAAAAGAACAAACCAGAAACAAAAAACAAGGCTTATAGTAATTTCTTCTTGTAAGTTTTTTTCTGTTCATCTTCTCTACTTCCATTCAGAAATATTTATGTCCTTTTTAATTGTACTTAAGGCTGATGCTATATGTATAAAACAAAATAGGCATTTATTGCCTTTTTCTTTCTTTTTCTTAAAGATGTGATTTTCTTAAAGAGACTCAGAATAAGATGCAAGCATTTCAAAGGAACTGAAAACAACACAGTTCACAATATCTTCCTTTGTAGTGTTGAAATTGCTCTTTCTGATATGAAGGAAGAGAAATCGCTTAGCATCTCTCATTTGTAGCATTCATAAGCAATCCCATCTGACTGTGGTATGAATGTATTGGTAGAACCTTCAGCAGAAAATGCCACTATTAAACAAGTAGGCAGAATGTAAGGGTGAAATCAGGACAGTCATAAGGGAATTCAACAGCAGGGAACTTGATTTTTCCATTCTCATTCAAGGTCAATACTATGTTATTTATAAGGGACTTAACTGATTTACGGGGGCTTCTCTCTGGCTTCAGCTCTGAAGGTAGAAAAGTGGTGGAACCAGGCCCAGAATAAATTATGATATCATTAGTATTTCCACAAATAATTAACCTTCAGAGAAAATTGATATAAGTTTTATTGATGCCAAAAATATATCCTCTAATCCTTGGAGAATCAGTAACAAATAGTCTTGTAATGGATCTCCAAACAATGATGCATGAGAGGTGAGATCTGCATTAAACAGAGAGAATAACATGCAGCCTACTGCAGCTTCTTTTTAGCTGTTCAAGTATATGCAAAGTTTGTCAGACAATTTTGGAATTTGTCAAGTATATTCACATTTTGAATTACCTGAAAGAATCATAGAATCCTTCAGGTTGGAAAAGACCTCTAAGATCATTGAGTCCAGATATTAAGCTGACACTGTCATGTCCCTAAGTGCTACCTCTAACCATTTTTCAAATACCTGCAGGGATGGTGACTCAACCGTTTCCCTGGGCAGCACATTCCAAAAGACAACCATTGCAGTGAAGAGATTATTCCTAACATCCCATCTAAACTTCTCCTGGAACAACTTGAGGCCATTGCCTTTTGCCTTGTTACTTGGGAAGGGACCATGACATTTAAGCCAATTTTTCACAGGTAGTATTAACTGAAGAAACCCCTAACAAACCCAAACTGCAATAATATCTACCACTCTCCAGAGAGCAAAAAGCCTTACTCCTTCCATAGTGACAATTAATCTGATTTCTTGTCATTATAGTTTTGTCTTTTAAAGAAATACTACTACAGCTACAAGTCCTAAGACTTGCTGATTTTTCAAAAAAATTATTTTTTTCTCTGAAAGGTCAAACCTATGCTGTTAATCACTAACTGTCCCTTTTTGTAGTCTTCCATTTTTTGAAGACGAACAATAGCAGCACAGAGTCTTTTTAACCTTAGTTGCATAATTTAACAGCCCAGCATTTCCATTTGAGGAAAAGATATTGCAGCTTTCAGACACAAACACATTTTTAAAAAAATCTGAAAAGGATTCTGAAAAGGCCTTTAATTCAGCGTTTGGAGAAAAGGAAGTAACAACATATACTGAGACACCACTAAGAATCCAAATGTTATTGTAAGCATACTAATGGTGTTCTTAACTATTCGATATTCTTCCTGTTTGGTAGGAAGTTATTGGCAGCTATACAGAATGACTTCCAGTAATGCAAAACCATGTGTGTTACTGCACTCTCTTTCCCATTCACATTTCTCACTCTACAGTTACATACATGAGGTCATGTATTAGGCTATGCACAATTCAACCATCTTCTTTTATGGTTATTTTTCTTGCCTCAAAAGCAAGCCTGAGAAAACCAAAAATAAGAATTTTTTGTATTCTCATTACAATATAATTTTAATAAGGTAGCTATTCAATAATGAATTCCAATTAGGTTGAAATTTTAAGTCTTTCTCTACTGGTAAGGACATTCAAAAATAATGAAGCAATAATGCATTAAATCCTGAGTCCTCCTTGTTTATTTTGTCATTTGCATATTTTGTATGCATTTTTCCCAGTACCATGAGTCATAAATGCTGTCTGGATTGAGACACCTCTAGAAAGGAGGAGGATAGTTTCAGAACACAAATAAGATAAATAATATGGGTCTTGGAATTACACCTCCTTTCCCTCTCTCCCTATGACATGAGCAGCCAGAAAGGTATCCTTGTTCGAAGGCAAAGATTACTGACCAGAGGAAAATGTCTTCTGAAATACTGACGGGAAAATTGCCTGTCAGGCTGGGGACTGTGAGCATGGGAACTGGAGCTGGGAACCAGAAGCATGTTTGAAAAAAAGAAAAATACTGGCATCTTTGAAATACAGCTGAGTGCCTGGAAATTGGACACATCCTAATTGCAAAATCAAGGAACTGTAATGACAACTAATAGTTTTTAAGTCATAAAAAATTTATTTGTAATAAGAGGTAAAACATCCTGGGAAAGTAAGGATCAGTACCTACTGTTGGCTGTTCCAGCTCCAAGAACAGGAAAACAATTAAAAAAAAGACTTGATCTGAAAGAACAGAAAGCATCATCATCACTTGGTTGCCCCAGGTGAAACGTAGAAATGAACAGCACCTATTGGCTGCTTTAAATGCTGATGTTCTGATGTTCTATGCTTTATTACCTCTTTTTTGAGAGAAAAAGGACTTTATTTTTATCCAAAATGGAGCCTCTCTTTCTGAAACCTGCTTGTACTGTACATATTTTTATTTTCTTAAATAGGCCAGTTTTATCTGCACGAGCTTTCTGTGAGACCTTGGACCCTCACCAGACACACCTGGGTGACTCCAAACTCTGTGACATGGATCATTTTTAAAGTGAAACTGATGTCTGTTATTTTCCTGGGCTCCCTCTGGGCCCAATTCTGGGGTCGGTTTGATGTGCCCACCTCTTTTAGGGTGGTTGGGTCTCTCTCAGAGGATAAAGCCTCCATGTCTTTATGTATTAAAGTATAAGAAAAGGTATGTAATACACTCTTGTAGGTTGGATAACACTTCACGTCATTACACCCTCTAAGACAATAACTGCTTTTAAAGAAGCAGTTTTCCTTGCTGCCTTCTGAACACCCTGCTTGGTATGACTGAATTAATATAAAGGTGGAAATACCATAAAGGTAGAAAGTCCACCTAATCATTATTCTCAGGATAAGAACAGTATCTGTCCCTATGGCACATCCAGAGGCCAAACTGAAGAACAGTGGAAACATTTTTGCCACTGAATTCTTTGACAGAGGCTTTTGATGATATTCCGTGCCTAATATTCACTGCACACGCTTTATATTATATTTAGTAGAGCTATACATTTTGAATTAAGAAATAACATTCTGTTCCAGAGTGGAAGGTTGTATTTTACCATCATTTCTATTTATTTACATGTTTGCGTTAATGCCCACAAGATGAAAACTAGTATATAAGACGAAAATTTTAAACCAAGTACACAATTGCCATCCTGATTCAGGGTGCAGATTGTTATCATTAGGCATATTGGTATTCATCACTAGCCTTTGAAAGATGCTAGATCACTGTTTTCTTAGAAAAGCACGACTCATCTCTGTGTCTACATGTATCTGTATATACAGAAATGGAATGTAAGCAGTTTACAAATTTTACCTCTGTGAAAAGAGAGGTGGATCAGTAGCATATCTGCAAACAAGCATCAAGATTTATTCTTTGAACTCTCTTTCATCTCTCTTGTGAAGTCTGAGAACTGTGTATAAAATCTATACTACATTCTATTCGATTTATTTTGTATAAGTGAAGCAAGGTGAAGCCTTTGGTGTAACTAATTGATGTTGATTTTGATCAATTCTATAATGCTTTTAAGGCTAAATTTTGGAAAAAAATAAAAGAAAAATAGATATTTTATTTTTCTGATAATAATCAAGAATTACAGCCCTTAAAAATAATAAACGTGATTTTTTTTTATGAAGTAGCAGTTCAGTGACAAAAGCATCACTACTAGAACTAAGATTGTAGCATGGGCTTCTATTACTCAGGCCATCATTAACTCATAGAACAAAGAACAGGACAAACTTATACTTGGAGTGACACTGCCCTGTATTTTTCTGCTGCTTTTCTTTTGTTTTTAAATGTAACTTTGAAAACTACTTCTCTAATACCTAAAGATTGCTTTTGCTGTTGGTTTGTTTTGTTTGTCCTTTTCTGTGGCTAAGATGACCTTTTGTTAATCATAAACTTCTTGATTTCCTGTCGCACTATCTCTCGGGTTCTTAAATAGAAACAAGAGCTCTATTTGTGTGTAGTTGCTGAGAAAATAGTGGCAATAGGCAACTGTGGTTTTGGGAAGATTTCTGAAGTGTTTCTAAAGCCTAAAAGTAATGAGACTGTGGAATGCTTCTACCCTAGAAGGTGTCAGACATAAGCTCTTCACTAAATCTGGCTCAATAATAGGTTTTGAACTTCGTGGGAAGCTTTCTAAAATCTGGGTTTATTCCAAAAAAAGGCTGAAATTAAATACCGAGCAAACAAAGAAACATAGGATTTCTCATGGACTAAACTGCAGATGTCCCACAAAACCGACATTCCCAGGCCAAGATTGAGCAGATCAAAGGTAAATGGCACAGTGTTGTACAGTCCATCTGGAAAAGAACTATAGAGCAACCACTTCTACTTCATAGCATGATCAGACTTACCTAGCTCATGGCTGTCAAGTGTATTTTCAGGCTTCCCTCAAAAGCCTTTCATCTTGGAGACTCATTATTCTTTGGGCAACCTGTTCCAACTTTCCTCCAGTCCAATCAAAATCTCCATTGTGGCACTTAAGCCTCCTAGTCATCCTGGACATGAAGATTGATTATATCTGTATGGAGACAAGAAAATCAGAGACATTACTATCATGACTGTATTTATTGTTTTATATATTTTTGTTACAATCCCCAGTTATTTCCATTAATATAGATGTTGATATCCAATATTTATAAAGGATTATGGGTTTTAGTTTTGGGGTTTTTTGTTTGCTTGTTTTGCTGGGTTTTGGTCAGTCTGGTTCTGTTTGTCTGTCCTTCCTTCCTTCCTTCCTTCCTTCCTTCCTTCCTTCCTTCCTTCCTTCCTTCCTTCCTTCCTTCCTTCCCTTTACTATCTCATTTCAAGCAGTGTTTATATAGATCTTAGAATGAAACTTCTTGCTGAACATTTATTGAAGATAGTGACCAATTTAACAATTTTCATAGGCTTATATTAATTTTTTCTCCCAAGCCACATAAAATAACAAAGGAAAATTCTTTAAAATTGGTGACAGTAAGATGCACATTTTACTGCTAAAATAACTTGATAGCACAATGCTTATTAAGCAATGTGGAGACATTACAGGATACTTAAGCTTGCTGAAAGCCAAAAAATAAGAGCCTCTTATATGTAAGTAAAGCCAAGATTTCACTTTTAGGATAAACTAAATAATGAATCTAATCTTCTTAATCTAGCTCTAGTTAATATCTGAAAAAAATAATGGAGATAAAATGACTGTGCACACACTTTTCAGATTCAGCTCCTGTTCAAAGTATTATGCCCACCCTCCCCATGATCCTCTGGGTCCTGAGGTTGGTGTTTTCATTCTGCTCTGTATGGGTCTTTAGCAGGTGAGGACATTGGCTGTGAGTCGTGGGCTTCTGGAATTCTTTACAGGGAGGACTATGATATTCATGTTGATGGATCGCCCTACCTCTGCCTAAGGGACTGGTTGGGGTAACGTTGCCACATTTAATAACACACTTTAACTGCCTTTTTCTTTCTTCATTGCTCTGAAACCAAAATTCACTATGTATTCACATGCTCTAGATATGGTTTTTTTTCCTTATTATCCTTAAAAGCAATATTGTCCAGCTCCATGTCAGAATTTCTTTAACAGACCGTGGGTGAATTGTTCATTGTTGCGTTGTCTCCAGTGCCCTGTCTGTGCCCTGTCTCTTACTACCCCTGTGCCTGAACTCCGCTGCACCATGTCCTGTGTCCTCACTTCTCCAGGTCACTGCTGTCCTACCATATATCAAATTCTCCATTTTATGGCATTGTATTAGGGCTGTGTATATTTTTCTGAATAAATACTTTCTGCAACTATGGTTGTGCTGTTCTAAAAGTAGAGCAAATCGTCTGTAGTCACCTGATCAAATAAGGAAATTTCTGTCACTGCTAAATCAAGCAAAACAAATTTGCAGTCAGGTCAACAAAAGTTCAGACAGAGCAGACCTGATAAGCCCTGAGGCCTTACAGACATCCAGCATCAGCAATGGCAATGCTGTATTGCAGTGCTACATCACTGCAAACTGTTCTGCTCACATGCCCCTTTTTCCTTAAATAGAAAGTAGTGAAGAAGATGTGTGGTGGAGAAATTTAAGATGGTTTGAGGAGAAAAGGTGATTTGAGGTAGCTATGAAATGGTTAAGTCACCATCCCTGGTGTTCTTTAAAAGACCTGTGGCTATGGCGCTAAGTGGTGGACTTGGCATTGTCAGGTTAACAGTCAGACACAATAAGATTATATGGGTCTATTATTTAAATTTTTTTATGGTGGAACATGAGTATAGTCGGTAAATTATGACTTCTATTCCACAATCTCTATTCTACAGCAAATACACTTTCTGCACAGAATACGAACTCATGCAAAGCACTCTGGTCCAGCTGTGACAGGCAAACACCGCAGATTTGAGGAAAAAGCACACTCTCTCCAACACATCATCATGTCTGATTTGGCTGGTAGCCTGGCCATCACCCACAGCAGCTCCACCTCAGACTCAGCCTTCTTCAAGATTTTGGTAGCCTGTGCATTTATTCCCACCAAGGGGCTGTTGTTTTCCTAGCGTTTTTTTTTTTTTTTTGCTTTCCAACTCAGATGGTAGCCATATGCTGACAGCAGGCTTATTGGTCACATTGCCCGAGAAAAACAAATCATCTCATTTTGACTGCTTTATAATTACAGTTTTTGCTCCTTCCCCAAACATATTATAAGAATGTAAATACATTAAGAATTAATTTGTACTTTTTTAAATTTTTTGTTTCCTGTATGTAGATAGATATCAAGGTTTTTTGTGATTTTTGTCCATAATAATTATTTGTCTTTCCAGTGGATAGCTGGACTTGGAGAGCTTTAGTTCATATCTCTTAATGAAGCAGTGCCTTTCACCCCAGAACAACTTTTTTTTTTTTTAATCATTTAAATCCAACCCAAAGCATGTGACTATATATACATGATTTTCACACAGTTTTTTCAAAAATTTCTTAGAGCAATTTAGTAGATTCAGAGTAACGACCAGTCATTCACGATATATCTGAAAAACCAGTAGTTCCTCAGAAAACAGTATTTTATCCTTTCTACCCAATGAAAACATTTTACCTTTTTAAAGTACATTAAAACAAAAAGGTTTTAGCTGCATAAGTTCTACTGTCAAGCCTGGCATCTCTAGAATTTCATTATCATTCTTTTCTAAATATTAATGTTGCAAACTATAATGTGCAACCTATAACCATTCAGGCATCACAGCAACTGTGCCACACAGAAGAAGGATGTCATAAAACGCTAGGGTCTAGTATCAAAGTAGAAAAGTAAATCTGACAAGTGGCTGATGAAATCAAATCACTCATAATAGACAAAACTTGCTGAAAACAAGATATTTCATCAGTCCAGCAGAATTGAAATACTATTTTAAAAACCACAGAATCCGTGATTCACAGAATCACAGAATTTTTTATGGTGGAAAAAGGCCTCCAAAACCATCAATCCCAGCCTATGACCAAACACCACCTTGTAAGCTAGACCTGACTAGTATGACACTGAACACCACGTCCAGTCATAGGGACAGTGATACCACTACCTCCCTGGGCAGCCCATTTCAATCCTAACAATCCTTTCCATGAAGAATTTCTCCTTGATGTCAAACTTGAACCTCTGCAGGCACAGATTAAGACTGTCCTCTCTGTAACTTCTTGCCTGGGAGAAGAGACTGACTCCCACCTGGCTACAAACTCCTTTCAGGTAGTTGTAGAGAGTGATAAGGTCTCCCCTGAGTCTCCTTTTCTGCAGGCTAAACACTCCCAGCTTCTTCACCATGGTACTTGAAGTTCTGAAGAAATAAGAACTAACTCCCTATTTTTCTTATCATACCTGTCCTTCAAATTAGAAGAATTATTTTAAAGCAACCAATGTACCAATTTTTGAAGGACAAATTCTACTAAATTCTATCTTCTCTGTTGTAATTATTAGTTTGTTTTTTTTTTTTAATGATGCTCTTCAGGATTTGGAAATGTGTTGGCTGTTTACATAATTACCCAAAGATGCTTAAAGGTACATGATATCTCTGCGGTTCATTCATATATTCCAAGTCAGGAAGTAGATCATAACTTTGTCCATCTTTTATAGATGGACAATTTAACACGGTTGTTACAGAATCAAAACTACTGTGAACTGAGACAATAACTTAATTCGTAAGTCTTGCAACTACAAAAAGAAAAAGGAAAAACTTAAATTTCTTAAAAAAGAGCATGTCAAGTGTAATTGCCAAGGTAAAATATCAGGGTGTCGGTGGGGTAGAGGGGCTGGTTTTATCTCTAAAGTATTGACAAAAGAAAATGCAGAAGAAACACATTTTCCACACATCTTTGCCAATGGGGAAAAAGTAAAAGATGGCTGAATCTGGAATAATCTATAAAACAGAAAGGTATTGTAGAAAAAGCCAGTTCAGCTGCCAACATTGAAAACTTGCACAAAGGGAAGATATGAATTAAAGGAATAAAGAGAATTCAAAAAAGATAATCTCAGTGGAGGGATTCAGAAAGTGTTTGGAGAGTTGTTTCATCAACAAAATGTGGAGGAAATCATAATTGACAGGCATTGTACCTTCTTCCCTCCAGTTCTGGCAGCAGGCCAAGGTGTGGAATAGTGAGGTTCTGTTATGATTGCCAAATGCAGGTCATTAGAAAGAGTGGAACTGAATATAAGGCATTTTCAAGGTCATATAAAACAATATGGAGAGAATTTTGTCTTGGTTTTCATAGTGGGCAAGGCACCAAATGTAATAAAAGCAGGCTTCAAAGAGGCAGGCTGATGAACACTACGAATTTTACTTGGAGATCTTGCTCATACACCATGACACAGCCTAGCACACTAGTCAGGAAAAAGGAGAAACTACCTAAAATGTCTGATTCTGGTTGTTAAAAATTAAAGCAGAGTAAGAAAAGCAGAGAAAATCATCCAGAAGTGAGACAGACATGGGCAGGGATTAAGAAGCAGGTAGAGGTGGAAGTAACTAAAACCTCCACTCGTGTCTGCTATACATCTGTCAGACTGAATGGTTTTCACAAACAGACTGTCGCTTTCTCCCAGTTTTCTTCATGCAGTAGGTTAGAAACATTTCCTCATGTTTTATGTTTTTCTTTATGTTCAGAAACACAAACAATTACAATTTTAAAGTACAAATATTTTAACTCATTATTTCATCATCTATATAAGATGTCCAGTGGACTTTTCAGGGAGAGGTAAAAAGGAACAGTAGGGGAACCTGTAATTCCTCTGTTTGGAAAAAAAAAATAAAAAGAAGGCAAATAGAAAACAAGACATTTGATTGGCATCGGAATTAACTGTTTTCCCCACTAGAAATATAATAGAAACCTTACTTGTAAGTGTTACAGGAAAGGCTGTTGTAATGCAATGTAATACAAAACCAAAAATCCAGATCAAGAAGAGTGTATAATCTACACGCATAATTTCTGTAGAGTTGTCTGAAATAAAGAAAGGGGGAAAAGAAAAGTATTTCTTCCTTTAAATAGAATAATCAAAGGGTTACAGTATGGTAAAGCTGAGGATAGCTGAAGTTTATTCACTAAACGTATAACCAAATTAAATACTCAATCCAGAACCAAGACTCAGCAACATAAAAAAGGAGGGACACATGTAGATCTAGTCAAATAGCAAGAGTTTTGAATCCTGTCATCTATATCTCAAGCAAATATTTTAATTTTACATATAAGGAGTAAGCATAAAAGAGAGGAAAACAATGTATTTTCATGAACAGAATTTCAGGTGAAATTGCAGGTGAAAATTGGATTAAATCCTGCAGACAAGTTTGGTAAAATACCAAGAACCAGTGCATGATCCAGTCACGGTTACATTAATATTCTGACAAGCAACAATGAGAACTGCTATGGGCTTTATTGTGAATATGAAAGCTGCTGGATAATTTATGCACTATCATTATTAGGATCATATTTTAGATAACAATATTCAGATTTACAAATACATGCTTATGCTATACTCTCTAGCTCATAAATCAAGCTCCACATTACATCCTCTCTAAATCTACTCTGTTAGGAGTGATGATAACACTTGACACCTACAGTAAATGCCTCAGAAAGTTTGTAAGTGAGGCAGAGCCACAGACTTTCCTAGAGCTCCTGGCTCAGCACATACAGATTTTTTTAACACATATGAAGACATATGTTATGAAATGACTGCTCTAATATGCCTATTTTTACCATATTTGGTTTGCTATTGAAACATCTGAGTTTACTGGTTTTCTTGCCTTCCTGGAAATATGAAAATGAAAAAATTAAAGTGTGGAATCTTAAACTCCTTATGGCAAAATGGAGATATCAAACACATTCATTCATGCTCATCTGTTGGTGCATATATAATGGATGCTGATTTTATCTAGTTGAAAAGATTAAGAGTAAAAAAGACAACTTTCTGAGATGATAAAAGAGAATCGAGGAAGATTAACTAGTAAAAAGGAAAAATGTAAGGATATAGGAAAAGTACATGCCTAGAATAAACAATAAGCTAAAAAGAGAAGGTAAATCATCCAAATAAAAGAAATAAAGAAACAAAACAGCTATGAATTTTGTCTACCTAGCAGGCATGGAACTTTGAATTATTTTCTTCATTACAACTTTTTGATCTGCAGTTCATTTCTCATTTACTGTGGTTTCCAATTACAATAATGGATAACATGTATAAAGTAGAGTGTCAGCAACTTACTTTTTAGAGAAAAAGAACTTCAATTATCTGATTCAATATCACACGCAAGAAAAAAAATACAAATATATCCAGGAAAAATAGTTTATATGAATGTAGGAGAAATTTATGTAAAAATGAAAGACATTTGGTTTGCACTGGAGAGTTTGCAGATTTCTTCCCAGATGTCAATAAAAAAGTAACAAAAGCATACTAAAATTGTTTTAATAATAGGAAAAAAAAGAAAGAGAAATATGGATGATGAGTAACCTTTACCTCCCCTCAGTTGTTGGGAACCTTACTTTCATGCAGCTTTCAACAGGTGGTGGACAGAAAAAGCGCACTACACGGAATTGTCATCCATGGAGTAGTTCAGACTCCTTTTCAAACCATGGTACCCTTTTATTTAGTGTAACAATCAAAACTCAATTTCTTGCCTTGACAAATAGGAATGCTGTCTCTTTCTGTCCACCCAAGACATGGCTTGCCTGAAAAAAATGTGGAGTTGGAAATGATGGCAGCCTTCTGTAATGCCCTTGCACTCCCTTTTCCAGTGCCAGTGTCCCAGGAGGTGTAGGCTCTGCTGCTCTCTGAACCGTAAACTGAACCCCAATTCCTCAAATACAGTATGTTCTATAATACTCCTAATACAATATTGTTTGCAGAATCAATCAATATACTGCAGAAAGATGCAAACCCCTTAAATATATTCTCTTCTCCTTAAATATATCCCCTTCTTCTTGATTATACATATTTATCAACAGTAATAACATAGAATGCCTGTGGAAATAAATGTATATCTACCTCTTTTTTTCTAAGTTTGAAATTTTGTCAAGATTATAATCAGACAGAACATATGTATATATATGCACGGAAAGAAAAAATATATATACACACAGATAAAGATAAATATTTCTATTCATATTTAACATGTTACTTCATAAGCCTTTTCTGAACAATGGAATTTCTTAAGGATATCCTTATTGTCTCATTTATTTACACAAATTTCTGTTTGAGAAATTTTTTTTTTATTATTTGAGATTGAGTGTTAATATGAAACAAAGGTCAGCATATTACACCTAACCAGAATTTCAACAGTTTCCTGTGAATAATTTCTTCCCTGATGAAGAGATATCAATCGTGTTGTATTGCTTGCAATCATATACATGTAAATACTCGTGTACATGTACAAATGCAACTTCCAGTCTGTCTCACTGGAGTAATTTTTTAGTTTACAGATATTCCCATGATACATGGAAAATTTTCAGAATTCAGTTTTTAGTGAGGTGATTGAGAGAGGCTATTTTCATAATTGCTTTGCCTGTGAGTTTTTTTACAGATATGCAATTTTGTTCTCAATGAAACTTGTGTCTCTCCTTATTTCTTTTTTTTTCTTTTTTTTCCTTCTGTCTTCAGGAAAATGCTTCTTCTCTGCTTCAGGAATCTCAGTTAAATCTTAAAATTGGTATATAGAATTATAGTAGTAATAATACTTTTGAACCACTGAGTCAGTTGCATGCCCTTGAAGATAATCACAGTGTGTAATTATTTTCATGATATATCAAACATTTGCTTGAATGCAGCAATATTTTTTGCTGATAGTTCACTGAGAGTTAAGTTACTATAGAATATCATTGCATGATAGACGGAAAATGTCCTTCCAGACTGAATGTATTCGTGCACAGTTTATATCAATTTACTCATGTGTCAAGATTGCTCTGTGTTTAGATAGCTATCTTCCATCATTTGTAGATGTACAGATTGCTGTTGTATCTTATAAGCAGTCAAAGATCTATTAGCCTCTCATCTCATTTTTCTATCAATCCTTGCATCCATTTATTCTAGTATAAGCTTATATTTTTTAGAGTGAACTACCAGAAACATCTGCTGTATTTTAGAAAATGTCATGTGAGTGACTTTTACAATGCCATTCTAGCTATGATTTTTCTGCATTATCTATACATATTCATTTTCTTAATAAGTAACTGTAGTTCTGCTCTGGCTATAATAATTCTAATTCTCATTTTACTATAAGACAAGTGGCAATTTTAAGTATGTCTATTTCAGTCAATAGAAGAGTGCTGGTATAAGAGAAGACTTGGCACTCATGACTTCTACATAATCCTGTCTGTGTTAGTTTAGTATTTAACTTCCAGGCAGAGAAAAGACCAGAAAGGTCAGGAGAGGCTAGCATCCCAGATGAATGAAAGAATAAAGTACTGGTGAAGAATTGCCAAATTCGCTCACTTTGCAAGAAAAAAAATCAACGTGTACTTCAAGTAATGAAGACATCAAATAGACAAAGTAAGGTACATTTTTCTCTTGCCATAAACTTCCTTGAAGCTTATCTAATCTCTCATAAAATTCATGTGGGTGGACCTCCAAGAAAATTCTTCTGCCACTTTGAAAGGGAAAATGGAGACAGAACAGTATTTCCTAGTCACTTGCAACTTTATGTTAAATAGGGAGCAGAAGTAATGACAAAGAGGATTACACTCTGTCAGCTTCATGAATAACCTCAAGAATGCTGTTCAGACCATGATCCCACGATATTTATACCATATGTGTCCATGACATGATTATTCAACTGAACGAGTTAACTTGATTCTGCATGTCCAGAAATGAGCTTCTGTTAAGATAGGGCAAAAACCATAAGTCTACTCATGCTGATTGTAGGGTATACCAGATTTATCCTGTCTCTAGAGGACAGATGATGCATTATTCTTTATAAAATGCCATCGGGCAAAAAGCTCAGATGCTAGAACCCGGTTTGAGCAGTCATGGATTTTCAATTTTAATTTTTATTATATGATACCAACATTTTCTCATCTAGCTGTGTTTTATTTTCATGTGGAAGCAGGATTCCTAAAGTTGTAGCTGCTTTTTTACTAAAACATGGACTCAGAAATCTGTTTTTATTGACAGTTCTGGAGTGCTTTGATGTGTTCCATGCAAAATGTTCCCAAGAAAGCAAAAGTGCAGTTTCTATCTCTCTCGCCTAGCAACAAACCATACCATTATGCAGGACTTCTGTTTCTCCGAAATTGGTATGTTAGTGGGAGAGTAGTAAAGGTAGTGGCTTTTGCCCACACCTGCCAATCTGCCAGGTGTTTTTCGTTTTCAACATTTTTAAAAAAAAAACCCTTTTTTTCTGCCCCTCATGGACCTGTGAAGTAAGCCATTCCTGAGGGAAAAATGTCCACTTAACCCAGGTGCCCTAAAGTTGTAATGGCCTGGGGCGAAAACATGAACTCTATATAACTGTGAGACATTTTCTATTATTTTTCTTCTCACATAAGCAAAGGTTTTTCTTGCTTTTGTAGTGTGATTTAATACATTTTCCAAATCCATTTTCTTGGGTGTCTGTGAGAATGAAAGGGTTTCCAGGAGGTGTCTTTTCCCTTTGTCTGAGGACAGGTGTCCCTCTGTGGCCGCAGTCAATAGAAGTTCTGTGTCTTTGCTAACGCCCTAGGCTGCCCTCTTCTATGGGCATTAGGAGTTCACTGCTATTTTAGGGCAGTTGCTGAAATGTTAACATGAATAAGAAAATATGAAACAAGTATAATTTAAAGGCAACGGAAATTTAACAACAAGAGCTCCAGGCTTATCATAACTGACAAAGGATTTTACTAGAGATTAAAATGTCAACAACAAACGATTTAGTCCTAGTGCATGCGGGACAACTAAAACTTTTACAGCAGTGTAAGGATAAACCTCAGTTGCTTTTAGTGATATACAGGAGGAAAGGGAAATATACTTGACTGTCTGTCAACATTTAATAAAACAGTTTTTAATATTCCATTATTATATTATATAGATTAATTGTATTGGAATTATAGTACAATAATGCTACAATTATATATAGTGAAAAAATAATATGATAATATGGTATACAGTATAATCAACATGCAAATATAACATTCAAAATAAGTATTTCTATATTAAATTTCTAATACTTTTTCTAAAATATATTTCATAATATATAAATTATTTAATTAGTTGATGAAGGATGAAAAAGGATTTATATCCTTTATATATTCTGTATCTTTTATATAGCCTATATCCTGACTTATACTATATTTTGCCACATACTATATTATTTATTTATCCTTTTAGATTCAATAATTTAATGTTTTGGTTCTTAAAAGAATGAGCATTATTGCTCTATTTATAGTGACACTGTTTGTATTTATAGCTATCAGACACATAGTATGAGATACTACTTCAGCTATTTGAAATAAAACCATGCTTTAAATTTCTCTTTTGAGACGAACTTCCAGAACTGTAGTGGTCTTCAGCAGGTATTTCAAAATATAAGAAAAATAAATCATAATGTTTAAAGCCCAATGGCTAAATATAGTGAGCATTTCAGTGCAATAAAATGCTTTTGTTAAAGGATGTCAAACTGATACAACAACACATCATAGATATCTTTGTTTTGACAGAGTTTCTTGTGAATAAACTTTAAAGAAGGAAAATACTAGTGTAAAGTGAACAATTCTACTTATTTCTTTTTCTTTGTTCTGGAGAATTTGAACACCCGTCACTCACTGAGAGTCGCTTCTAAATGCTTCCAAGACTTTCAGCTATGTTGAAGAGTTCCTAAAGGACTAGGAGAAATATGTTATTTTTTAAATTTATAGTTATGGTGTAAGTTAAAGGATAAACACAAAATATTTGTGTAGCTCCATTTATAGATCTGTTAAGAGGATGTTTCATATTTGTAGACCTGCATGTCAAGAGTATCTTAATGTCAGCAGGAAATATAAACTATTTTATGGATTCGTGAGGATGGTGCCATCCTCAGCTTAATTGGGAGAGGAAAACAGCTCTGAACACACCTAATGTTCCAGATCTCGTGCCTTGGCACTGCATTCACGGTAGGGATGCACTACAGCCCTAACTGCTAAATCCACAGCTAACTAGCCTCCTCATCTTTATGAGAATAAAGCAGGAATTTCAAATATTATATCAAACAGTCACTCTTGACTGATAACACATGTAAGGTCATTCACCTAGAAGGACTTAATTATTATTCCCCCTCTACCTTTATGTGACAAGCTTCTCTGTCGCTTCCAACCTATCTAATGCATGTGATTAATGATAAAAAACAGTAATAAAGTTAACTTTTTAAAATTCTGTTCATTTTTGCATGGAGATGGCAGAAACCAATATCTACAGTCCTTTGGAAATGTTGGTCATATATATTTCTATATAAGTTAAAAAATTGTTTAAGGTGACGTTGAAATATAATGCAAAACTCAGATGTATCCGCATTTGAATTCTCTACTGGTTTCTCTGCTAACTCTGTACAATGAAATAATAGCAGTGATAAGTGTTTTCACGTTTCCCAAACCCATTTTTTAAGTTGTTATAGGCTGCTGCTCCTCAAATTTTATTTCATTTTCATTTGGTTTCATTTGAGATAATGAGACCTTTTCACTAAGAAGTTGTACCCATTAAACTTTAAAGTATTTTTTTGGTTGTTATCTTTCTCATGCCTGCCAAAAAGCAGGAAAATAATAGGAATGAGTGATGTCCTACATAAACTGGTATTTTAATGGCTCTCATTTAGAAAAAAACCCCAACAGTAACAAATATTTAAGATTTCACTGAATAACATGTTTTCCAGTTGGTTTCCCGACAATTTTCTTTATAGACCTTGCTTGGATGGTGTTTAAGTGAACAGTAAATTTTTACTAATCTAAATTGAAAACAATAACTGCATGAAATGAAACTGGACTATATATTGCATTATTAGTATAGTTCAGTTCATGAATATAAGTGCAATGCTACATGTGAGATTGACAGCAAATATAAATTTAATAAATTAGTAATAACATAGAAATAAGTTACTGCTTATTAATGAAATCTGTGAAAAAAAGAGCTCTCTTCTTAACTATCCACAGAATATCTTATGCAAATATCACATAATATTGTTAGGGACAAATTCTGTTCTTGACTGCAAAATGGTTCATTCAATGTTGGTGCGAGTCCTGTATCACATATTAGTGTGATGAATGACTTAAGAAGAAAATAGCTCCGAATTAGACCTTCATTTTTCTTTTTAATTGTTACTACTTCAGCATAAGTTGCAAACTTTTTGTTTCTGAACCTACAAATAGTTTCTGTGTTATTAATAGCACTTTCAAGTACTCAAGCTCTGAAATGTATATAGAAAATTAATAAAACTTGATATTAAGAATCATTGTTAATTATTAATTGTTAATTACTGTTAATTATTAAATTTAAATAGAATGGTAAACTGATAAAAATATATAAGGAGAAGGCTGAAGTACTCAAGAAGTTTCTCATTTCAGCCCATTGTTTATGTCTCTTCTCACAGATCTCAAGTGGATGGACTGTGAGGCAGGGACTGGGGGAGCAAAGTCCCTCCCACTGTGATAGAAAATCAGGTTTGAGACCACCTGAGGAGCATGAACTTACTCAGGTCTGTGGAACCTGATGAGATGCATTCCAGAGTCCTGAGGGAATTGGCTGATCTAGGTGCCAAGCCACTGCCCATGATATTTCAAAAGTCATGGCAGTGGTATGTGGAAAGAGGGAGAGAAGAAAAGGAAAGCCTCCTAAAAGTAACAATTTTTCTTTTGAGAATTAACAATGTCTGTTTGAAGTCCTACCAGGCACAGCACTCCCACACAACCTCAGACTCAGTCACAGTTGACCACATTGCTAACAGCCAGAAGAGAACCAGCCCCTGCTGAGGGGGTTGACTCAGTTCCCTGATGAGCCATGCCAAGAGAGCCTTGTCTCACTCCTGCCAGCTCTGGGACGCTCCAGAAAATCTGTTTGGACATTGGGGACTCAGGGGATAGCTTGCATCCTTCTGAAAATTGTCTTATGGGTGCTTGTCATTGTTTTTGTCATTTTGTGTTTATACAGTTGCCTTAAACATTTAATTTTGGAGTCCTTGAGAAAACCCTTCTTAACTAATACAGAAACGAGGAGTTGTAGAGGCCAGTGGGCATGCCACACGGGGGTCCCCCAAGAACCCCCTGTGACAGAAGGACCCTGAGATGCATTCCCCAGGTTAGAGGACACAAAGAGGCTTTTCTCACAGGATGCCCTGTTCTGTTGTGCTGCTGTAACCCTGTTTTGCTCCCTTGGTCGGCCCTGTTGGTCCAAAGCCCCTTGTCCCTCAGCCGCTTCCATCTGTTCTCCCATTGGATCCCATACCCTGACCCCACCTTTGTACAGCCCGAATGTCCCCTGGTGGTTGGCCCCAGATGTTGTCTCTGCCCCTACGAACCCATACTTAGTCCTGAACTCTTCCCATGAGGCTTGTCTTTTCCCCTGAACAACCCAGGCTGGCAGCTGGAATAAACATCTCTGAAGACCCTTGTGAAGACCCTTCCTCACTCCTTTCCACCAACGCAGCTGGCTTCCGGAAGGTTGTGGACCAGAGTAAAACCACTCTGGTTTACAACAGTGTGCCACTTCACTCTTTACCTCATAGCTTTCTATATTAGTTCTGTGCCTTAATTAATGGGGCTTTTATTTGGAGGATTTCTTAAAACAACATAGTTGCCCTCAGATGTTAAAAAGCCAGAATGCAGCATATGAGAAACATCTGATAATCACAAACATCTGAAATTTACTTGATCTAATTTGATTATCTAGCAGTAAAAAGCTGCCATTCTAAACAGAAAATACAATTTTTTATTTATGGTAACACAATGTACACCAGAATAAATTTTCTTTTTACTATGATTTAAAACAATAAGTAGTAAAATAATGTATGAATTGGTAACTGTAAATATCTCTCTTTTGCTTTACAGATGATATATTTATTTTACTGTTCCTAAAGTTCCACCAACAATTTTCTTTTTCATTGACTGCCAAAGCAAATTACATATGGTAATGAAAGGTAGTATGCAAGATGATGCTGTAATTTTTAATCTCCTGTAGCCAGTGTTCTGTCAGTGCTTATATCAGAGACTTAGTTTAGATTACTTAAACTGATCAACTTTAGGCTTATAGGATTAACTAGTTATACAGATAAAATTATATAACTATTTGAATTCTAATTTTGCAGCTTTTTGCAGTGCTCCAACCTCTACCCAAATCCAGTTGAAGAAAAAACCAACAAACAAAACAAAACAAAACAAACGTATAACCAAACAAACCCAGAAAACATAAATGTAGTTTTTAAGTTTATGTCTGTACAATTAAGAATTTGTCTTCATTGTTTTTATACATGCACAGTTTAAGGAAACAATGCAATATGCATTTGGGACTGGACAGAAAGCATGGGAGCATAACTAAGGAAATGTTTTACACAGTGGAAGAGACTGAATATACATACAGTGTTTCCTTATCTGGGAGAAGCAGACTGAAGTTGCTGTTGAAATTTATTCAATCTGTCAGGGAACATGTGGTGTGTGGGTATAGAAGTACTCTAAAAATTATCTTCATTTTGTCAGTTCCTTGGATTTCAGTTCTTGCAAAATGAATACAAACGGCAATACCCTTCAAATAAGGATTTTGTTTGCTTATTTTCTGGAGTAGCCTAATTTAATCCACACACAATTCAGTAAATAATTACCTCTATATAGAATACATGTCCTTTCAGTACATTTTTGTTTTAAACCTGATTAAATAAATAACTGTTAAATAAACAGTTTACCACTAGTTATTTTTTCACTATCAGTGTTATGTTTCTCCATAGCAGAACACAATAGGTGTTACTCTGTGGAGGTGGAAGTAACTCTGAGTAGGAGATTGTTCCATGATATTTCAGGAGTGCACTGAAACCGAATATCACTCTTTTAGGCCTGGTGGTTCTCTTGTATCCCCATGACAAAAAAAAAAAGTATTCTTTGCCTAATGGCAGTGCATGGTGTCAACCTGACATATATTCTATTTTGGCAACAACCTCACTGCCCTCATGCCACGACAGTAATATTGCACGGGCAGTGCAAGGTTTCCTTTATTGAAGCTCTTTAGATGATCTCTTTTCCTGTGCTAGTTACAACTCAAAAGGCTGTGAAATTAAGAATATAGAATTACTCATAAATAGGATATGTAATTGGCCCTATTTTGTGCAAGTATACTCAGTATATTTTGTGCTGCTATTAATGTTGAAAAATGAACCTGAAATGGGGCATGTGATCTTCAGTTTATAAAGAAATAGCTTTTTTTTTTCTGAAAAATTAAAACTCTTTTAAAGAATAAGGCCAGAAAAATTGGTATGAAAGGTCCAATCCCTTGTGGTGGGTTTGACATTGGCTGGCTGCCAAGCCCTTATCTTGCCGCTCTCTCATTCCCCCTCCTCAACAGGACAGGAGAAAATTAGATAAAAAATGTTGTGAGTCAAGATAAAGACAAGATCACTCGTCAGCTACCTTCAGAGAAAAAAAAGTGTCCACTTGGGTAAAATTAATTTTTTTTTTCCCATTAAAAATAGAGTAGGACGATGAGAAGCAACAACAAAAGTTAAAGCAAATAACACCATCCCCTCACCCCTCTGTTTTTCCCATGATCACACTCTCTCACAGTTTCTCTGCCTCCTCTTCCTGAGCAGCACACAGGGATGGGGAGTGGGGGTTGTGGTCAGTTAATAACCTGTTGTCTCAGATGTTCTTTCCTCCTCGTGCTCTTTTGCTCCAGCATGGAGAGCCGCCTGTGAAGACAGTCCTGGATGTGGCTCACCAGTATGGGTCCTTCCCATGGCAACACCTCTTCACAAACTGATCCTGGGCCCTTTCCGTGGGGAGCAGTCCTTTAGGAACAGACTGCTTCAGTGTGGGTCCCCCACAGCTTCACAGGTCCTGATGGAAAGCAGGTTCCCATGTGGGCTCCTCTCTGCAAGACACTGCCCAGCCTGCTCCAGCGTGGGCTCTCCATGGGCTGCAGGTTCCTTGAGGGCATATCTACTTACTGAGGCACAGAGTACTTCATAGCCTACAGTCTGTGTACCGTCTATTAACTAGGATAAAAATTTTCCTAACCTAAAGACATATATGTAAAAAGATTGTCCACACTCCTCCAATATTGCCGTGATATTGGAATATACCAAACAACCTGAAAAGGTACAACATCAGCAGTCATCTTTTATTTCAACCTGTAGTTCAAGGTGTAGCACAAGAGATGCAGACTTCATTGAATAAGAAAAGAATTTCTTGTGTAGTTTACTTAAATTGTATTGCTAACTTATGGGAATTTCTATGTGCATTTATTGCTTACACTTCTTTATTAGTTCATCAGCTACTCAAATGTTCTTTCTGAATCTGTAAGAAGATATGTTTAATGATTCTTGCATATAATATACACTCCCAGACATCAGGTGTCTGTTGAAATGAATGCGCAGAATACATCAATAGAGACAATGAAAAGGTTCCCTGGAACATCTGGCATATAGCTCCATGCACAAGAAAGGCTAAGAAATGTGATATGCCATATGTGAAGCAAAGATTTGAAGAGATAAGAGCGACTTGGTATAAACATACCTTTAAAAGTAAAAAGCACATTACCAGGAGACATGAAGGAAATCAGTGAAGTGAGGAGGTTGTAATACTCAAGGCCTTGTATATATAAAATTATGTACTAGTGAAACATCTTTTATAGAATCAAGGGAACATTCCCAAAAGAAGTAGATCGCATATTCATATTGTCATGCATTTTTTGTACATACCAAAGCTCTTTATTAGTGAAGTTATTTTATTTTTCTTCCCACGAAGGAAAGTTTTGTCCACAGTTTACTTTACACTGAAATACAGTAAAATTCTTCCCTTGGATTTTCCGATCTCTGCGCTTTTAAACATAGTTTATTTATTTTAATTTTATTTTTGTTTTCAGTTTTCTAAAATCTCTTTTTTCTTGTTCCGTTGGGTTCCCCCATATTCACCCTAATTTCCTACCCCTATACTTTTAAACTCCCAAACAGTGTCTACTAGAGAGAAATTACAGGAAGCACTATGAAAAGCTTGATTTTATTTGAAATGCCTTCTTCATTTTAACCCTCCTGTAGCTCAAAACACAATGTTTTAACCTGATGAGCTTTTCAATCTCTGGCTCAGAGTGGAACTTTCCCTAAGTTTGCAAAATGCTAATTCACGTCAAAGTCTTTCACATTTAAACTGACACTGACAAAACTGCAAAAGTAAAAATGGTATTTTTTCCAGAGTTTGTTCCTTAGATTTTCCTCTGACTTACAAATTGCCCTGAATCTGAAACAGCTTGTCTTAGCCGTCAAAGAGAGTGAAGAAAAATTAACATGTAATGGAGAAGGAAATAGAGGTCTCATGAATAAAATATACAAAACTTACATATAAATTATGACACTGAAGCGTGTACACAGTCAGTTAATATTGTTTTGGATTGCCCTACTTTTTCTATAATATACCTTTATTTTTCTCCATAAGAGAACACCTAAAATTTTCAAACAAGATTGAAAGTTGCTTATCTAGCTTGAACAGAGTAAGTCACGGAAAGCAGAAAACAAGCACTGCGTATTCCAGAGGGGAATTCAGTAATATCATTTTAATCTCAATAGTAGTAATTTTAGTAATATTTAGCAAAGTGCAGCTGACAGGAAAGGTGAGACTCATTAAAGAAAACAAAATCAAATAACTCCACAGCCATTCACGTAATTTTTAATTTTCAAATATCTTATTAAATATTTAAAAAAATATATAGTTCATACCTTTAATTAGATTATAAAAGCTGTTATATTGTTAATTACTGTGTGCATGAACATAAGCGAAACAAAGCACTTTTCTCCAAGACACTAGGAATAACAGATAGTGATTTTTCTCTCTCTTTTTCAACATAGGAAACTTATCTTTCTCGAGCTCTGAAACTGTATATCTGATCTTTAATTCTAAGAAAGTTAAAGAAAAAAAAAAAGAACATTCCTTGTCAATTAACAAAAATTGCTTGTCAGACGAAGGACAATTACCGTCTTGTCCTGCTCTTCCTATGAAATGAGAAACAATTCCAGCAGTAGGAATATTTCTTCTTGGACTTCCTCCATAACTAAGAAATCAGAAACATAGTGAAAGAACTGGTGGCTGGATGATTACACCAAAACTTAAGAATATTGGGTCACTGAAAATGCTGTATCTCAGATCACCTTCTTATCGTCCTTTGTGAAAACATGGTTTTGCTGACTCAAATAGCTCATGAGATTTTCTGGACATCTGCCTTTGCTAGTGGATGGTGTTGCTGCTCATTCTTAAATCACGGTTTTCTGTGCTGACAGTTTGTTATAGACTGAGTAGCTATTTCAAGAACCAGTCCCTAATCCTAGAGAATCCTGGGGTTTTGCACAGGATAACAAAAACAATTTTACTCAATTCTTTCAACACTGAAAGTTAACAAGAAAAAAACTGCTACCTGCTTGTAATCTGACATGTAATTAGGAACTTTTTAAAATGAAAAAAGAAATGTAAATTAAAGATCACACCTGCCATGTCATGCTAATCTTTAAGCAAGCTTTCAGGAGACTACAGGTCCTTACAATACCGATAAAATTAAAATATCCTACTTAGGCTATTTCCTCAGCCATATTTAGTGGTTTTGGTTTTTTTTATTTTCTGAGGGGAAACAGAGGTCTGCCTATTTGTAAACAGCTGTCTAGTGTGGGACTAAGATGTCATAAGAAGAATTATAATATTTATAAGCCTACATTTCAAGTTTCATTATTACTGCCACTGACCTATCTGAATTTGTTTATTAAAAGGATCAGAATGAAATGTACAGAGATTTTGTAGAAAAATGGCATTTTCTAGTAAATACTTCTCTTGGCATATGCATCTGGCTATAATATATATATCATTGATTTATGTAAAGTTATTAATTATTATAATACCTATGAAGAAGGGAGGATTAAAATAAAAAAATGAAAAAATTGAGAAAATTGAGAGTAATTTTTCCGCTGCCTTAGTCTGTACTTGAAGGTACTTTATCTTCTCTTATAACAGACCATTATACAGAGTATTGTGCCTTTTTGCTGAAAGTATTAATTTCTTTATTGTGATTATAAATTAAAATGTATTAAACAAGATGCATTCTCTTCTACTCACCCAGAATTTACCTTATAGAAAACAATTGCTTTTGGCTCAGATGTTCTTCTCTGCTGTGCTGACTGCAGCATCTTAACAGTCTAAACCACTGAACAACATGTTAATAAATTGAAGAAAAGGAATAAGAGAGGAATTAACTAAAACTGAGTGACAGAGTCCCTCTTTGAGGTTTTGTCTGTTTGTTTGTCTTGCTTGCTTCATTATCAGAGAATGTCATATACAGCTCAATGCACAAATTGCTGTACAAGTTAGTTAAAAAGAAACAGCTTGGTATCTTAAGGAGTTTATCGTCCCCTAAAAAAACAAATTGCAAATTAAAATATACCCAAAAAATTTAATCTTAATGAAGTTTAATTCTAAGGTGCATTCATCTTGCTATGTTAATTTTGGCAAATTAGTGTGTGTCAGTTTATGTGTGTATATGTATAAGATTATGCATATAGAAAGACTACTCTATGTCAAAAAAATGTGAAGAATAGATGAAATAGATTGTAATTATGAGAATAAGAGGGTTTTTTGGCATACAAGAAATGAAAAATTCAGAATTGAAAGAAATAAATTAAATAAGAGCATACTAGAGCTAACTCTGTTAGCTACTAGCAGCTACAGAGAATTGAGTTGAAAGAAATATAGATCATAAGAAAAATAGAGAGGCCTGGAGCAATAAAACCAAACAATTGATAAACTGAAAATGGAATACATTTTTGATAATATACAATGGCACAAGAACAGTAAGTGAAAGATTTTTTTATTTATTTATTTTATTCCTAATGTTGATTTTAAGTTACAATTTTGTGGAGTAACAGTAATAAAGGGTGTGTGGGACAGGAAAAAAGCCAAACACAAATGAGGTAGATCTGAAATAAGTTGTATAATTTCAGATAAGGAATATAACATGACCCTTTTTCATTGTTCAGAAGTAATCTTAACCAGTTAATTTTGATTCAATTAGTTCAGTGTATGGAGAGTATTCAAAAATTCTGTATCATTTACATATAGATATGGTTTTATTACTTTTGATGCATTAAGACTTTTTCAGCTTGACTTTCTTCCTCTTCCTTTTATTTAAGTAGCTTTTTTCTTCTCAAAGTCAAGTATTGACAAGTGTAATTCCAACAATTATAAGTGAAATATTATTATTCCATCCATTGTTGAAAATAGATGGAAAAAGAGATAATTTGCCCACAAGGATCACAACCTTAAGAAAACAAAGAGAGGGAAAGAAAGAAAATATACTCTTTTTTTCTCTTGAAATGGCTGGAATGTTCTTGACATCTCTATCTTCTTCAGGCCTAGTAAAGAAGAGGAAGGACTTCTAGCTCCAGAGAAAAACCATATTTATTTGACATTTACTGGAAGACTAGGGAGCTCAAAGATAGAAATTGGTTGGGTTGTAAGCTTGTGAATACTTGTTACCAGTACTTCCATTAATAGCAACATTGCTAAAGTGCACAGTGTTGCAAACGTAAAGTAAAACATTGTTGGTTCTGGCCTGGAATACTGGAACATATTCCCTATTTGCTTTCCTTTATCAATATTTCTCCCCAGTTTATAAATTAAACTCAACTTTAATTCAGTTAAACCTTATTATTATTAATTTGTTATTTACTGGTTCACTGCTTTTAATTCAAAACTTGTGTTTAGCTATCTGAGCACCTACCACACTGTAGAAAATCAGTTCAGAAACATTCTGTTACAGCTGCTCTTGAGGTCTTAAATAATAACTGGGAAACAATTTTGAAGAGATAATTGAAATGACATATTGCTCAAATCATGCCAACATTATAAACATCTAGTTAGCATATCGGCCCTGTTGCTAAGCTTCAAAAGAATTGTTTCTTCTTTCAAGGAGACCTCAATGACTTCTTCATAATGTAACTATAAAAACTATTTCTTTACTCACAAAAAGTAAGAATCTAAAAAATAACCCCTCTATGGCTGAAGATAGCAGAAACAATATGAAGATGGCATTTCTTAAAGCATCATATCTACTTACACTTAATGTAGCTGTACCTGTTACTTGGCAAAAAAAAGAATTCAGACTTTTCAATCTTCTCATGTGACAGTGGAATGATGTTGAAAGAATAGCAAGTCGCGGCGCAGTGCTAGTTCAAAGTCCAAGAGGAAACACGGTTCTATTTCATACTTGCCTGGTTGTACAGGTTAACATTTTAAACAGTGTTTTAAAGAGTTTATTTAAAATGTTAGCAACTCCACTGGTAAGACGACTCCTTAGACATACTGAAAAACTTAAATAGTTTGTGGTTACTTGGGGTACTTTTGGTTTTCCCCAGCTGATTCTAGATAGTGTTTTCAGTTATTTCATTTACAATTTTGAAATTTTCTTCTGCATTATTTGAATCGATAGAAATAATTTATTGAAACATATTTTTTAAGTAGAAGTTAGTTCCATTAACTTAATGGCTATAGCTCTTTTTAAGTATCGGAAACTTGCTGGTACTTAAAGTGCATGATAAATATTAAATAGTATGCACATACCTTTCAAAGTCGCCATACTAAAAACTCAAACTTTGTTTTCAAACATTGTGCCAAATTACAGGTCAAACTGTTCATTTTGTTTGGTGCTCACCCTGACAAAGGGTACAGTAACTCATTTCAATAAGAGCTCTTCAATTTTCCTTCTGAAACCACAAGCAGGGCTACATATTGGCTCTTGTTCTGTACAGTTTCTCCTCCTATTTTTTAATTACATTTTTGAGGTGTAATGGATATTTCCTCTCTTTTAAGTGTCACAAATTAGTAACCTTGGTAGCACTCCACTGAACACACCATTACATTTAATAAAATGTCTGTTGCCAAAGTAAAGATAACTTTCTTTTGGAGTCTGGGTCCAACCTCTGTGCTCAGAGAGGGTGATCCTGGATCATATTGCACAGGATTGTGTCCAGACATTTCTTGAATATCTCCAGTGAGGGAGACTCCACAACCACTCTGGGCAATCTGTTCCAGTGCTTGGTCATTCGCAGAGCAAAGAAATTCTTCCGTGCTGCTTTACTGCTGCAAAATTGATGAGCTATGCTATGAAAACAGCAGCAAGTATCAATCAGGTAGATTTTTGCAGAATGTGATACAGCTTGAAAGATGAAGGAAATCTAACTTTTGTAACACTGAGCAGGAGATACTGTCCAGGACAGTAAGAATGAGAAAGCCTAGCTGGAAATCCCTGTGCAAGTCTCTAATAGAAGTCAAGACAGCAAGGTGAAAACTCAGCTAAGTTATAAACGCAAGCAACAGTCTTGCCATAATTCAGCCAGACTTAATTTTCAGGATGCTCCCAGGTGTGATTTTGGACAACTGTTCCTTAGTCGTTAGATGACAGCATGGACCAAGGACAGCGCAAGTTTTTATATATATATGTGTATATATATATGTTTTCAGGGGTATAGGGTGAGGGAAGATAAGAGTTTAGCAGTCTTGGCATTAACCGTGCTCTGTAATTTGCCTCAGTATCATTAAGGGGTTCCTGGTTCATTTTAGCTGCTAATATAGACACAGCTTAAGGCAGGGAACAGCTGCAGAAGGTAGTAGAGGGCTATAGAAATGGTTAGAAAACGGAAGCATCTCTCTTGTGATGGAAGGCTGAGGAAGCTGGTCCTGTTCAACCTAGAAAAGAGACACTTAAGAGGGGATCTTACCAATGTCTACAAATATTTTGAGGATGTGTCCCAAGAGGACTGGGACAGGCTCTTTTCAGTGATGCCTAGTGACAGGACAAAGGGTAATGGGCAAAAACTGAAACACAGGAAGTTTCCTGTGAACAAGAGGAAAAACTGAGCTGTGAGGGTGACAGAGCACTGGAACTGGCTGCCCGGAGAGGTTGTGGTGTCTCCTTCTCCGGAAATATTCAAAACCGTCCTAGATGAAATCCTGTACAGCTTGCTCTACGTGAATCTGTTTAATAGATAGCAACCCTTAGCATTCTGTGACTAAAATGGAATGAAAGCTCTGGGAAAAAGAGCTGTTAGAGCTTCTGTGAGATTGGGAGAACTTCTGTGAGATTTCCTGGATTAGTGAGGAACTGGAGAAACTGTAAACTTAATCTTGGAACAAAAGGGACACAAAATCCCCTGGAGAAAAAAAACGTGGAGCTGAGAAAGGAAAGAAAATTTATTTATAAAGATAGGCTTAATTACATTCCCAAGAATAAAATGTTTCTTTTAGTCCTCTGTACTGTGAATGCTGAAAGTCGTAAAGGACAGCCAGAACCTTTTGCATGCTGAGAAGTTTGTCTTAAGTGATTTAATTTCAACAAGTCACAGTCAGTTCCAAAGTTTTAAAAAATGAAACTTCATATATAGTCAAGAAGTTCTTAAACTATCCCTTAAACAAGAAAGGTTTTACTTAAGGTCTCATACTGGCCAATAATTTTGCTTTTCTTATTGTAAGATTAGATTTATTATCCATGATATAATATTTATTTTACTTCTGAGGGAACATCATGTTTTGAGAAATAATTTGGTTGGGTGAAAAATTTCTGAATTTAGTTTGGTGATATATTGTGGAGAGGATATTAGCTCTTATAGGAAAAGGAACTCTCACATTATTCACATTAAATAATGATTCTTCCTAAAGAGGACAATGCTATAGCTGCTCTAATGAAAGGCGTCCCTGCCCACGGCAGGGGGGTTGGAACTGTGTGATCTTTGAAGTCCCTTCCAACTCAAATCATTCTCAGATTCCATAATTCTATAATGTTGTTAAACTAAGGAATGAACAAGGCTTACAAGACTAGACAACAATTTTCTGCAGTAAATCAACTCATTAGTGTCCCTGTCAGACCCTAAGAATTTGCAGTGGATGTCCTTCTTTCTTTACATCTTTTCAAAAAAAAAAAAATCAGTATAGTCTAATATTATTTTGAACAGTTCAAGATCTGTTTTATCTGAGGAGGAAATAGATGCTCATCTAGAGAGTATTGCTTGCAGCAAAAAATTTTGAGATTGTAAACGCCTGATTTGTCCTACTTAGTAACTTGTCTTAGGCTACAAAACCCCTCTGTATTATACTGCACTTTCCTTTAGAAGTTCTCTTAAGATAACCCACATCCATTTCTATTCCATATGAAGCATATGTTGTGGGGTTTTGTAGTCCTCTGCAAGGTAATTCTTCTTAATTTTCACTGCAGACTTGTCCAGTGCAATAGATGGTATAACACCCACTTGTTTTTGCACTGTTTACTACATGTGCAATGACTATCACTTTTTTTTTTTTAATAAGTTTGTGAACAAGAAGTGAAAACCATCTGCTTATCTTGCCTTTGAGTTGTGACTAAGTAAGGCAAAATAAAAGGTTGTTCTCTTTTCTTGGGCTAACTAAGGAAAATTCCATTGGTAGCATATCCTGGAGTGCTAAGTGGGGCAGGTACACAACGAGGCATAAAAGTAGGGAGTCTATAGATAAAGATAGGAAGATTTGTAACAACAAATAGGGAACAATGCTTGAAAATGGGAAGGCTTCCAAAAGGAGAATATTGTGTAACATATTGTGTTACTATCAAGAAATTAATTGATAATTGATGAGCCTTTACTTGTGCAACAAAATGTTTGTTTTCAAATTTCTCTGACTCAAATGATTTGAGTGTTTCCTATTTTAGAAAAATCATGTTTCATTTTGTATTCTGATCGAAAAGTGGAAAGACACTACAGTTTTAATCGATATTGTTTCAATCAGTTTGTCACAACCTTGCTCTAATCCTATACAACCACCAGATTCCATCAGGAAGAAGAGATTAAAGAAAGGGATCCTGCTAACTGTGAGATTTGCTTTTTTTTTGGCCCCATCTCTAGGTAGAACACCATTTGGCCCATCGAGGGTTCTTTGATCAGCGTCTACCTGTTATTCCTCATTTTTATATTTTTCACCTGCTAACACCTTCCCATTCGCCATTTTGTCCAAGTGTTGACTCCCACAGCAATTTGTTTTCAGATTCCTGTAGAGATGGTTTACGCTAACTTATAAGGAGAAAACGTACAGGAAGATTAGCCAGAAGAAAACAGGTTAACTCACTCATTTCCTGCCCTACAGGGTAGAACTGCTGGCCTCAGCAGTAGCAAATACAGTTGTTCATTCTGTGAAAACCATTCCTGAGCCCTTGCCCATCAAAGGAAAAAGCAGAGACCACCATGGCAGAGACTGACCCCTCCATGACTTCACAACTGACCATCATTGCTGTGCTTATGGGACCATTATGTCTCCTCTTTCTGAAGGTTATACAGAACAGGTGGTGGAAAGGGCAACACTTCTTATAGGAATCATAACCATCAACTGCAGATGTGGCCTATAAATATTCCTGGGGAAAAAAAGTAAGGATTAATACCTTCTATTTATTTTCCTGTCTTCCAGTGTTTTACCATTGTGAGACTCAAGAAGACCGTAAAAGAAATGAGTTGGGATTCAGTCTGACAATCCCTAGATAGCTGGTATGGCATGCATTGCCATTTCTAAAAATATTTCATCTAGGTTGTTATTTGGTTTTTTTGTTTGTTTTTTTTTTTTTTTTAATAAAGTAAGTTTTTAATGAACACAGGTCTTGGTTGCTGTTTCTCTGTTTCCTTTCTGCTCTTATGAGGCAGCATGTTTTAACCATAAAAGCATAAATGGGTTTTAGAAATCTTGATTCTCCTTTTACTAGTAAGCATCTTGTAACTTTAAGATCATTTTACTCTGTTACCTTTTTTTTTTATTAAATAGAATGGCATTTTATTATTTTCACACAAAAATGGTAAACTATTGAATAGAGGCTTGAATTTAAGATGAAATTTATATTTTTAGAAATGCTCTAAATTTAAAACACTGAAACAATACTGTTAACCTTTTACTACTGTATTTGACTTATAAAAAGTTGAAACATTGAAATGATTATGCAGTAATTCAAGACATCTAGTGGAAGGATAAACAGTTTAGATTTAGCTGAATTAAAAGCATTCTTATTGTTAGTATGACTTACTATCCCACCATTATAAACCAAATCCAGATGATTCTTATCTATTTTCTACCACAAACAATTTTTTTTTTTTCTTTACGAATACATTGCACAGAGTTGTGTGGGAATATCTGAATTGTCATAAATATAAAGCTATTTTTATAGGATACATTCCTTTATCTGAATGTATATTTGGATAGAAGACAAGAATCTTTAAATGAGCTCTGGATTTTTTTTAGAGATAATGCTAATACTTTCCTGCTCTACTTTTAATAACAAATTTAGCCTAGACAGTTTTACACAATGTAAAATAAGATGGAGAGAAAGCTACAGATTATACTTCAATAGAAAATATAATTTCTGATTTGAATCAGCATTTATACAAATCTCAGATTTTCACATTATCGACTGCAGAATAGCAGGTATAAAACCTTGGATTTCAGTTTGGAAACACTTAAGTAATGCAAAATTTCAATCATGTGGACCAAACCACAATGAAGTTACAAAGTAAGAACCACACTTTGTGGCTCACTGAAGCCAATGTAAAGCAAATCCAAGTTTCAGTTGACTTTGGATCAGACCATGCATGAAAATATGAATGAAATGAATATGTAGGTTTGTATATATATTTGAATTTGGTGTTTCTTTAGGCCTTCTATGTGTAGTACATTGATTTTTTATCTTCAGTCTTACAAAGAATTGTCTCATAAAATTTCATGAAAACTTTTCACACATCATTTAAGCAAATATTTCCTTTTAATAGATAATATTAAAAAGACTCATAAATCACAAAGAAAAAATATTTTCTCATTGATAGGAGGGTTTTTTTCATGTTTTTAATGATATTTAGCATACTATTTCGTAGTAAATCTCTTTGTTTCTGCCAAATTACAGGGTGGATCCACGTGCGTTTATTTGTTGGGATTTTTGCCAACAAATAAAATAGGAAATGATATCTGAAATCAAAATCTGAATTTGAATTTGTGATTCTGTCATAGATTCTTAGTGATACCAGCCTAAGTGATGCCATCCACTACACACCTGATAGACTGTCTTACACAATTAAAGTCTTATTATCGGTAGTAAACCTACTGATAAAGAACATAGATTAAATCAGAAGAGAGATAGTTCTGCAGGTCTCATGGTTTAGAGATTAAGGCCAGCTCAGGAGCAATAAAAATAAGACAAAGATTATATTTCTCTCTGAGTGAAACTGTAATGACAATCTTTTACCTGCCTTGGTTTTCCATCTCCTGCAAGGAATTTGAGAAAAGTGCCAAGAGGCTGTAGGTGACATAATGCTAAGTTTTGCAATGACGAACCTTTAGGAACCTGGGTTCCAGACCCCTGGGCCATGCACCTGCTCTTCTTGCACATGTAGATCTCAAAGAAATTGTATTCACAGTGTGAGAAGTTACTTGGTGTTAACTACATACGAAGTTTGGGGAGAAAAATGAAAGAAGAGCATAATCTGCACCTTTAGCAGATATTTAGAAACACCACTTTACATTTACATTTTTGCACCACTTTGCATTTTACATTTGTCCTGAAGACATTCTCTGATGTCCTTTCTGTCACAAATAAAGACAAAAATATGTTTCCATCATAGTGATTCTGCATCCTTATTAAATAGTAATTAGGAGATAAAGCACTTGCCTAAATGCATTTTCCTCTCAGCACATACACCTGCCCAGAATAAAACAAAAAATAAAGTGTTATAGGCAGTCATAGAATTTTCTGTTCTTATTTTGCAGTTGTGCATTTCTCCTCTTTTTTTTGCTCATTGAAAATATAGTGCTTAACTAGATCAACAACTGATAGTGTGATTCTATAGGGAAAATGTTTTTGCATTTGTTAGAAACTCCAATTCGCATGCACCGAATAATATTTCGGTAAATTAACATTAAATGTATATTGGCTAAAGCATACAAGTAATTCTTAGAAAGACAAAAAAATCTATCACATTCTACCCTTCCCTTCCGAAGTATGAAATGTGAATTTTAGACATTAACAGACTTAATATCTATTTGAGTAGCTCTGTAGCTGAGCAAAAATGATACTGCCATTGCTACCATGAAACCAAAGGCTTTGTCCAAAATCCCCAAGGCCTCAGAACAGAGGTTTTCTGACTTTGAAGATCCTCTGTATCTACACTTGTCCTGATTTGTCTGGAGCTTTATTTATCTGACTTAGCTGTAACAGCAGTTCTCAAATATCCAAGTGATTATAACTTAATTTGTTTTGTATTTAGCTTACTTCTGTGAAACCTTATGACATTGTACTTATTCTTCTAGTAATTCTGATAGATGTTTTTAACTAGTAAATGGCAAACTCAAATGAGCACATATAGAATAAATTGTGAGCCTAGAAAAAAACTCGGTATAGACAACTGATAGCATTATAAGAAAGGCCTTGAAAACATGTAGATGTGATTATGACAGAGGCTACATGTCTGTGAAAAACTCACCAATGATCAATTACTAGTAATTAAAGGAATAAAATATGGGGAGAAAAGAAAACTGGTCTTAGCGGTTATAAATATAGATGCTATATGGAAATGAAGACAAATGAAGAATTAAAGAAGTTAAAAAAAGTTCAGATAATACATAAATTTAAACCTTAGAATGAGGAGGAATGAACACTCCTGTCAAACTTATAGTTTCCCCTATGGTGGAGCTGGGATGCTGATGATACTTTCAAACTCACACTCCCCATTTCCTTCTTAGTCAATATTGATTTGACCCTAAGACCCAAAAGGGCATGAAAAGACGAGCTTACATCGAATAAAAGGTGAGAATGTTAAGAGAGATTACGTGTGTATGAGTCTGCATGTGTCTTTGTAACAACTTAAAACTTTGTTATAATTTTTTTTCCAGATAATTTAGGCTATAAGGGTTAGTACTATTAGGACTGGACTAATACCTGTTCAGCTATACCAACGTAACCTGTTACTTAAATTGTTTCTTATAAAACCATTTCTGCATGGGGTTGCTCTTGAGGAACAGCTTTAACGTTATCCCATACAACTTTCCTATTTAATCGTATTAAATTAAATTCTTACTTATGATTTTTTCCTATTTAAAGACTGCGTTCAGAAAGTTATCTAACATGTAGGTCACTTCAAAATCAACTTGCAAATCAAAGCAAAAGAAGTAGAAAACAGAGGTAACCTCTTGCCTAGTTGAAATAATTGAAATCACTACAGTGTTTTTAGTGACTGTGTCTGGGAACTGAGTGATTTTCCTACTTTATCCAAAACCATTTCATCCAATAAAACATAAAATTTAACCCTATCAATCTATACAAGATTCTGTCCTTTACCATCTATTCGAGACAAATATCCTATCAAAGAGAGACTTCGTAAGAAGATTTAATCTAGCTAAGTATGATTTTACATTTACTTGCAATGCAGTCTTCTGGCAATTGTATCCAGTTTGTAAATACTGAAACCATCAGCTATATGAGAAACCTACTATCTGATTCAATTTTTTTCTTGGACCTGACTCTAGTTTCATCTGCCTAATGTAAAAGCACAGTTCCATTTGTCAAAAACAGATGTGAAAGTAATTTTAGAGTGACAGCAAAACGAGGGGAATTAATGAGTATGTCATTATAGGGAACATATGTGAAACAGTCACAAAGCCATTTGACATTCATAATTTTGTGACTTGCACCAGACTAATTCGTCAAGATGTTTCTACAATAATTTTTTTTGTGTAGGTCTTTTTGTAGTAGTTTCTTTTTTTTTCTTTTTTTTTTATCATTATATTAAAACTTTGCATTTTCTTGGTAGAAGATCTACAGTCATTTGTGAGGCTGATATTTAATTATGATAACTCCAGGGACATTTGACAGAGTTGATAATAAAACAGTTGCACCCAGAATATTATTGGTGAAGCATGGAACTGACCCTGATCTTTCTTACCAAATATAAGCCTATTTTGATAGTTTTTATGCCTTATTTAGAAGACAGAACTCATTATAATAATGTGACAAAATTATCAAAAAATACAAATTATATCAGTCTCTCACCTTGACTGAAGCAAAATTTTTCGCAGTTGAGGGATTTATTTTGGTTTTTTCTTCCTTTATTGACCTTTTCCCACTTATCTTAATTTTTAACTTATGAGGAAAATGAAATAAGAAATGTTAGAAATTAGCAAGAATATCCTTTTCCATCTGCTGGAATAGGATTTTATTTTCTCTTGTACAAATGAATGTATTCTAGATGAATGATTCCCTCTAAACCTGTAGATCCAATTCATCAAAAGCAGTTGAAATGTGATGAAATTTGTGATGAGGCTAGAACTAGAAGAGAATATAAGATGGAAAGACATGGTGCGAGGCCGAAGTTCCCTCATAATTCTTAGTCTGTCTAAGTCCTCTTGAAACCTTTTAAGCCTGCTCATATCAGTAAAACATTCCAGTGTTAAATTAACAACAAAATTAATCTAGCAGAAGACATTGGGCATATTTTTTACACCTAGGAATTTCTCATAGAGAAAACAGAGGAATAATGAAGAAAATATGATAAGACTGCATTATGTTCTACAAGGAATGGTGAGGAAAGGAGGATTTCTAGTCCTATATAAGTGATACAAACTTTGCACTGGATTTCCATAGAGAATAAAGTTGCCACACCCTTGTGACTGAGACCGAATGACTTGTGAGAAGTAATGCTCTTAGTACAGGACTAACATGTCATGAACATTAGATTTCTATTTTCTATGGAAAGGAACAGAACAAGAAATAAACACAAATAATTTCTTACGTCAGACGAAATATATTTCATAAAATAAATCATGTGCTATCTTGAAAGATTATTGTTAAACTTGATTATCATAAGCATGGGTCTGTCATTGCCATAACACTAAATGCAAAGCTTATAATACTAATTTTTTATTAAAAACTTTTTTTCTTTAATCAGAATGCTGAAGTATAAAATTACCTTATTCATAACTCTAAAATGTGTGAATTAAAGTGATTGTTGTAGAAGTCTTCTGGAAGACAGGAAATTATGTATTATGTTGTCAAATAGATTTAATTAACTTCATGTAAGGAGGAACAAAATAAGGGAAGAAAGGGGAATAGAATCTAGAAAGTTCTAAGCCAGTTTGGTTTCTGCCTTTATATAAATTTCTCCTTCAAATTCTTTAGCCATACCACCTTTAAAAAAAATTGGACTTATGATAGAGATAAAAAAATTGGTGGTTTTCATTTCCCCCCATAACAATCAAATATTAATATAAAAATATTACACTAGCTATTGGAAAAACACCTTCATGTCCTTTAAAGATATATCAGAAGGGTAGAAACACTGCACTAGTGACTGCTAATATAATTTTTCAGGGTTCCTGGATAATTTTTAAAGTGGAAATGTAAAGGAAGTTTCATGACCTCCTCTTGAGAAATATTTTCTCAGAATGGAAAAGGTCCAAAGCAGCATCAGAAAGACTACATGAGGGAGCAGATAGAACACCCTGGCTATTTTATTTCCATAATGTGCCAGTAGAATTCTCACAAAGATAATCTACACTACTGATCCAGAGTGAGATTTTGAATTAATCTCCCAGTTGTCCCTGTTACTTTTCTTCAGTTAGCATCACAGAATGGTACCCAAGTGCTCGAACGGAATTCCTTTCAGATGAAGCTAAAAAGTGTGATTCATGACTATACCCAAGTGCCATGTAGTTCATGATGCTGGAGATTGTTGGGGTTTTAGAAGTTCCCTGTTCTTTCTTTTTCCTTAAAAGGAATTTTTCCCCATGTTGTGTTGCTAAGGAACAAATTGCTGGGCACTTAAGAAAAAACAAAGGGACCTGGCCACAGAAAAAAGTCCAGCCTGCTGCCCTCTGTGCCTGAACTTCTCATTAGACAAAAAGGCTATGCGAAATTAGAACTCGAGACGGGAAGCAGGCACAGCCTGGCTCGGTATGCTCAGAGATCCGGAAAAGAGAGACAGAGACCGTACTGCTCGCCACTTCTCTGCTGCTGCCGCTGCTTTCTGCCGCCGCTTCTCTGCCGCTGCTGCTGCTTCAGCTTTCTGCTNCCGCCATCACCGCGTGGTGCCGAGCTCGCTCCGCAGCGCCCCCTGCAGCCGCGGGGGAACATCGCACCCGCCCTGCTCACCGGGAGAGGCTGCTCTGGCTCTGCTCGGTTTGGTATCACTGCCACAGTTACTGCTGTTTGTTTGCCTTGTTATATATATATCTATATCTATTAGTAAAGAACTGTTATTCCTACTCCTCATATCTTTGCCTGAAAGCCCCTTGATTTTGAAATTATAACAATTTGGAGGGAAGGGGGTTACATCTTCTGTTCCAAGGGAGGCTCCTGCCCCCTTAGCAAATACCTGTCTTTCAAACCAAGACAGAGATGAACTAGTTTAAAGAATAAAAATCAGTTAATTATGTCTAATGTGGACATCAGCGCCTCAGCACCAGATGTTCCACTCTACAGATCCACTCCTACTAGCCCTCACTGTATGCTGGTGTAGACATCACCTTGTCACAAAAGAAATCATGGAAGTTCAGCTTAGAATGAAGTCTCAGAGTATTTTTGTACAACATGTAGGTAGATGCAGCCTCCATACAACTCAACTCCCTAGGAAATGTTACTTCTCTTCCCTCAATTTCAAATCTAAATAACCTATTCATATTTGGAGTTTCCTCTGTCTTCTTTCTCTTTTCTGCCAGATAATATCCCATCTTGCTCCTAATGGCAAAATCATATTTATCTTGTTTTCTTTTTTAATGCAAGTATCCATCACAGCATAAGAAATACAAGTCAGCATTTCAGTCCAAAACCTACTTTAGAGGCCTGAAATAACAAAGAAAGCTCCCAATTTGGAACTGCCTTCCCTAATTAAGGCTTCTTAGAAGCCTTCACAAGGCAGTCAAGTCAGCTAAAGTTCCCCCTACAGTATCCAGACTTCACCATATTGCACCATTTTTTTTTCCTATTGATGCCACAAATTTATCCAAAGCAAACCAATCTTTTTTTTTTCTCAGATCTTTAGAGGGAGACTTACAGTGTGAACAAGAGCACATTAAAATATATATATTTTAAATATATTTGCATTTCACTTAATCTCTCCTTTTGTACTTCTCACCTTGACATATCCCATTTGTCTTACATCTGTTTTATTTATCTAATTTTAATATAGACTTCAGTGTTAGGTAAGACAAAAGAGTGTTCATAAAAAATTTTTCCCCCACTGTGTTGATTCCAAACAGCTGTGTTTCAGTGTTGGTTGGGTTTACATCAAGACAGATCCTTAAAGCTCATTCTTTGGTCTGAAGAAAACCCATCAGGGAGGAAATAAAAGGAGCATAATAATTGAACAGCATTTAATTTGCAAAATTTAAAATGTTCTGTTTCCCAAAAGTTCATGTGAGGTGTAAGTGCATGATTCACTGAAGATCAAAGAGACCAGTCCTGTAAAATTCTTGATGTTCAAAGCAAAAATATTTGTACTGAGCTTATAAATTATGGCCTAAAGCAACAAAAAGCTAGAGAGTGCCCCATTTTCTTATAAAGAATTGTTTTCTTCAAAAAATGAACTAATTTAATACAGTTTTTGTGCATTTCTGCAAAGTTTGTTATGGGGTAAGAATCATAATTTTATTGCTATGAAAGTTTTAGTGGCAGATATACACTTCTATCTATGTAATACAGGTTGAATTTGAGACATGAACTGTCACTTTCAAATAATAGGACAAAAATACAATAATCAGAAAAGATCAAGAGTGAAATGGAAAAATGGAATGAAGAACTCTCAAAATTTACCTCTTTTGTCTACATTCTAAGTTTCTGGTTACTAAACCTTATATAAGTTTACAATAAAATCACTTGTATTTGCAGTACTTTACATTGCAGTTTCTTACTGAGGGTTTCTAATGTACATCTTCCTCATCTAGCCTCATCAGTTTGGCAAAGTGACAATAGCAGAAGGTGTGTATTATGCAGAGGAAGAGTTCCAAATGCATCAGTATAGACCTGATAGAACTCAGTCTTTTGTTTGACTAGTTTTCAGTAAATATCTCTATACATATACAGAGATACATGCTCCAAGCGTATTTCTCTTTTTAATCTGACAGCTGAACCCAGCAGAAGATGTTCCCTGATCTGAACAGACTTTGGTCAGCCTCTCACTGGCAATCACTCAGATTTTTCCTGGTGCAACACTGATTTCAGGAAACTCAGAAAGGGAAAAAAAGCAAACAGCTTTCCTTCAGTGAACAAGCTGGAAAGAAGTTACATTTATCTATGTGCATATGGTAGTCGATTTCATTTTTTATCTGCCAATTATGAAATGTTTCATTTAATGTATCGTATTTTTCCTCACCTACTAATATTAATAATCTGTTAACTATCTTGAAAACAAATTTTCTTTTTCAACAAAAAAGAAAACAAAGAAAATAAAACAAGGCTGACAACGTCCAAAATATGTCTATGGAGAAAAGGTATTAATTTTCAAAGTGTATTTATATCTTTAAATAAGTAATTGAATTCATGATGATACTGCTTTCCTTGTACTGCCAAAACTGTATAAGAGGTACTGTACTGAAAAAAATATATCAACCTTCATGATAAGGTGGGATTACCAAGCTAAAAATATATTTGAAAAACGAGTGCATCCCCACTGTAAAATATCTCTTAAGACCATGCTTTCCCCTTTTCAAATTCTTTCTGGCACATGTTAAATCACTTGCTGTGTGGTTGTTTTGGACAAAGCATTTTTGCTGCCCAGAATGGCTTGAAAGAAGTGGTTTTTCTCTTGAGTATTTGAAGAAATAAGGAAAAGAAGCTTGAGTTTTACCAAACAGGGACTTCAAAGTTTGGCCTGCAGATGGTCATGCATGCGTGCAATGCTTGCACTTCATATGTTGCAACTTCATTTCACTTCCTCCTCCATCTTTTCAAGTGTTTTCTGAAATGCCTGCCACAAAAGAAGTGTGGTGTACTGGTGGGAGACATTTGAAAGAGAGTTCTTTTAAATAAGCTTTGAATGTCAAAGGAGATGTGCTTATGATGTGACAGATGACAGTGCTCGTTCATGGAAGATTTAATTTTAAAGAATAGAGCTGGCCTGAAAATTTGAGACAGGAAATTTTTGGCTTCATTTTTCTTCTAGCACCAGGATTAACTGATTCAAGACTTTTGTGGTTGTAATAGCTTGGCTTTTCAATTAAACTTGTGAATGTTAGAATAAGAATGCAAATAAATTTGATTTAATTTTGAAACATACAAAACACTTTGAGAGGGTTTAAGAGTTCTTATGGCTGTAGTTTTTGTAAGTAATAATAAAATTAATAGTTTAATTTAAAAAACATAAGCTCCAGTAAGGAAATTTATATTTTTTAATATTCATGGCATAAAATTTTATATAAAAGATTTATAGCACAGAAGAGTTTGGGTAAGAAAGGACTTTAAAGATCAAAAAATAATATGCTAGCTGTCAATATAATAGATTGTCATATCCACATGTATCTGTTCACATATATAGACCCTGAAAAATTTCTGAAATTAAAAGGTGAGGTATAAAATTTTAGCAGTGTTAAATAAGGCTGTGATCTTAAATTAAGCTTCTGCACTAGATGTGGCGAGATATTTAAGACAAATATCGTGACTCCTACTATTTAAATTATAATAAAATCTACAGAAAGATTTCAATCAGAAAATCTAACACAAAATTTCATTCCATTTTATTTTAGAGGTTGAGATAATAAAATATAAGTGACATTCTGCTTCTGAAGTTATTTGTATGTTGAATATTAAAATAATTTGGTTTTGTTTGATTTTTCCCCCTTGGGGAATTTTTCATGTCGTACTGAGCTATATGTTCACATGGATCACAAGAGTGTCATTTTTTTTAAGCCTGAATATAAAATCTTGCTAATAGTACATATGGGAATATCCAAACATCCCTTAAAAAAAAAAAAATAAAAAGGAAAATATTGGAATCTATTTATACTGAGAAACACTAATTTTAGGGAAAAAAAATAAAAAACAAAACCCATGTGCCTGAAGTCTTGCTAGTATTATTTTGAAGGATGAAAATAAACATGTATGTTCTATTTCAAGGGACATTTAAGAAAACATTGCTTTTGAAAAATAGAAGGGAAATCAATTTCATTTTCACCTTCCCACTCTCCCTTATTTCAGAATTCTTGGTCAAAATTTTTGTTCCAAATATTAGAGTCCAATCTTAATTTAAATACATTATTATATCATGATCTATGCTGTTCTTCAGCTTTGAAAGGATGACTTTTCTGCATTTGAATTGCCTTAATTATGCATAGTAGTGTTTAATGAACTTAAAAAAACCCTAAAAGGCAATTTTAACTTTGTGTGTTCTAGGTTCACATGCTTTTATTCTAGTGAAAATTAAAATATCTGTAATTCTTTCACCCTGTCATGTCTTTCCCTTTTACATAATGATATTTTATACTTTCTTTTTCACACGACAATTCTCAGACTTTATGAGTGTTTTTTCTTATTAAGTCAAGGAAGCTACACTGATTTAATTTATGTATCATGCCTTCCTAAGTAGATAGATTTTGTGAAATTATTATTAATACCATCAATAGATAGAGCAATAAAGAACAGTCGTATTTTTTTTTTTTATTTATTTCCAAGCAAATTTGTACCTTCTTTTCACTTCCTATCAACCAGAACAGGAAAAGCTGTTAGCAAAATTATATATCTGCTATGTGCTCATGAGTTACAGTAGCATAGTTAATCAGGGCTTACCACGTTGGTTTAGAATGTATTTTATTTTAAAGTGAGAAAAGTATTTTCTCTCATTTCAGAAGAAAAAAAGACATAGTTCATACCTCACTATGGAAGACCATGCTTCAATTAATACTGGAGAAGCAGCATATGGCTAAAATAAATTACAGAATTACAGATTAGTAAGCCATTGTATTCAATTATGTCTTCTTCCATGATTTTGGTGAAACATTATGAAAAATCAGTATGATCAGTCTGATGAATTCCAAATTGAATTATTCAGATTATGTTGGTTATAAAGTATTCTCTGGGAAAGGGACAGTCTTCTGCTGGAATCTAGCATGGGCATAGCTGCATGTGGATGAGAGCAAGACGGACACCTGCCTGCCCAAATATAGGCTATAGTCTTAAGAGACTATTATTTAAATATTTTAATTATGGAGTGAACATAAATAGCTAAGAGGATGCAGTAAGACAGTGTCTTACTATGCTGGAATGATATTTCATTGGAAGCAATGTCAGTGAGTGATTTTTTATTGTGTGTATTTTTGCATGGATCATCTGTTCCTTGGTTTCCATGACATTTTCTCAGTTTTGGTGGCTTCTCCCTGGATGGTTTCAATAGGCTTGATAGCTGGATATCTTGATTGTCTGATCAGTCTTTTTCTGATGTTGCTTGGCTGTGTGGGAGTATTCCTCATGCTGCATCTTGTGTGATCCTCCCATCTCACACGAGGAACAGATCAGAGAGGCAGATCTAGTAGCAAATGGGCAATATATGTGTTAAATAGTGCCAGACCAGAAGCAGAATTTGGAGGAGGTTCAGGTATCTGACTAGTGATCTTAGTGGGAACTAAGGCTTACTGGACAGAAATGATCATTTAAAAGGCTTTTGTAATTAGAATGGTATGGTGGATATATGAAATTATGTAATATGCTACCCAAACAGAACACATAGTAACTACTGCTTCTGTGCCAACACTCAACATGGAATCTCCCATTTTGCTAAAATAAAATTTCTAATTAAATCCTAATGTTGATGAAGTATTTTATTTCCATGTACTTGTTAAATTATAAAATGAAGAAAAAGGTAGCAGAGGTGAACAGTAAAAATATAAAATTAAGTGCTAGAAAGAAGTAGAAAGTAATAGACATGGAAATATAAAGTGTTGAGACAAGAGGACTTTAAATGGAAAAGAGAAACAAGAACATTTTTAAGTTATTAATTTAAAGTCAAATACCACAAGTGAAAGGATCCTTGCAAAGCTGAGCACTATGACTGGTGGAGAAAGATACCAAGCTGTTCAGTGAACAGGTACCTCTCAGAATTTTCTGCTCCTGAGGTCTGCCCAGAAAGAGCAGTTAGTGGATTGGTAATCTGCAATAAGAAACAGGGCGACATACACCAAGAGGCCTTGCAAACAAAGGGGAACAACCTATTTTCTGTATTAGAGAATGAAGTGGAAAGAATTTGGGAATGAAATGGAATTTATATTGTGGCGGCCTAAGAAAATTATGGGAATATTCAAGAGTCATTATAAGATACCACAAACAATATTGGGAGGTTGTGCAAGACTTGTTATTGGCTATTTACTGGAGGAGTTAGAAGAAGAGAGAGAAATACACCAACCAAGGAGGTTTGGGTTAAAGCAAGTATGGGGACATGGAGGGGAAAAAGGCATAAAAAGTGTGGTTCAACCAAACAGGTTGCTAATCCATGCTAACTCATGGCCATTCTTTGCACCTGATCACAGCAGTCTCTCCTATTTTTCCATTAAAATCCATCTCTAACTCTTTGTGAGGGCAAACAAATCTATTCCATATGCATGGGTTTGTATAGGGATTTGACTGCCAGCCAGTGGAGCATGGGTCAAATATACTTTCCGCTAATGGACTTCCATCCTGGTCAGAGAGGCAAACAGGAAAAGGCCATCAGCATTCTGTCTCCTTGTGAGTGTTGAGTGCCTTGTGCTGATCTGTGTGTCTGTCTGTGAATATATGTGTACGTGTAGTACGTGTGTGTGTTTGCCTGCCTCCTGGTAATGTGTGCTCAGCCTCTCTGCTGGCAGCACCTATGGACAGGGAACTGTGCTGGCCTTAACTCTTTCACACAACTGAATTAGTCAGCTTCTACCTGAAATTAGATTAAACAGTTAAAATCAAGATATGTAAGGGGGGTAAGAAAATTTGAAAAAAAAAATTGTGAGAGAAAAGAGAGAGAACAGTCTATAAGCAACAAGCCTGGGTGGTGAGGTGTCGGGTCTTCTTGTCGAAAGGACACACACACACACACACACAGGGTTTTCAGAAAGGAAAGCGAAGACCACCTTTAATGCGTTCAAGTCTAGTTCTTATACATTTTCTGCGAAGCATAGGAGTTTGTAACAAGGACAGAGATTGGCTAACACATGAGAATCAATTAGTACCCGATTAATAATTGGTAGGTTATTTCTAGCGCGGGGAGTAGGAATGGAATTCCATAACATTTCGTTATCGAAGCAGCTTGGCGCCTCAATGCCTGTAGTTTTGGTTTCTTAGGCATAACATGCAGCTTCTCTACGCTGTTTTTCTTAATTAGCACGCACAAGGACAACTTGCCCTTGAGCTCTCTCCTTAGGGCGTCCTTTATAATATGGTTGTAAAGTCAGGGATTCTGTAAGGGCCGCAACAGTGAGGAAGAGAAAAACAGAGGCAGCAGGGACCCTTGAAGTTTCTGTTGCGGCACCTAAACTTAGCATGATATAATATATGTAAAAATCAATGTTTTTCATTACACAATGCAGGAGGAAATATAGAAATTTCACCTATTTCCTTGAAACATAATATAGCAACCTTTTATACCTACTCAACTTCCCAGCACAAATGCTGGTAAGACACAGAAGGAATGTGCTATTTGTTTAAAGGGTATTAGATATGTTTAGCCAAGTTGGTAAGGAGATAGAATTATAGAATTAATCACTATAAAATAACCCAAGTATCAATGCAGTGATAAATACTGCATCACTAGTGGGAATAAGCTATAGGTTGCCAAGTGTGCAGAAAAAAAATTCATATAATCATTATAAGAAATGATTTGGATACTAAACAACAATGCTTGTAAAGTCGGCTTGAATCTTGTCTTTCTGAGAAAAAAATACATTTAATTAGAAAAACAAGACTGAATAGAACGTAAATATGGTGTGTTTTGTGTTATGTGCTCAATGCAATCTACCAACACTGTTTTCTCTTGTGAAAAAATAAAAAGTTAAAACCAAATTGAAACAATTTAAAAAACCCCAAAACCAAACAACAACAAAAAACCCCAAACCGACACTCTGCTTCCTACTGTGTACACTTAAAAACTCTCTATGAAACAAAATGGTATAAGCCTTGTAGTCCTGTTTTGGTTTTGCATAGTCAATTAGAACCTCTTTACATACACTCTATAAATTTTTTGTCCTATACTGCTATGAAATTCTGTCGCTTTTGAGCATAGAATAGGAAACACCTAATTATGGACAACAAACATTTTTGCTAGGGCAGCTCTTACATCTTCTTACATCCTCGTTAGAAGTGCTTCCCTAATCAAGTGAAGAAAGCCCTCCTCAACCTCAGGAGGCTTGCTGTTAACTTGTGCTTTCAATTTGCTTACTTTACTGAATTTGTATCATCCTTAATGAGGGTGCCGACACCCATTATGCAGCTCTGCTACACAACTTCCCTTCTTGACTATCATATTATACAGCAAATGGGTGCCACATTTTGGTTAGTTAAAATGAAGGCTGATAAAAGAGTATCTTATTGCACTATTTCGGGCTATTTTCCCCTGTGCGAGTAGTAATGAAGCACGTGCATGCTGTCTCTGAAATTCAAACTCTAGGGAGCAGCATTTTACTCTAGGAAAAGGTTTGTGTTTTTACTTACAAGGGTAATCTAGGGTAGAATTTAGAGAGACTGTATGTATCTAGTCCTCTAGAACTTTTTTTTTCTATACCTCACTTAGCTCTGAGCAAGGTTTTTGAGAAGGGAATTACTTCCCTTACAGCAAGTCATAGTAGACAGTGAGTTATTTGCTGAACAAAACTGACACCTAGAAATAGTTGCCTTCACTAAATTTACGATCGTTTTCTATGCATTATGCTGGAATTTAGAATCAAGTCTTTCTACACAGTCAGAAATACCAAAATTTCCAGACTAAGTCACGAGCAACTCTATTCCAAAAGTACCTGGCAAAGAAAAATAGACAAAACTCATATGTGATCATGAAACTTGATCATGAAGTCTTTCTTACTACCACAATTTTGTTGAATTTGCTTCTAGGCCAACCTAAAAACTTCAAAGAGCAGTTGATTGACCTTGGAGCATCTCAACAACTATATGCAGATTATTACTCTTACAATTGTTATTATAGGAGCTTTTCAGAGCTTTTGAGTTCCAACTTCAAGGAAAAAAAGATATTAAATCATTGTTTAAAATGACACTGAGGCTGAAACAAGGCTCTTTGTTGGTTGAATATTTCAGGTGGCATAGTGTCACTATGTATTAGTTTCATGACAATATGCCCTACATGATCTGAACCATACTATAGCCTCATTTTATTTATTTACTTATGGAAAAAAAATTTAAACTCAAAATGCATACTGGGAAAATATTGGAAACATTAGTGTTTGATTTTTTTTTTGAGCTTCTTTTTTTTAATAAAACTTCATATGTATTAGTGGAATGTCATTTTCTTTTTTTAGAAGCGCAACTAGTTGTGACTGAGCTTTAGAAGTTTTGGTAATCAGCTAAATAAGGAAAGTGTAAGGGAAAGATTTCAGGTTTTAAGATCCATATAATGACTTCAACTGTCTTTGAAGTGTCTTGAGATTTAAAATCCTTATAATATCATGCTTATTTCTTATGATAATTCTAAATCAGTAAGCTTCATCTACTCCAGAAATAGTTAGACTGCCTTCTATGGGATTGCTCTTTCTAAAGCTTAATTATTTAAATTGAGTAGTAATAGCATGTAGTTTTTCAAAAGCTGCCTAACACATGCTGCAACACTGTCTCTGTAGTTTTCTGCACACTAGAGACAGAAAAACTCAAATGGGAAGTATATAATAACATTTTTCATGCTAACATTCATATCCATCTGCCAGTGTGGCATTTTGCCTGTTCAGAAGATATAAGACCACTATTTACAGGACTTTAGCCTTATCCAGATAGGACACTTCAAAAATCAATTCTCTGCCAAGAGATCCTCCTGTTTGCAACTATTGCCAGTCTGAAGATACATGCTTCATAAGATGGGCAAATATCTGTAGATATTCTTCAGCTTACATTTTCAGCCTGCTTTTCTACCCTATGTCACTATTTCTTCTCTCTCCTTTTTTTAAAAATCTGATTTAGTAGTTTGATTTTTTGTCAGTGCAAAGGGCATATGTCTTCTTCACTGACACAAATATAATATACATGAGCAGTTCCTTAATGACTTTATTCTGTAAATAAATAAATGAATTTAGGAATATAAATTAATTTCTCTCAAAATTAGTTATTTTTATGCTCCTTTAAATCCCTCTTTTATCAATTGTTGCACATCTTTGGCATTTCTCATAGAACTAAAATCTTTTAAAATTTAATCATTCTTTTAGGTTATTTGTCTTGGAATATTTTAGCATGTGTTTTGATTACATCAAGAGTTTAAATCTTCTATTAATGCAAGCTATGTGTCTATGAAAACAGCAGTGAAAATAGGTTAAAGAAAAAAATAAGAAAATGGTGTTTAATGGTATGGTGTCTCTTTGTAGCTATATCAATTACAACAGTAATAATTATGCTAAAAGCTGATGTTCTGGGTCAGCAGAAAAGACATATTGCTTGGCAGCTGGACTTCCCATTGGGCCATTATACAAATTTACAATAAAAATTGTCAAAATCCAGAATTTAAAAGTGTCATTCTGTTTCTCCATGCCAAACAGTCTCAAATAAGCTGTAATGTAAGCGTTGTATCAAACAGAGGGGAGTGAATAGATGTATCATCCGATTATTTTGGTGAGCAGTAGAGGCAATGGATCATAGGATGGGGCTGCCACTTAATGGGAAAACTGCCATCTGCCTGTACACACAGTTGTTTCTGAGGTATTACAGAATTGATAATAAAAGCTCTTTCATTCTTAGGAATGTCACGCTTTTCACAGATCCAAAGATCTCTTGTCATTTCGTGCATATCAGCAATGTAAACATAAATATCATGTCACACACTCTGAGTCGGGTTTTAGACAAAAAGTACAAGGACAGGTTTATAAAACATAGTCACCTACTTCTAATAGCTCCCAGAAAAAAAACATAATAGCTCATACAACTGCTTGGTCTTATCTTTTTTTCAGTAAACTTCTGTATTCAGCAATGAGTCTCCAATATATGTGAAAATACAAAATATTTTTAAATTCCAAGATGTTTTATCAATGTAAAATATCTATTTGGACATCACAAAGTAAAATACAATGACTTAATAGGAAAATAATCCCTATTGGAGGTCTGGGACTTGCTTTATCTTAGGTCTACATATACCTATAACAATATCACCTATAAATATATGTGTCTCGAACCAATTCTGTCGTAAGTCCAAAAGTCACTCAGCTTTGAAGTGAAAGAACAGAACATTCGTTTGCACCAGATTTCATCAGGAATTCATTATTTTAGCACATGTGCATAGAGTAAACATTTGGCTTTACAAGCCAAAAGAGGAAGATGAAAAAATCCACAGCCATCAGGAAATTGGTTTTATATTAAAAGGCAAGACCTATTTAAAGCTAATGCATAATTAATACCAACAATTTGTTACTCATTTAGAAGCTATAATATGACCTAAATTATAAGCACAATTTAATTGCCTTTAAATTCTCTGTCTCTGAGGACTACAAAGATTAGGCGAATATGGTTTTCAGGCATATCTATAATGTGCTGATTTTGTATGTAACAAATTGATGCTCTTTAGGAAAAAACTCTCTTCCCAGAAAAACCACTGTTTTTATTTGCTAAGACTTTTCAATATGCTTAACACGATGAAAAAAAGGAATACAGATTCTGTACATAAATGTTGTTATACTTCACATCATCTGAATAGATAATATGTAATTCCCATTGTTCCTGGAATTTCAGTAGTATCAAGAATTTTAAGATTATGTTTTCCATATTTTGATTCTTGAATTTCTTCTTTCATTTGAAGCAAAACTCTATTTATCCCATCACTCTAGATGCAGATACTTTTAGATGGTATTTTTTAAAAAATATTTTTCCTATTTATCCTGGCTGATAAAGTTGAATTTTTGTCCTTCTTTGATTGTTCTTACTGGCAGTCTTGGTTAATTTGTTAGCAAAACTGTACAATGATGCATGGTAGAATCTTCTGTAGTTATTTAGAATCATTTTTGCCGTGGTAGTTAATGAACAAGCAGATATTTCAGAAGTTTCTAACATTGCTAAAAAGGAAACAAGCAAACCCAAACTTTTCCAGACCAAAAGTAAAAAAAAAAAAAATTATAAAGAGAAATAAATTAGGAAAAAGAAAAGAAGACATGAAATAAACCTCATAGTGTTCCTGTGGTTTTCTTATGATGGTAATTAAAACAAGGGTGCAACATCTCTTGTGCTGAGAAGAATGCACCAGAGCTGCCAAATTCATTGTCCCAGTAGGAAGCATGCCTTCTAGGCAGCCATTTAAGAGTCAAGTGGGTTAGTATTTTTCTGAGACCAGGGATGGTCTGGCTAAATGCTGTGGTTTCGAGTCACAGATGGTCTGCAGATTTCTGTCTCAATACAACTGCCAGCAAAGTTTTAATTCTATTTCATGAAGTAAAAATAGCTTTGATTAAGAAAATTTAAATAAACCTTTATGAGTAGACATTTTAAAGGAATGAATTAAAAAAAATATGTTTTATTTATATTTATTATATACTTACAAGTGTGGTATATACGTGCACATATCAAAGCTTGAATTGCAACTTGGGTACTAGTCAACAAGAAGAATATTCTGAGATTATTTTTTTTATTCTTTACTGCTGGATTAGTTTTCATATTAGTAAATATAGTGTTAAGGTAATTTCAGTGTTACGTCTTGAGCGGTTGCCCATATATTTGGCCAATAGCACTGTCTAAATGAGAAAACTTATAGTTAGAAAATTGAAACTCTGGAGAGTCAGCTACCCCTCAATGAATTAGAAGTCCTAGTTTCAATCTTATCTCTTATCTATTTCATTTTGTTCTACCATCAATGAAAATCTGTAACCAAAGGAAGTGATGTTATCCAAATTAGCATATCAGCATTTGACTCAGAATTTGTTTCTTGCCTGAGGAGTCAGCAGTTTGGAAAGGACTTTTGGTTATTATACAACACAGTTAATGTTTCCTTGGGTAAAACGCAGTTCCAGATGGTCGATTTCTAAACTTAGATATGCAAATATAGCTGGCTAAATGTGGGGTTTGTGGAGATATATATATATATACACACACACACATACATACATATACACATACATATATGTGTAAACATTCCTCGGGACATTAGTAACTCTTCAACTGTCATTTGCAAAGGCATCTAGTAGCATTTAGAATACAATGATGATAAGTGTGGTGCTAGCAGACACTCATGACAACTGAGGGTGTTTGAAATGACGTGAAAGCCCTACATACATGACAGCTGAACTGAGAACCTGCTCAGTAAATCAGTGGACTACGGGGAGTTTACTCAGATTAATCAGTTGGCTACATATTGCTGTCATTCTAGAATACCCTAGGGTATTTGTCCTGGTGTCCAGCTGCCACCCCAAAAAGCCCATGGCTCTCCCGTAAATCCAATTGTTTATGCAAGGCCACAGCGTTATGTCAGACACATCTGAACATTTGATTTTTACCCTTGGTGACATCTTCACAAAATTGGAGCAGGCCATAGATGTCTGGTTTGAGGTAAACTAAACCACACTGACATTATGACTAAGGTTAAAAGTTGGTACTGCGAGGAATCACACTGGGGTGTCACTGAGGGTAATTAAAGGCTCCTCTGAGACTCAGGTTATCTTACATGTTTTTTGTTATAGTGAAAAAATTTATTCTATGTGCCTTGGATAATCTACAGCTCATCACCTTTCACTGAGCACCTAATTCTGGATCACTGAATCCCACATTAGGTATGAGTTGACTGTAATGAGCTTAGATTTCTATTTAAAATATGGAGATATCTATTTAAAATAGAGAGGCCTTGCCTTGCTTCAATTTGTTATATACAAATTGCTTTAAAGCAATTTGAAGTGCCCTACAGTATTGAAGATACCTGGCTAAAGATGGTAGATAATGCACAGGATCTGAGGGACTCATGGTGTTTGGTAGAAGCATATGGAGACCAGGCAGGATAGGACCAGGGACCCATGAGATGATTCAAGCCACATGAGGAGTTCTTTAGCCCAGGTTGCTGTTCAAAGCAGACACAGCTCTGACTGGAACATCTAAGACTTTGTCCAGACAGGCCTTGAAACTTCTGAGTATGAAGCCTACTCAGTTTCTGTGGGCAACCTGATCCACCATGTGGTTGGCCTCATGGTTTAATCGATTTTCCAGATTCACATTTGGACCTCCCCTGTTTCTATTTACATGTCTCTTGCCCTCCCGCCACTTACACACCTCAAAAGACTTTTTGTAAGTATTTGGGGGCTGTTGATAGGCTCCCTGTAGTCTTCTTCTCCTCAGCTTAAACAAACTCAGCTCTCTCAATCTTCTTCATATGAAGATTGATGTTCCAGTCCCTAAGCATGCAGCCCTTTACTGGATTCACTCCTATGTGTCCACCAAACCTGTAATCAGCCCTACAGACATAGCCTCACAAGGCTTGGGAGCCATCACCTCCCTCAACTTGCTGGCAAGAGTTTTCATAATGCAGCTGGGATGCTGCTGACCTTTGTGACAAGGATACATTGCTGATCCAAGTTCAGCTTGCTGCCTATTAGCAAGCCCAGGTATTTCTCTGCAAGGCTGCAAGTGATTCCCAGTACAAAACCATATGAAAAAACTTCTAAACTTTTGCATGAGGTCCTGCTAAATCATCACATATTTTCTTAAGTAAGTGTTTCTTATAGATGGCTGTTCATAGGATTGCATAACAATAAATATCAGTTTGAGATAAATAAGTTGACAATTGTTATGGTTTAGATCAATTTGGGATAAATAAGTTGACAATTGTCATGGTTTAGCATAGCTTGGTTTTTTACTAAGGCTAAAATGAAGGAAGATATTAAAACATGCTTGGAGTAGCTGAACTGTTTAGCTGGTCATTATAAAAGGAAACAGCCTCTTTTGCCTATCTCAGAGATATTGTAGAAATTCACAGGTGACATAAAATATCTGCTGTCTTCCTCATAAAGGAAACAAATAAAAATTCCACTGTAATCATAGTAGTGACACTGTAGAGAAGGGATGGCCACTGTAATGAAAATTATCTGCTCTTTTTGTGACCCAATGTTTATTGAATCGGGTTTTCTGTCAAGTAATGAAATCTAGATTTCAAGATTCAAAGTACTTTTGTTGAACTTGGTATTTTATTACACAGAAAACGTACAAATGAATTTACCTCAAAGTTCTGAGTAAAGCAGGGCATTGTCACAGTAACTTTTACAAGATGGCTGATGCTCAGCTGCACAAGGTAGAAAAGAGAAAAAAGAAATCTAGAAAAGAGCAGCAGAAAGTAAATCCAAGATTTGTTAATATAGTTGAACAGAGTGATCACAGAATTTAGACTTCATCACCATGTGAAAATTTGTGGATAAAATCACTCTGGAGAATAATTGTTTGATAACCATTATTAACAATGAAAGCTATTACTCTTTTTCATTAATGAAAGAGCCATTATATATGGCCATAAGAGCCATTTTAATGTGAATGTAATCTAGTTAATTTGCCACTCTGAATTATGGAATCAAATAGTTAAAAATCTAAATAGAAAATGAAACAAAGATGCAATCCCCCCCTTACATCAAATCAAATATGGAATAATATGATATTTTCTTATACAAACCCTTATCATCTCTGTAGTGTAGGAGAAGAATGATCTCTCTTTGTTTAGGAATACTGAATTCATGGTCATATTGTGAAGTAAAAAAAAATATTGAAATTATTAGTAGCATGTACTTTATGATAAAAAAAATTAAAAATCATCACTATAGGGGCTTGTTCTACTGGGGGAGTTGGATTTTTTAACAGTTAATACTATAGGTGCCTTTAAATTAAAACAAAGGTCAAAATGTATAGTTACAGCTGATTATAGCTCTTGGTGGTTAACCAGGAGATAGGAGCAAAATCCATGCTCTGTTGCCAAGGTGGACTGTGGTTGAGGTAAGGACAGCAAAATAATTGAAAGATAAAATGTATGTGCAGATATTATCTAGAAAGAAATACTGAACTTGTAGCTCTTATGGCCATCTTTGAATGTCTCCCGATTCAAATAATGGGAAAGAACTAAACAGTCCTCATGTTCAGCTTTTTTGTGCCCTCAAGTTTAACCTAGGCTTACATGGGGTTTTCTTTTCAAAACATGGATTGAGGAAGTATAAACTGTATTCAATAAGGGTGATGAAAGTCTAAAAATATTATTTTCTCTCAGCACTTTAGCAGAATGGATTAGTCTTTATTAACTGAGTTTATATTTTATTAATATGAATACATATTCCTTCCTATGTTTACACTGCTTCCTGTCATCTTGCTCAACTTGTTATTAAAATCTAATTTTGCTAACTTTAAAATATGATACATGAAGAAACCTCTTAATTCTATGAAGATCCTGTCTTTCTTACTTTGGTCCACATTCACCTTTCTCTGGAAGTATTCCAACACATTAACCCTTTCTTTGTTTACTTAATAGATTTTCATGCTTTCACAAACATATAAACATTATCTGTTTGCATCATTAAAAACATGTAATAGAACAAATGCAAATAGCCAATAATATTCTTAAAACAATAACAAAACCTTCATTTTACCTGAAATGCCTGAAGGAATAGAAAAAAAGTGTGAACATTGCTATTTTTATAACAATTAAGATCTGTAGCCAAACTAATTGATGCTGTAGGTAGAAATACCATATTTCAGGGTGTGAGCTGTTTTTTGTTCAGTATGCTTAGATTCAAGGATATAAATGACATTTTTTTAAAACATGAACTTTTTAAAAAGATAAATAGAAAAAAAAAATTCCAACCCATACCAAACAATATAAATAAGATTTGTTAAGGTGCCACTATAACTGGTGTTCAATTGTTTCATTGTGCCTGCAATTTCAAGAATGATGAGGGTTAAAGAATTCAATAGTTTATCATCATGACAACCTTTGCATCATTTAATGTTTTAATTCTTCTTTCCTTCATCTTCTGAAAGAAGTAGCTATTTAACAATGAGCAACTTTATTCACCAGATGCTCTTTTTTTAAACAATTGGCTTCAGTTTCTACTGTAGACTTCTCTTTTTTTCTTTCCTTTGAAAGAAAATTAAAAAGAAAGGTGTCACAAAAGAGTAAAGAAATGAATGTCACAAGGAATATCAATCAGATCATTCTGATAAAAAAGAAATTCTTCAATGTGACAATATTATGACCCAGCTTAGAAAGCATCAGGCTAAATGGATACTGGCACCTGGATCCCATGGCTACAGATTACCAAGTTTTGCATAGTCCTAGTGATTTTTTTTCAGGTTTTAGCAAGTTCAAAAATTCAGTACATAGAATTTTGTACCTAGAATGGAAGAACACCTTAGCTGCATCTTAAGGCTAATACAGAGTTGATGATTCATGGTTGCTGGAAGTTGGTACAATTTTTTTTTTTCATTACAGGTGATTAATTTATGTATTATATGCCCTTGTAGAAACCCAAAAAAATGGTGGGTATTCTTTTTTCGGTCTTTCCTTTTAATGTCTGTGCTATCTGCTAGCAAAGTTATTGTGGAATCGTACATCTGGAAACCGAGGTTCTATGAAATGTTGTTCTAAAACATTTACAGAAAACTATTTGAAAGTGTAGGTTGCCAGTAGGTTGAGCCTATGATTTTTGAGCCTTTTTGTTCTCTGGTGCTCCACATATGGTAGAGTTTTATGTACTGAAGAAAGAGAATATCAAAGACTTTTTTATCTTTCAAAAAAGGCCCAAAACCAGAAGTGTATCAAAACTGAAGTTGTTTAAATTTAGAAAAAAGGGTCCTGATGTTAAATATGAACCAACAGATTTTGCCTATTTCTTCAGGATTTAGCACTTAGAAACCCCCATTTGCTTAAAAAATCTTTTATTTTCAACTTATCTAAATGAAAACTCAGAATTATTTAGAAATGACATGGAATATGCTCTTTTGATGTATGCTTTTCTTTACTATGATTTGTAGACAAAGCAATAAATGTCTTTCAGGTGCATTAATTAACATACTTATTTCTGGAGGCTAAGAATGCAGAAGATTATTACCCTCTAGATACTCTGGGTCATATATTTTATGATGATAGTGGAACTATAAAATAATCATAACATTTCCTCGGTTGGGGATGCCTGTGATTACAGAATGCGACAGAAAAGGCGAGGAAGAGGATTACATGCTCTCCCTCGCTCTTCAGCTTACAGACTGAAAGAAACCCCTTGTGATACATACAGTCTTCGTGGAGGGTCTGGACAAGGCAGAACACAGCCTGAAACTGGCACTCAAGCATTTTAGGCTCCTAATGAGTTACAATTTGGGGTCTTTGCATGATTACTAACTTCTGATATTTGTGGTCTTTGCATAATGACTAACTTCTGAATTATCTGTTATCTTCCGGTCCAAGGCCTGTTCATTATGAACTACAGACATCTAAAAGTCTCTTTATTATCTTCAGTAGATGGAGGAGGAGAAAAAAAATTGCAAAGATAACAAAATGCAGGAACTCAATACTGATTGATTGTTCCTTTTCAGAAAGTATTTTTTTCTCCAGATAGTTCTTTCATGTCTTTTTCTTCCATTCTAGTATATTTCTTCCTGGTCTCCTGCTATGTAGAATAATGGTAACTCAACATAGCCTGCTGCTGCAGAACTTCAATTCCACTTCATACAATTTGCACTACTTTGTAACATTGGACAATTAATTTATTTACTTGCGGTGAACTTAATTTCTGATATCATTCTACATTCATTCCTTCTTTACATGATCTACAATTATAACACTGAAAAATGTTTATAAGTCTTGTCTGGTATTTCACTGATAGTTCTGCTGCCCCTTTGTATTAAAAAGTTTACCCTTTTACATGTTATATATGTGTTGTGCCATCACGCAAGGAATTACTAGTTGATAAGAGGAAAGGGTTTAAATAACATAATTCTTATATTCATCTACAAGGTTTATCTTTTCAATGGTAGATTCATTTTGCCTGACTTAGTACTTCTTTTAACTTCTTAAAGTAGGAATCAGTCCTGTTTTTCCTCTCTAATTTTCTTAAAGTGAACAACTCCCCTTGTGTAGTGTAAAAAAGAGCAGATTCTCCCTCTGAGCATGCCAGTGTCTCTCCACTGCTGTAAGAGGCACATGATGGAATATATCCTTATTCAGATGTATTAGCTAAATGCCTCGAGTTCAGTGGGACAAATCTGGGCATTAATAATAAATTGAAATCAATCTTTTCCTGCGGGAACCAACTCTTTAAGGGAAAGAATAACTAAAAGCGAGTTAGTGTTATGCTCAAAATATTGCTTATGGGCAAAGAGGAAGTAAAATACATATCTTTGTAAAAATAAAATCAAAAGGTTGTCGTTTCTCTAACGGAAATCTGAAAAGTCTAGTTCAAAAATCATCGTTAGTCTAGGAACAATTATAAAAGACAAAAAAAATAGTTTTCATTAAAAAAGAAATAACAATCATAAGACAATTAAAAATGCAACAGTCTGGTTAATGGCTTCTTCCCTTTCCTATCATCCATTGTTATATTGATAAAGGTCCTTGGTCAGATACTTTTAAAGAAAACACTTTTCTTCTACATAGACTTACAGGCAAAATTCTATCAGTCTCTGGAGTCCTCTGCTGGAATAAATATGCTGTTTAGAGCTTTTCCTTTCTCCTTCAGTATCCACTTGTGGCACTTTGTGTGTGTTTATTAACAAGCTCCTATACTTTTCTCTATCCTCATAGGTCTGCAGTGTCATGTTACATCCCAGTTTACTATTTATGGTGCCCTTTATATACATGTTAGTTACTAGTTTTTTGTTCTGTTCATTACCTAGTTTTTTCCATCTCCACATCTGTGTTTCTGGCAGTAATCCAGTTGTTTATAGGTGTGGCATCTCCAGTGTTGAGCTTGTGCCTCATCTCTTATCACCACCCCATGCCTGAGCTCCTCTGCTTCAATGCCCCGTGTCTCCACTTCTCAGAGTTTTTTGCTACTATATGAGATGTGAATTTCTCTGTCCTACATCTCTGTGCTAGAGCTGTAAATATCTCATTCTAGAGTGATTTTTTTTTTTTTTTGGTGCTACTATCTGTATAAAACTTGTAACAAAAAGGTGGAGGTAAGGAAAAATTCAGACAGAGCAGGCATGGCAAGTGGAGCACCAAGCTTATAGCCTGTTACTAGCCATGCCAATACTGTATGGCTGGACTATGCAATTACATTATGGCCAAATATGCAAAAGCAAATATGCCAAAACTAAAAGGTAGCTAGGAGCTGAAGGTTTTTCATGCTGGAAAAACAAACTTCTAGCACATTTATTCTCTCCAGCAGAATGACAAGCCTCGAATGGGCACATGGGATTTCAACATATTTCCTGAGAAGAACTACATTCTATAAATTATCATGGGAAGCAATCATTAGGATGAGAAGGGAGCTGTCTATATCTGCGTGAGAAAGTAAGAGTGGAACTCATGTAAAAATTTCAGTGACATTAGAAGGTTCAAAATAAATGCAAAAAAAAAAAATATATATAATATTCAAAGTGTATTTTCTATAATAATCCAAACATACAGAATGTGTGATTGATATGAGTAAATACATGAAACATATATGTACTGATATAAACAGATATAATTATTTTATATCAGCTAAAGTTTATGTTTCATATATTTGCTTCCATCAATCACATTCTTTCTATCTGGATTATTATGTTAAGAAGCCTATACTCGGTGTGAGAGATTTTTCTTTAACTTTTGAACAAGGGAAGTTGGAGACATGACTTTCATTTTCATGTTTAGAAAACGATGAAAAATTTACAGATTATGCAATAATTTCTCTGTTCATGAAACACACATACTTCAAAGTTTGTTTGATCCACAGGCCATGAAAGCAGCTAAATTTCAAACAAATACTAAGCATAGACCCCAGAATGCAAAAGGCCTTGTCTGTTTCATATGTTTGGTGGAAGGGTATGTCACTGTGTATTTTTAAACTCCACCAAATGGCCTTAATTTATCTCCAGGGGATGTATAGAGAACATCATGTTCCTAGCTGGATTAATGCCTGAAAATGGCAACAGGCCAGGTTATCACATGAATATTAAATAAATTATAGTACCATGCAATGCAGTATGTGTGTTCTCAGTCACACAGCATGGGAGTGGCCATGGAGTGTGTAACACCCTATGTTTTATACCATCTTCATTTATGTGGACACAAGTTGTTTGATATCACTTCTAACTTCAGTCAGGCTCAGATTTCTGTCCTGAAAGGCATTCAGTAGAAATACTGTACTACATACTACTAGGTTTAATTTTTCTCTTGTCAAGATGATCAAGATTAGTGCAATTTCTTTTTATTTGACTGGTATTCTTTAGTTTTTAAATTACAATGAAGGATTCATTTGACTTAACTCAGTAGATATCAATGAGATGGTTAAAACAGACTTCAGTGTGTCTCAAAGTTATAAGTATTTCTCATTTTAAAATATACTTTACAAGATTAGAAAATAGATTTTATTTTGGCCTTTTTCCAGGTGTGTGGCTTGAAGAAAACATAAGAAATATTTAAGTGTGCAAGGGGGAGTTAATTGCTGTTGGGAATGGTTTTGAACCAGATTCAAAATGTTTAATATTTAACATGAAGGGCTGGCTGATGTTTAAAACAGGTGATTATGTTTTTTGCTTGTCAATTAAAAACATGTGTTCCTATATTAATATAAAAACTTCAAATATCCAGAGCCTTTTGCATGTAAATGTAGGCATGCTCCACCATCTGTAAATTAGATTTCTTTTTTGTTTGTTTGTTTTTTGTTTTTAATTATTTTTATTACTTGGCACAAATTTTAAGCATGTATATTTCATTTATAATTGGATAAAATTATGGTCCCATTCAAATACAGTATATTTTGTTTCCAGCAGAATTAACAGTTCTGCGAAATACAGGGTAGGTATCCATGAGGCTATACATGGCACATATGTTATAGATAAATGGACAAAGCTCACTTCGTAGTGCAGGGTTCTGTTTCTGAGAAATAAAATTGTAGGCACAATTACTTCTCTTCTATGGGTGTAATTGTTCTGCATATATCTGCTGGGAGGTTTTTGAGGCGTGGTGTACACAGTGTATGAGGGTGGTCCATGGAGAACTGACTAAATCCAGCACATTAACACTATTACTTATTGACACCTGAAAATCCCGCTGGACATGATAAAATAATTCCTTAATAATAGTAAAATAAAATATTTTCTTCCAATACTCTAAGATATTGCTTATTACTCATTGGTGGAATCCTTCTAGTTAAGATACAGAAAAAACAAAGTATCACATTTTAGGAGAAATGAAAGCATTCAGTTTAATACAGACATTTTTGGGTGCAGTGAAGACTATCTTATCTGTGTTAAGATCACACATACTGGAGGAGACGAACATATATAAACACCAGAATAAGAAGGCATTACTGTTATGTGTTAATTTTAATGCAGATCACAAACATTCTCTGTTATTTCCTAAATATAATAGATGAAATTTTGTTAATTTTGAAAGAAAAAGGAAGCAGGTGTGAAAAAGAAAAGAAGCTGAACAAACATGGAAGGATCATCAAAAGCACAAGGACAAAATAATTATGTCCAGCTACGGTACTTGAAAAGTTGCAGACTGAGGACAGGTATTGCTCTGTTTATTCACCAACAGTGAATCTCTAGCTAAAGTGGTATTTATATCATATACAGCTCAGATTGGAGCTCTCTGAACTGCAAAAAGAATTGCAAACAAAGGAGGCAGAACAGTTCTGGGGCTCTTAGACAAATAATTTTGCAGTCTACCTTTCATTCATGACTCTAGCCATAAAATGTCTCTGATGGAATTGAGTTAAAATGAAAAGTAAAGTTAAAAAAAAAAAGTCTGTTGTTGCTGTTTTTCTTATATTTAAAATAACAAAAGAAATTAAAAAAGAACAAGAGTAGGTGTATTGCCTGTGATCCTTTTTGATAATTTTAAAAATGCTAAATATACAAATGTTGTAATTAACAAAATGGAAAAACAACAAAAAGAGAAATAAAAGCTCCTTTTTTTTTTCCTTAATACGTAAAAATCAGATTTTATTTCCTTTCACCAATAATTCAAGGACACAAAAAGTCTTTAAGGAAAGAAAGAAATCCAGTGATGCCATGGAGATGATTCATATTCATGCTTACAGCATACTTTTACCTTTTCTTTATTTAACATGGTACACCACCAATATAGCACTGTTAGAGCCAGAAGCACAATTATATCAGCATCTTAGGAGAAGCAGAAGCAGTATTTCTTTGACTTGTTTACCTTTTAGGTATATATTCTGCATGCCATGCATGGTAAATATTCAGATACACTTTACAGTCAATAACCATATCTTGGATCCCTTGTTTTCAAAATGATTCTGAGCAGGTACTGAAAGAAGGAAAGGAGATGTGTTGCAACACTCTAAGGTGGAAAAAGGTGTAGGTTTGGGGTTTTTTTGCATGACTCTGGAAGTGTTATTTGCTTACTATCATCTGGGTGGCTTCTTCTGTGGGAAAGTTGCATGTGGCATACGGACCTCAAAATACTTTAGGTTGGAATTCTGAAATCTGGAGATACAGATTAGAACATCTCATGTTACCACCACAAACCAATAAAATTTGTCCCCTGACTATTTGAGACTGCTGGATCCCAACAGCTGCAAGTCACCGAGGGGAGAAATGTATGAAGTATCTCTAGTAAAGAGAAAACAAATAGTTTGTTTCTCTTTTGATTTTTAATAAAAATGAGTAAGATAACAAAGCAGAAGTTGCATTTTTTTTTTTTTGTGATTTGTATAATTCACACAGCCAATTTGAGCCCAGAAGTAGCTTTTTGGTTTTTTCATAAATGCTCTTTTCATTTATTATAGAAGGTTTTGTATATTTTTTTTTTTTTTATTAAATATTTTCAGGTCCTTAAATTCAGCATTATATTTGGAGGGAGTACAACCTAAATTGAAAGTATGAAGCCTTCATATAGTAATTTAAATAGTTTGATACTATAATATTATTCAGTGTCTTGTCTCAGTTTAAAATAATTGATTTACACTAAACTTTCAGCATTACTTCTTCATGCTAGTGATATATATGTCAATTATTTTGCATTATATAGTCTTCAGATTAATTGAAATTAGGGGCAAATTATTTTTTACCACAACAAAAATAAGTGGCATTCTAGTGGTTAACATCCTTATGCAATTACTAAAAATTTCTGAGTTATTAGTAATTATCTGTGTGGCACCCTTGAATATAATCTTGCTCTTCTTCAAACAGAATCTGCTCTATGAAACTAAATTGCTACTTCAATATTTGTTGATCAGATGCTCGCTTCTTTAAAGTAACATTCGAAAAATTAGTCCTGTTGCCAAGGCCCAGCTCTATTACAAACAATTACTAGATTCAGTTGGTTTGAAGGTTTTGCTAAAAGAAATTACTTCTTTCAAATTAGATCAGGTGCCATCACTGTCAACACACTATAAATACCATCAGGCTGCAGGGCCAGTGGGCTGCTCTTGCAGCTGCGAAGTACACTGATTTTCCTCCTCAGCATGGAACTCTAGCTAAAGTAATTAAACTTAATATTTATGCATAAGAAAAAAAGAAGTCATAGTGACAGGCTGATTGAAAGAACGAATTTGGTGGAATGATTTCTATAACTATAAAGATAGTAGAGAATCTAGTCCAAAGATATTCAAGGATAATTAATAATAAACAATAATTGAAGTAAATTGAAGCATTAGCTCATATATGTGTATGCATTAATTCTAAGTATCTGTCAAAGTACTGAAAGCTTTAATTGTAGAAAATAACTTTAAAGTCATAAGAGTAGCTACTTGAAAATATAGCACAAGCTCATTAAATACTATTTACACACTTTTAGTAGTAGTGGTAATAGTAGTAGTAGCAGTAGAGTAGTAGTAGTGATAGTATTGCATTAAGAGCAGCCTCAACTTAAGGCTGCATGAAGAAAACAAATGTGGAAATTAGTTACCCAAGCACAGTTAACTGGTTCTATTTGACCACATCATATTCCATAAAAGATTGAAGATTTGCACATGTGCTTGACAGACATGAGAGAGGCTTACAGGACACCCACTTCATTGTGGAGCATAGCAGGAGGCTTGGAAGGACATCATGAGTACCTCACATGTCCCTGGATACATATTTGACAAAGTCAAACCCTACCTGGTTGTGGGTCACCAGAAACTGGCCTGGAGTGGTGTGGATCTGCAACATACACTGCCGTGACTTAGTTAATGGTTTTGATCTGAAGTTACAAACACCTTTTTGAATATAATTCAACTGTAGAAGACCTGTGATTGTCACGGCACTGAGTGGGTAGTGATTTGTATATATAAATAGAAGTAGACATGCAGTTCTAAATGTCTGAGGTCTTGCAGTATTGTTTTTTTATTCCACTACACCTGCTACAGTGTGAGTGTAGTTGTGTCAATAAAATGAGTGCCATGCCATAGTAGGACACATAAAATCAGTGTGCCATATGGTTCTGCGTGCCCAGAGCCATTAAAATTATTGTCTGCTAAGTTTGGTGTTGAAAACAAAACCAAGACATTCAGCCAAACAAATATCGAGAACTAAAATGTACATAATGCACTGCAGGGTGAGGATTCATAGGTCACACACCTTCTGAGCATGTTCCAACATAAAGACACATTGATGGCAAATTCTAGTCTCTCATCAGTGTAATAATTCTTCTGCAAAAATACAAAAGTGGCAGATTTGATTTCCAATAAGATGTTTTTTTCTTGTGTCTTCAGAAATGCTCTTGTGATAGAGCATTACTGAAACTGCCTGTTTTGTCTTCTTAGATCACTTAGATAATTTTCTTAGACGTGTTAAACAAATATTTATTATAGGATAAGACAGAAATTGTGATAAAGGCATGTGCATAAGTAAGCTCCTTTTTCTTTGGATCTAAATGTAGTAAAACACTTTGTTCAGGTTTACTGTTCTTAATTTCTGACAAAAAAATATCTTGACATTGTTCTGGCTCTTTTTTTCACTGATGCTCTGGAAAAAAAAAATTATAGAAGACACTTCTGCCCCCCAACTTCCCACAAGGGTCATGGAGTGATATTTCTTTTTTTATTCTCTAAAAATCTACCTAAAATAGCAAACAATTGTTCTTTAGTCAAAGAATGTTATTAATATGCATAGGATCCTTCAGGCATTAGCAATTTCATCCACAGAGACTCTATTTTACCTTCAAAGCATGTAAATCTTTGTATTTCTTTCCAGAAAAAAAAAAAGTTTGACTTGTTCAAAACCTGAAAACAACTTGCAATAAACTTCAGAGATAGAAAAGAAAAAATAATTCCTTTATGAAAAAAAATAAAAGAAAATAAAATCTCCTTAAAGGAAAATCTCCTCTCAGGGTCTGCCTTCCTCTATGTATCCCATATGATCTGCAATTCATGGATCCAATCCAGTAAGACAAAAGTGATCTTCAGGAGTTACCGGATAGTGACACAGTGGCCACTATTCAAAATTTTAGAGTTAAAAATATGTAGCTAACCAACAAATTTGTTGCAAATATGTAATAGTTAAAATGATAACTTTATTCAAGTTTAGTCAGTGTTCTATTAATTAAGAATAAGAAATATTCAAGTCTGAAATAAAAGACCCAACAACATGGAAAATGCTTAAAAAGACTTATAAAAGTTTGACATTTTTCTTGTTATTACAGGGAAATTTTCATGTACAAAACTGGATTGGTTACTTTTATACTTCTTTTCCCTTAAAAACACACTCAATCTACTTTGTTGTGCACTACTGGGTTCTCCAGAGTAGTCATATTCATTAAATGAGGTTTGCTAGGCTATGGTCCATAAATTCGAGATGAAAAAAAATAGTTATTTGTAGGAAATACTGATTTAGGTTTCTGAGATAAAATGGCAACAGAGAATAGAGGAAAACATAAAACACCGCAAATGACTTTTCAAATGGAGTATGACTGAAATAAATATTTCTGTCATTTAAAAACTGTTGACATCTCACAAATGTGCAAGATAAGATAGTGTTATGAGGTAATCAGATGAGGTAATCACAAAGGACAAAGGAATGAGTCAAGAAACAAATTTCCTTCTTTTGGTGTCCTGAAAACTTGCCAGGCTAGGTCTTTGAACTCTGTAAGAGGAACTTCACTGCTCCGAGTTTGTTCAGTTTGCATTACCAGACTAAGTGCAAATCAGTTTAGATCGTATTCATGATTCTCTTCCAGGATAACAAGGATTTGGAAAGGATTTGTCACTATGCAACGCCATTATAATTGCCCATTTTATAATAAGGATATCACAAATGATTTATATGGGCTCAAGAAGGTCCATCACAAAAGATCTGAGATAATTTTCCGTAACTCATTTTAGGATAAGTGATGGTTTGGACCAAATTCAACATCTTTAAGAAACACTGTGCTTTGACTACTATGAACACAATAACCTTTCTGTAGAAGCTCAATGGACCCACAATACTACTTTTTGTTCAACACTCCTGTGCTCAGTTTGGTATTCCCACAGAGATCTTGGGTAGATGAGGGGGGTTTGTGTCCGGGTCACACATTTTACAATCCTACTACAAAAATTGCAGGCAGCTCCATGAAATTCAAAGAGTTCTGTGTTCTGTCTTATTAAATGTTTATCACAGTACTGGCTTCTTTGCATGAAATTAACTTAGAAAATATTTCTTGATTACCCTCATTCTCAGTGTGGGAACACAGATTATATCTGACTTGAAATGAAAGAAATCATTTGTTTGCCCTTACTGATGAAAAGTTACCTCTTGGATTTGCACTGCTAGCATACTCATTTGGCTGCTATTGTATACAAGGAAATAATTTCACTTTTTTTCTCAGTGAAGTGGGGGTTTTCAGAGCATGCATTATATTACATGCTGGAACATACAAAAATATTTGACCAAAAGCTGTATGAACGTACAAGTAAAACCTTTTAATTTTTCAGTCAGTTATCATTTCATATTAAAGCTGTAACAAGAATACTGGAAAATCACAATCGGAAAAGAGAGTTATTAAAACTGGAATGATACCTATGGCTTTCCTGATAACTGATAGATGAGAAAATTTCATAAATTACAATGAAAACCCATACAAGAAAACTCTAGGGACTGAGCTGGAGTATCACTATCCCTCAAACAGAAGAGTCAGTGACACGAGTTGTTGGGCACAGCTCTGCTGTTGCCTCCCTGGAGCCCAGCAGCAGTGGAGGCTCCCCACAAGGGCCCACTGTCCCAGTAGGTCAGCCAAAGGGCACCAGAGAAGCCTGGACACAGGGATGGCCTAGGGCTGGCCCAAAACCTGCACCCACAGTAGCCTGACTTAGCAGGACCTCGGCTGGGCAGGACAGGGCTGTGGGAAGCTGGAGACCAGCTCTGCTGCAGCATCACTGGGGTAGGAGGATGATGAATATGGGGACTGAAATAGAGTCCTGGGACATGGCCTGAGAGTCTTGGGGAAGTCTGGACAAGGAGAGCAATTACAGAATTGAGGACTGTTTGAGGCTGGAGGGGACCACTGGAGGTCATCTTGTTCAACTTGCTGCTCACACAGGGTCATCTAGAGCAGTTTGCTCCGAACCTGAACCATGTCCAAACAGCTTCTGTAGATCTCCAGCATCTTTAACCTCTCCCAGTGCTCAATCACCCTAAAAAACAAAAAAAAAAAAAAAAAGTGCTTTTTGGTGTTCAGAGGGTACCTCCTGTGGTTCAACATGTGCCAATTGCCTCTGGTCCTGTCCCTGTGAACCTCTGAAAAGAGTCTGCCTCCACTGTCTTTGCAATTGATTTTTCTTTCCTTTTGTTCTGAATTCAGACATAAAAACTTCATTCTACTTGAAACTAATATTTTAATTATTGAATATCTAACCTAGTGTTTTACCATTAATGAATTTTGACATTATTTAGCCAGAGGTGGTATGACAGATTGATGTATCGCCATGAACAAGGTCTCTACTCTAAACTTTATTATCTTCCATCATAGATATAAGACGTGGGCTTAGATTATTTTCTGTCTTGCCCTTCATATTTGGAAATGAATCAAAATATTTAATTATCCAGGCAGTATCACTCTCAGATTCCCTCCAACTCCATTGCCACCTTTGCTTTTCCTTTTCTTTCATATCTCACGTAGTGCCTAAGTGTGTTACCTCTGCCTGTTGGATATAATTTTTCCTTTTATTTGTCATTTTCACACATAGAATTCTTGATAAGACTAGTCATTTTTGTATCATCTCCTCATCTGAACTCCTTACTTCTCACTACTTTCATCCTACTGATGTCAATCTTATGAAAAAGATACTGTCACACATAAAGTTACCATAATTAGAATGTTCAGATCAGCGGGGGAGATGAAAAACACTTTTCAAAGTAACACGAAGGAGTTCACATCTCACCAGGGGAAATGGTGAATATTTCTCATTTTATTTGTAGCAAGAAAACAGCCATTTAAAAAGAAAAAAAAAGTTTAGGAAAATAATAATAATATTTCATAGCAATGAATATTAAACATGAAAAAACAAAGTTATTTTTATGCTGCCAAGAAACTTTGTTATGTTTTCTTATCTCAGCAGGAAGACTTCTGTGCTGGATTTACTTAACAAGGTGTGTGAGAGGGCACAAATGTGTGGTCTATGAAGGGAGGCCAGGGGTTTCCCATGTTAGATGCAGTTAGATCCAGATGGATCCACAGGCTCACCACAGAACACAGTTGAGCCCCTTAGCCAAGATGCTGGTGCTTTCTCTAAAACATATTTCAGGCGAGGCAAAAAATGCTACACAGCAGCTGTGAGAGATAGGAATGATAAGCAAATTTGAAAAAATTCTATAGAGACCTCGATCAGAGAAGAAGCGTGGGGAGGATGTACTCCAGGTACTGGAGCAGAATCTCCCCTGCAGCTCACGCAGAAGGATCCATTGAAGCAGGTTTTCCCCATGCAGTCTGTGGGGAGGATCACCTTGGAGCAGATTAAGGACCTCAGGCTGCAGGAGACGGAAATGTCCCCAAGGAAGGAGCAGCCCAAGGAGACCCCATGTGGTAACAGGCTTCTGGAGAGTGCCATGCTCATGGAGAGGAGGAGGAGGCCATGCTCATGAATGGTTTTCCAACATGACCTGTGACCCCATTGAGGACCCACACTGGAGCAATCTATTCCCAAAGGACTGTAACTCACTGCAAGAACCCCTGTTGGAGCAGTTCTTCAAGAACTGCAGGCTGTGGAAATGAGGCCTCTCAGCAAAGGACTATCTCCTATGGGAGGAGTCCCACTCTGGAGCAGGGGAGAGCATGAAGAAGGAGTAACAAAGCAAATTGTTTTTACTGCAACCCCTATTCCTCACCCCCCTTGCACCTCTCCAGCGTGTGGAAGAAGGAGGTAAAAGAATTGCAAATGAAGGAGTAAAACTGAGCCTGAAGGCAAGACAATGAGGGCAGGGGAAAGTGGTTTTTTTGTCTTTTTTTTCTCAGCATCCTACTGTGGTTTTAGCTAGCAGTGAATGAAATTGCTCTTTCCCAAGTTGAGTCTGATTTTCTACAAGGCTTTGAGCAATCCAGTCTAGTGGAAGGTGTCCCTGCCCATAGCAGGGGGGATGGAAGAAGATGATCTTTAAGGTTCCTTTCTAAACCAGACCATTCTATGATTCTATGATACATACATTATATTATGTTGTATTAACTCATAGTCATACAATTGAAAAATATTTTGAGATAAATTAAGGTTGATTATTTAATGTGCTTATATCCAAAGTGAAATGTAAGTCTAATGCAGATATAAAGGAAGACTCAGAAAAATTACATCTTTGTGTTTTCTTGTTATGACTTTGGCTGCCTTCCATTTAGATATTTAATTCCATCTATATTCTTAGGCATTACACAACACAGTAACTGGAGGAATGAATTATGAGATCATAGAGGTTAGAGGATTGCTTTCTAATTGACTTTATATGGAAGTTATTTATGTGGGCATAGTGAATGGGAAAGTTGTAGCTGTTGTAAGAATCAGCACAAACCTCTGATGACTTCTTTAAAAAAATATTGTCCATAGTGGGTTAAATCTTGCAAGAAGAGGTTATAGAAATCAGCATGTTTGGGATACACCTTGAATATTAAAGGGCACTCTGTTTAGGGAAAAGAAATCAACCTAAATATGTCACATCTCTTTCGCTTTTTTCTTCTCTTGTTTCTTATTAGCAAAGACATTTTTATGGAAGCAGAGGTTTATTTTATGAGAATTTGTCTACTGTTCCTCTTTATTACTCCAGCTGAAGTCATAGTCCTCTGACATCATGATCATTGCTTGAACCCTTCATCTTGATGTCACAGAAGTGGCTCCAAATAGACACAAAGAAAATAAGAGGTTCTTCTTTGTAATTAAATCTTGCTTCCTTCTACTCATGATAATTAAAAAAAAAAAAAAAAGATAATAAATCCATAGCATCTTTTTGATGTAGCAGTGGGAACATTCCTTTATTAGAAAAACTGCTCTGAATTGCCTCACTGGTTTTAACTAATTTTCTGCTTTCCTCCATCGTGTCTCAAATCGTAGAGAAGTTAGAAAACATTTTTTATATTAAATATTAGAAGCTTTTGCACTCTTACTTAGATTAGATCTTGCTTCAAATATGTAATTGCAAACATTACTGTCCCTATTTTCTGACTGAAAAGGAAGAAAACCTGATGCACACTAGAAATAAGAACAATAATATTTACTTTTGTGCATCTTCTAACAGTGTTTTTCATGAATGTGCATTTCCGCTCTGCAATTACATGTCAACAATATTTCAAATTATAATTTAGCAATAGACATGAAGGGAGAGAAGGAGGAAGGGAAGCAAGGAGGGAGAGAGGGAGACAGGAAGGAAGGAAGGAAGGAAGGAAGGAAGGAAGGAAGGAAGGAAGGAAGGAAGGAAGGAAGGAAGGAAAATGAATGATTCTGGAAACCAATAATAAGACTCAGTAGATAATCTGACTTTTTAAAAATTGATTTCATATGGACAATAAGGGCAGATTGTAAATTAAAGATGTTATAATGCTTTAATGTAGTTAACATCATATGTCAGTTTTGTCAACTACTGAGGTGTTCTGACAGTTTTGGCTGGTGTAGAGTTAATTTTCTCTGTTTAAAGTTATGACATTGTTTGAAATACACCCATTTTAAAACAAAAATAGACATTTAGGCAATAAAATGTGGTATTAAAGTTAATAAAACACCCTTCTATTTAGAAAAATATTTTTCAGAATTGCATACACAATAAGAAAGAAAAAACTTTTCTAAGTGTCATCAGCAGTCCAGAGCTCATGGCACAATTTTACCTTATACTGCTGTATCCAGGTCAAACAGAAAGACCTTAAATGTGAATAACCAATGAATGCAATTAACAAAATTATAGATTAAGTGCTAAAATACTGCTCTCTTTAATGGAAATAAGGTAATCTTTTATCTGCAGCAGTTCAGTGCAGAATATCAGAGCGATCAATTCAGAAGCAGTGCAATTTGTTATTTTCTGTCATAGCCTTCTGTAGCCTTATTAAGCCTTACTTCAAAGACAACTATGCCTATTTTATCAGTTGTGGGAAGCTTCATGTAATTGTTGCTACACAATTCTTTTATCGCTGATTAATCATTAATGCATGCAGCCCCAGGTCCTCTAATATTATTTTGCTGTGGTACTTTTCAAGGCATCTGCTCTCCTACACTGTCAGTGGCTGCCAGTAGGAGATGCTCTGAACAAACTACAACTTTGTAATGAATTCTATATAAAGAAGGAAGCTCTGATTAATTTGATACCCATATAACTCTCCATTTACATTATTTTACAAGTCTTTAGTAACACTAGTGTTGTGGATTAACCTAGGCAGGAAGCTAAGCATCTCAAATTTCATCCTCCTTAAAGTGGGATGGGAAAGGGGATCAGAAGGGTGAAAGCGAGAAAATCATGGGTTGAGATAAAGTTTAATAGGTAAAGCCAAAGCCACACACACAAGTAAAGCATAAAAAAGAATGCATTCTTCACTGCCCATGGACAAATGTTCAGCCAGGTCCGGGAAAGCATGGCTGCATCACACGCAATGGTAACTTGGGAAGAGAAAATACCAGCACCCTGAACATCCCACAGCCATCCTCCTTCTTCTCGCTGTATACACTGAGCATCATGCCATAGAGTAAGGAATACCCATTTGGTCAGCTTAAGTCACCTGTCCTGGCTATTTCCCCTCCCAGCTTCTTGTGCACTCTCAGCCTCCTCACTGGTGTGGTGGGGTGAGAGCAGAAAAGGCTTGAGGTCTGTGTAAGCACTGCTCAGCACAAGCTGAATCTTCCAATATTATCGGAAAGTCCAGAATTCATAAAAGGCCCTAAAATCAGAACATTGTATTTTGTTGAATATTTAAACACTTATCTGAGGTCTGAATCGGGCCATCCTTATCCTAGCGGAGAAGATTATCTTTTTCTCAGCCAGTTCAAAAAACCTGAGCAAAACACTGTTTGTCTGTGAGCCACACACCTGCATTGTTCAGTGACATGAATAAAGGGAGAACTCTAACTGACATTGCTGTCAGGTACCCTATTAAAGGCACTTTTAAGCTACTGCATCATAGCTTTTTTGGTGTAGCTAGCCTAGTAAGAGCAACAATATATGCTACTATGTACTAGCTTTTTCTTAGGATTTACTTATTTTAGCAGTATATACCCACTTTTGACTGCATTAAAAGTGATTTACTAATGTTTCTGTAATTTTCTTGATGTTCAAATGATTTCAGAGTGTGCTGGTTTGAGTCGCCCCAAGACACAGAGATTAAATTGTTTCATGACTTATAGGAGGAAAGACCTACATTTTTTTCCTGGTTAAAGGTCCTTTAACTTAGCATTTAAATAGCTGGAAGACTCTGTAGTAGTGTTCATTTTAAGTGTTTTCTGCAAAACAAGATATGTTTATCGTTCTTACTACACCTCAGGCCTGTGGTTCTATAAAATTTTCCAGTATCATTTAAAAAGAGAAGGAAATAATTTCCTTATATGTGATATTTTCAAAAACAGCTTTTCAATCAACTATTAAATTAAAGTTCTTTATGACTAATTCACATATTAAAGGACAACAATCTTTGAACTTAATCGCTTAGTCTGGTGATAAGGTTAGGGAAAAAATAAGAGACAAACACCAAACCCTGAATTCTATTAGCAGTCAAACATTCATAAAGGAAATTTCCCAGAAAAAATTTACAGCATATTTGGGGTTACTTTAAAAAATGCAATTTCTAGGAATTTCTTTGGTTTTGGAATTTAGTTAATGACTCATTTCTCAATTAAATTTTTTGATGTTTGACCGACTTTAATGATGAAAGAAAAAATGAATGGAAATTGTGAGAAATAGATTAGCAAATAAGAGTTCACTGCTATATTAAATTGATATCAATAAGTAATAAAGGTTGATGGTAGATTTTTAATAAGTAAATTAATAAATAAAACTATTTTGTCATCAGTCTCATAAATAATTTTATTAATAAATATGTGAATTTCTAAAACAGAGATATTAATGATTAAATTCAGGAACTCTGTTTTAGGAAATCACTGAAATACTAATTGTGATCATTTTTACATCTGTGAGCAAAGCATATTTACCTCAAAGCTGAATTTATTGATTATTTCTATTAAAATCAATTTTAAAATGATAGTTGCAATCACTTTTTTATCTATCATTTTTTGCTTGTCTTTGGTGAATAATGGATGAACTTTACTCTCTATGTGTTTCACTGTCCTCTTTTGCAGTGCCCTAGATCTAAGGCCATAGAACTCTTAAACTATCAACACTGTTTCACCTGCGTGCATTTCCATAGAAAAAACCCACTTCTTCATTAATTTTAGCAAAGACCCAATAAGAAAATTCCAAAGCTTTATGACCTCCTTAATACATTCAGAGTTTATGTTTACGAATTTCAATCTGAATCACAAAGCATTGAAATGAAAAACCAGATATACGAGTGAGATTTTTGATATTGCTGTTGGATTTTCTTCCTGATAATTAAACATGCTTTGCAATCCTTCAGGTTAATTGCATGCTTCATATCTTAAATTCTCATTAAAAAAACAGCCAAAGGATTTTTACCAAAGTACTCCTCTGTATGTGTAAAAAAACCAGCTGCAAATAAGAAAAATCACATCCACAGTAAAAGTAAATACAAGGAAAAACATGATGGTTAATAGTCAAACTCCATCTATATTTTTAACTACACTAAATTCAGCTACAAATATGATAGTATTTGAAACTATAATGTGGCAGAAATCCATTGGGCTGTGTTTTATGTTCCTGTTTTTGAGAGGCTTGTAAGTTCCTCGCAGTTGTTCACATAGGTTTACTCTGAACCAGATGATCAACATCTGTGGGCCTCAGAGTAACATCATTTCTGCCACTGATTCAAAGTGGAAGATGTACCTTCTTTAAACAGAACAGCAAAAAGGGATTCTTCACATATGAGACAGATTGGCAGGAAATCTAAAATAATTTTGGAGGAACTAGAGTTTATTTTTTGCTTTTTTAAACTTTAGCCTTGAAGGGTTCAAATTATGAGATAATATCCTGACTTCCTTATCTCGAAGGAACATCAGTGACATTTAAGCAACAGACTCATTTGAGTACACATATATATTCAAATATATGCATATATGTGTAGAATGAGTCAACATGCATAAGAGTGATAACTCTTTTTACTGGACCTTTTACTCTGATACATTTTAACAAAAGGTTATTAATTGGATTGTATATGAGATACATATACAATTTTCCTATAGGAACTCTGAATAATCTTATCAGAATTTCAACCAAAGCTACCCAAAATGAACACATGCATGCACATGACAAGTTAACACAAAACACATTGATCTATATATAGAATGATCTACCTCAAAGTTAACCTAATAGTAGACAAAAATATTAATTTCCAAAAGAGAGATAATTTGCATAAAATGTACTTGAATTCACATGAAATTTTGAGTTCTTCTCCTTAGAGATGTTTTGAAACCATCTAGAAACATTTATTGGAGAAATAAACACAGCATATTTTTACATTTCCGTGACATGATAAGTGGTTCTTTTAATGGAATGGGTCCCTAGCTGTATTATTTTAGTTACACATTATCTTTCTGTTTTAACTAATTAGAAATGCTACTCTACAGAATATTTTATAAAAGCATTCAAGAGTTATTGATACAGTAAAATATATTTATTTTTTATCTAGTATGCTAAGCACTTCCCAAAATCACAACTGAAAAAAAGATCCAGTACACAGGCTGCAATAATTTAGTAGAAGAGGTTTTTTATTCTACATTGTACAATGACAGAGGAAATAGAAGAACAGAATTAGTGAATGACTGTGACACAATAAATACTGTCTTTTGGCAAAGCGATCTCTCATTCATGCATAACTTTCGATGTTTTTCTTTTCTTCTTAAGCTGGTGTATGATTTCTCTAGGCTTTCAAATATATTTTCCCATCATCATTATCTCTGATGGGTATTTAAGTGATGTTAGAGAGAATTTTTAGCACTGCATACTCTTGAGATTCATGATGCTTCTATTGCAGTAATTAATTTTCACCTGCTTATAAATTAATTTTCCTAGTTCTCTCCCTTAGCATAAAGTTTTCTGCAAAAGTTATAGTCAGAATGGTCCACAGCCATTTTTTTCTGATGCATATGTGAGAGAACCAACAGCTGGTCTGAATGACCCACAGATCTCGACTTGGGGACCATCACTTTGTACCCTTGAGAATCCGGTTTTTACCCTTGGGAACTGTAACATCAACAGAAGCACAAAGCATAAATAACAGAAGGTGGATGAACACTTGCAGAAGGGAGGAAATAGGCTGATAAACAGCAAGAATGCTTGTTAGTTATAGGCAACGAATAATATTGTATTGTAGTTAGCCAATAGCAAAAGAACACGTACCATGAATGCTAAGAGATTGTATAAAAGAGGCTACATAGTATTAAATGAAAAAGCTTTCCCTCAGAGCAGCTCATGTGTGTGTGTGAATGTGTCGTGACCACCTCAACACATATGTGACATATATGTATAAAGTGAATTGTAGAAAATAGATGCACAATATTTAGAAGTTCATATGTCCCAAAGCTTGGAACCCTGACTTGATATTGTTCAAGATTACTCGTGAAGATTTGTCATTTACAGTCTCTGTGAATTGTATCCTGATTAGGTTGACACACTCTTAGCTGTTAATTACACAACTCTGTCTGACCTGTCAGATCTTCTACAGATAGTGTAGACTGTTAATGCTTCACCCTGCTGGATAACCAGGTAGATTCTCTTCTACAAAGGTTTTCTATGAGAGAAATGGCTCTTCTCTCTCTCAAAAGACTCATAGACTAGAAGAAGACATTTGAAAGCTTGGAATAGCAAGAAAAGAGAAGAATAAGGATTCCAGGAGAAAGAAGGTCTGAGAAAACAAAGGAAAACCCAATCTAACCCAAATCAAACTAAACCCACAATTGGTAGGGAGGGGATATGTTTTGGGAAAAGGGTGGGCAAAAGACCAAAAAAAATAGATTCATTTGGTCAAAGAAATTATCTTGGACACCAGTGAAAGAAAAGTTTGCTGAAGTCACAACACATAGTAGCCTGCAAATCCAAACTCTCAGCTATGACAGAACTGTACTGGACTTGATACTTTCCATTTTCTCAGATCTGAGAAGCATCACCAAATCGAGGAGGACCAAGGAGAATTATAAATGAAAAGGCTGAAACAGCTAGGGGTTATTTGCAAACTGCTAAATCTACCACAAACTGACCATTAGTCAGAGTGGCAGCACCTAAACAAAAATTGTCAGGAAGTGCTAGCAGCATTTTCAGAAGCTCTTAAAAACAGCCAAATGACACTTCCTAGAGCTTGGGCTGTGAAATCAAAGTGTTTCCATAGTTGTTTGTGTGTGTTATAAAACACAATAATAGAGGAACTTCAAGGAACATATGTGAATTATCAGTGGATTCTTCACTAGGAAAAAAAAAAGAGAAAATAAGTAAATACTGAATTGCAAATAAAATATATCACATTTGAAATGTATTACATTTTAAGATCAGCAGAAGAGATACTATTTTTATGATGTAGATATATAAACTAAATTTTAATTGATGTAGAAATTTCTACTGATGATTAAAAGCTATCTATAAACAGTCATCAATGTATTTGCATTTTATATATGTAATTCTATGGAAGTTTATGAGTTAATGCAGACCATAGGTTCCATCAGTTATTTTCATGGTGTGCTTCGAATTCAGTCTTGAGGCAAGTTCTTTGATATTTTGCTCACCAAAGTTGAGAAACAGAATCAGTATAACTGTGACCTCACTTTCTTTAGTGTCTGTAATATGGACTAAAAAAAGTACTGACTGATCTGTGAAATCCATAACTGCACTGAGGTAATGGAGAGTCAGGCCTGGTACCTTCTAGTGAAAAAAGAAAGAGGAAATTTGTATTTTTAGTTTAAAATTTCCATTCTTATAGATTTCCAGGGGTAATTGGCTTAAAAAAAAATGATACGAGAAGAGGAAAATGTTATTTGGAATGAGTGAAACAGACAAGAAACATGTAGGAACTCATCAGATGTGTATAAATACATACACACATACGTGTTTATGTATACATATACATTAAAAAAAGAAATGCTGAGATTACTCTGATGCTGAGGGCTGTGTTCTTTCACCACTTCTTAGGGTCAACCATGAAAAGTCTGAAGGATGCTCGGTCAAAGAGGAGCTGAATTTTAATAACTGCATTGATAGTCTCCTGATGAAAACAGTGCTATTTATATGCATGAAACTTCATTATAAACTGAACAACAAAAATTTAAAGACAACTACAGAAGCATAAGCAATTTAGTCACATATGTATGTGCAGGGAACTCTTGCAATTACTGAACTGGTCATGCTATTGTAATCATTAAGTATACTTACAGTACTTAACATTCATATGGATGTGTCATTATTTACTAGTGCTTGCCTCGTTATACTGTAAAATTACACTCAGCTTAGAATTAAAATATAATCAAATGTGTACACCCACAGATCCTGAGGAGTTCTGAGAAGTTTTGTCTGACATCAGACTTTTCCAAAGAGAGTTTTCACAACTAGCTAAAAAGTAAATAGCAAATGGGATGAAGGATGAACGACTTTCAGGAAGAATTTATTCACTGAAAGGATGGTTAAGCATTGGAATGGACTGCATGGGGAAGTGTAGAAGTCACCATCTCTGAAATTGTTCAAGAAACAACTGGGCATGGCAGCTAGTGAAATAGTTGACATGGTGGTGTTTGGTCAAAGGCTGGACTCTGATTGTGGAAGTCTTTTCCAACCTTAATGATTCTATGACTCTATGATTTAATTTTGTATAAGCTTTCTCACTACGCTTGCAAAGCTTTCTTTTCAAAAAGACCATGGGTATGTGAAAGAAATAATATGGAAAAAAATTAACTGCATATATCTATGCATAATTATTCCTCTAATATTTTTGCTTTATATGCCAGATAAGATCGCAGTACTGATGTAATACTACCCTTTGGGAATGGTCAAGCACTCTGTCTCAAATGATTTCTTTAATTTCATAAAATGAAAATGGATGACATTGAGAAGTGCTTACCATTTCTTTGACATTGTGCTAGCGATTTCCCCACATATTTAGCTAATAGAATTTTCCATCTATCATAAGAAAAGACAAATAAATTCTGAAATTATGTAGTATTCCTTCATTCTGCGTCCCAAGGTCTGTATGATGCCAGCACTTATCTGTTCAAATTAACTTTTCATTACTGTGGCATTTCACAGTTTCTGACCAAAGTTACATTGTAATAAGCACTAAGGTATTCAATGCTTTTGACAATGCATGGAAACTTTTCTATAAAGACTGTAGTTAAAACCAAACTAGCAAACAGGATACTATATAAAATCTTTCCTATAATGGACAAAAACCTTTGCCATATGGTGCTGAAATAAATTAATAGTAGAACATGAAATAGTTAGGAATAGGAAAAAATGGGTATATCAATTTTAAAATAAGCAATTATGAGATAATTAAATAGACTATTTCTTTTTTAATTCCTAGAGTAAAACTTTATATTAGTATGTCTACTTCCTAGAACAAGAAATAACAGAGGAGACATAGGAGTAATTTATTTAAAGATGTGGAAAATTGAATTATTTTCCCAACATAGCAAATGCAATGCCTGCTATTTAACTTCTGCAGAATAATTACTCAGCAGAACATGGTTCAAAAAGCCTAAGAAAGTTTTCTAACAGTCTTCATACACTTTCTATCGACAGGTGTGACGATAAGAAGCCCACAAATCCAACAAACCAACCAACTGACCAAAAAAAACCTCAAAAAGATAACCAACCAGAAGGAAAATGACTTATATATTATCTCTTGGTAGAGTAATATTATTAAAGCTTTTCATTTTTGTCTCACTGCCCATAATGGTTCACCTTTGAACAATACTTTAGTAAAAATATAGATATTTCATATTCAACCTCTAAATTCATATTTTCTTCATTTATCCTAACTGATGGAATCAAGTCTTGAAAGTTCTTCTGAAAATGTCAACAACAAGCAACAAGGCAGACCTTTAAATGTAATTTGTAATAGGACAATAATAATTTAAAACTCTTTCAAATCACTGATAGTTTGTCAGTCTTAAGGATATATATAGTATCTGATAAAGAGACATTTGTTTCTATATTAGAATTGCATGGAATTTGTCAAAACTCTTCAGGAAGAAGAAAATCATAGATTATTATTCTCTAATAAAATTTATACAGAGTAATAATATGTGTATTGATGAGATTTTGATATATCTGAAATAGAAACAGTTCCTACACTTCTGAAGCTTGATTCCCACATGAGACATTACAGCCTGCTTGAGCAGTGTATTCACTAATTACTGAACTTTGACAGAACTAGACAGATTTTGCTACTCTTAAACTGTGTATTTTTGATAAAGTTTTTCATGCAAAACAAACAAAAAAGTATGGCTGTAAAGCTCTTTCTGGTTCCTTTTTTATTGCTTTTTGCTTTTGACACATTTTTTGTTTTTGTTTTTGTTTTTGTTTTTGTTTTTGTTTTTGTTTTTGTTTTTCTTTTTCTTTTTCTTTTTCTTTTTCTTTTTCTTTTTCTTTTTCTTTTTCTTTTTCTTTTTCTTTTTCTTTTTCTTTTTCTTTTTCTTTTTCTTTCTTTCTTTCTTTCTTGACTGCCATTTTTTTTGAATTGGAAGGGAAATTTGAAAAGATTTGCCTTGATTTTTGCCTGTAAAAATGGGACTGAAAGAAGTAGAATTTGTATCTGAAACTCTACTTGCCCATATGTCATGCAGCAATGTGTTTTTTAAGCTCTCTGACATGAAGCCTGGAGCTTAAATTTCCAGGAGTTGTATGTCTGATTGCTATTTATCTCTCCTAAATCATCTCAGGAACCCTGGAACCTATGCCTTTCCAAAGTTACTGAGAAGGAGGTTTACTAAATCATGATTAGAAGTCTAGGAATTTTCAAATTCTGAAAAATAACTATTTTTCACTTCTGTATCCTGTTTCCTTGCTCATGAACACTGGATAAATTTTAGCTCTTTCGTGGATCTCTTGTGCTTTACTGAAAACAAAACAGAAAGAGCATAATAAAGGTGATACAGTTTACACTGGGGTACTACAGAGTTTTCACTGCCTCTCCCATTAAAGTCTTTTATATTATCTCACAGTGCTCTAGACTCCTAGCAATTCTCCCTGTATCCAACATATCAGCACTTACAAGCTAATAAAACATTAGCCCAGTGGGGTACAAAACTGCCTTTGCATTGTTCCAGAGGTTTGAAATAGGAAAGAGCAGAAAACAGTAATTGCAGATTAGGACCATGAGAGTATTTGTGGAGCTCAGAGGCGTTTCATGGACAAATACAATGCAAAGGGAATAAAAATATGTTTGTCCCAGTCTTGAAGAAATTTAGTACTCTTTGGAATTTAGAAGAAGACAAGCTTGGAGTCTCTGAGAGAAACCGGCCTTTTCACTGCCCTGTCTATTAAGACTTTCAGAGCCATTGCTACAGAGCCCTTCAGGTTAAAATATCAGACAAGTTCTGTCCTTGTTGCCCAACACTGACAATGCTGTGAACAGAATATTGAAACAACAACAAAAATGCTCATTTTATTTAACGTCTTTCATGCAAATATTTCATTTAGGGTGCATGTGCCAAAAAGACAATTTATCTCATAGCCTAGTTTTAGCACCTTGTCAGGAAACATCTAAATCATAAACTGGATAGAAATCCTGTATTCATTGGCTTTTCCTTCTGTGTGTTCTCTGAATTGACGTTACCCAAATTCCCCTTAAAAAAATGCATATTTAAACATCATTCTCTTAATATGAGCTCTTAATTAGTTTCCTTAAAGCTTTCCAGTTTGGAAAATATTTAAAAGCACTTAAAGAAATACAGTCTTCTTTACAACAATAGCCAAGAAGTTTTGTGGTTTCAAGCATTTGTCCTTTTGACTAGACATTTGATTCCTTTTGTTCTGTGCTGTAAGTATTATAGATTTCCCATAGACTGAGGCTCAGGTTTAGTCAGTATATCTGCCTTCTTTGCAGAAAAATGTGTGTTTTTCTACCCCCAGTCATGGTTCGGGTCACTCCAGCATCTCAAATAGTATCTGACACTGTTTATTTCCAATCAAACTTAAAGAGATTAGGAATTAAGTCTACTATTCATTACATGGAGCAATCAAAGAAAGGATACCCTGCGATAACCCAATTTTTGTCCTCATCAGAAACATTATTACTTAAAAACTTGTTGGGAGAGGGGATAGTTATTAAAGGATTGAGAAAGAAATATCAATAGAATTTGGCTGGCACAAAAAAAATGTGTACTGGGCATGCAGTACTAGGCATGATAAATCATACATTGCAGGAAAGAAGTAAGGAAACTGGGAGTAACATAATTCTGAAATGGTTGGACTACAAAGATGGAAAAGCTGCATTTTAAAAGACAATTAGTGATAAGAATATGGAAAACCAGACTGTAAATTCTGTCATTTTGTTCTTTTATTTTTTTTTTTTCAGTGCAAATGTGCACACAAGTGAAACAAAAAAGCCGGAACAGGTGTTAAAACTCCAGCTTTAATTGATCCAAGTAGGATGAATAGACCTAACGTTTATCGTCCTATTCTCTTACATGCAATGAAATAGATTTTAACTTTGTGTAACTTTTGAAAAATATGTTACATTTAATTCTTTTTTTTGAATGACTGTACCTCCCACTCTATTTGTGTGTACCTTTTACACTCAAAGTGTCTTTCAGGTACTTTCAGGACAAAAGGAAGATAATTAACCACTGAATGATAACAAAGACAAGGGTACAGACAACTGCAAGAAATTTTGATTTCCTTTAACTTTCTTCTTATATTTTAAAATTTCTTTCCCCTATTACTACTGGGTTTTATTATCCTTTCCTCACAACCAAATCAGACTGATTTTTATGAATCTTTTCACTTGGGTATACATGGTAGCTTAAGACAGAGTCTGCTGCTGCGGGGCACTTTCTGTCCATTTCACAGAATCATTCAGTTTGGAAAGGACCTCTGGTGATCTTCTACTCCAAGCCTCCCCTCTGTCCCCCGCAGCCCCAGCAGGTTCAGCTAGACCAGGTTTCCCAGGGTTCAGAAAGGCTTTGCATAGCTTTGATGTTTGTGGGAGTGTAATTCTGTCTTCCATGAACACAGAATTCAGCCATCTATCAAACGTGTAACAACTCATCTTTGCACAGAAATAATGACTTACAACGTAGTAGCAGAACTTCACAGAGCTGGAGTTTTTAGTCCAGCAAAAAGAAACTTTCCAACCACAGGAATCAAGCCTATAATTTTTGTTGGGAATTTTTTTGTAGGTTGTTATTTCTCCTTGAAGAAAACTATATGACATCAATCTTTTTTAAAGTGCATCAGCAAGCTTATATGGCTTTTACTGTCCCTGAAACAGTAAAACCAACTGAATATATAAAACAAAACCATACATAATGGCCTCTATGGGTTTTTTATTGGTTTGTCTTTTTTTTTTTTTTTTAAACCAAAAATAAATGTTATCATTCGGAAATATTCAGGGAGAATTTTCTGTATTCATAAACTGACTGGTATTACTTATTCAAGTAGGAGTATGAATCTAACATTTAAACAGGGAGGAACATTTGGAGGACAGTCAGGGAAATACGAACCAGGAAAAGACTATGTTCTCTCTAAATTCACACAATAGCTTAAGAGGTAATAACTCAAATACATGTATCTAATTGCCAAGGAAAATATTTTGTTTTCTTCCTGAACTGACCTTACATAATTTAAAATTGAGGCTGAAAAAGAAAGATGTACAGACTTTTTAAGAAGAGCTGTTATGCATCATTAACTATAATAATAGGAATAAATTATTTATATATCTTGCAGTGATTTTGATTACTTAATGAACTGAAAAATATGTACTCGTCAAAATAACTACAACCTCGATGCAATAAACATCAATATCAGTTACGAAAGTACAAATCTTCCTCAAAATAAGGCTGAACAATATGAAAGCAAGCTCATGAATTAGAATATTTTTCTTATTAATTTAACTCATTACCACATTTGTATAATATACTTTCTTTTGTGAAATACATATATTTATTTGCTATTCAATAAATAATAGTAACTAGCTTCCATACAGTCAAAAAATATTTTTTTAGCCATTCTTAAGATAGGGCTTATAAGATAACTCATTTTAGAGCTTCTCTATACTTTGTTATTCTTTTCCTGAAATCTTCACCCTCCATTTAGATCTATTTTGGGATATTAACAAAAATAAATAGTAGCATGTAATTTACATTTGAGTCCAGTGTTTTTCCTGTCAGCATGAATTGCTGCACAAATGTCAACATTAGATATTATTTATTATGTCTCAGCTTGGATGCATAAATGAAAGTCTCTTTGGATTTTCCCTTCTATTTATTATGAATATTTCTTAACTTAAAAAGTTGATCACTGGCAAATTCCTTTAAAATGGTTTCCATCAATGTGCCTAGGTGATTTCTCAGTCCCAGACAAAAAGATTTACAGATGATGATTTTTACTGGAATTGTACTCAAAAAGTTTTAGTAGTTAAACATATTTCCTGCAACTTGTTTTAGATTTTCAGAGTGAACAGGGACTAAATCACAACAGTCTACAGGTGATAAAAAGAGTCACTTTCTCCTAATCTATAAAATATCTGTATAAACTCTTAGACAGTTACCACATCTGAGAATCATAATTATATCTAAAGCCAGAAAAGTATGTACCAGATAAAAGTAATTCTGGTTACAAAGATAATAAACTCTGACGAGAAGATGTGTTATTCTCTAAATAGATTGTATAACTCAAAGATATGATGCTGCTTTGATTGAATCACTAGCCCTGAATGAACTTACATATTTTTGCTGATTATGAAAATGCTAGATTAAATTCTGAAGGCAACCGGTTTAACATAATTACAGAGAATGGTTTGGGTTGGAAGGGACCTTTAAAGATGATCTAGTCCAACCCCTATATGACCTGCTTTATAATCAAAATTCTTTTGTGTCTACATTGCCTGAACAGTGCCTACAAGCCTGCATAAAGTAGGCTTTCATTTCAGTATGTCATTGTACATATGCATTTATCTGAAAGATTCCTACAGATACTTCATTTTAATATTAATGTTTGATACTCTAATTCAAATATACTAAAGGAAGCTGCAAACTTTTTGAGGTAGAGATCTGATTGAAATTAATGAGAACACACAATCCACAGCTAAAGCTATTATAAAGCTTTTATTATTCAGATTGAATTTCTGTATTTCTAATTTTACTTTATTCTTAGTCTTTTTAGGTTAAATATTCTTACTCCTTCTAGTAATAACCTAACAGATTCCTCAAGAACTATAAACGCAGAAATGATAGAAAGACAATAGGATATTTAGATTCTATGCCTGTGATGAAAATGGTTAATAATTAATTTGTTTCACTGATTTTAAATTCCTATGCTGATTCAGTCATCTAAAGTAAGCACTGAGGGCAAAATCCTGTTAGTCATCCAGTGTCATCTAGAGCTGCCAATCTTTTAGGATTGTTTTCTGCAAACACTACTTTATATTCATCAACCTTACATAGGTACCTTATATAAGCAAGGTTATTCCTAAATAACACAAAACAGCTAAACAATTTTGACATTTTCTTACTACATTTTACTCTGATTTCCATTGACTGCTTTGACTAGATTTCTATGAGGTAAAATGAAAACTGGGAATTCTAACTGAGATATTGGTTTGGGGTTTTTTTCAGATGACTCCATTTAGATGTCTAAATCTTGAACTGGATTTTATTTTATAATTTTTTGAAGTGAGAGGTATTATTTTATCCTTTTACGCAAAATATAAGGCAAAAATAGTGGAAATTAAGTTAATGCAATTCAACTGCAATAAAATAAAATAAAATAAAATAAAATAAAATAAAATAAAATAAAGACAATAGAATTAAATTGATTTCTCTTCAGGTACAATAGAGCCCTTAATCAAAAGTAACTAAAGGAAGGAGATGCCATGTAAATGTAAGTAAGTAGTTCTGAAATAGAAATTCAGGACACACTAATAATAGTGGAAGTTTTTATGCATGCTGGGCACCTAGAAGGAATGATCTCAGAAGAATAAACTCCTCCTCAAGATAAGGAGAGCAAAAAGTGCATGTACATCTCTATGCCAGGAAGCAGAATCAAGTTAATGACTAACCATTATGTTAGTCCAGTTAAAATAGTTCTCTTCTGACTTGCACATAAGTCCAAGGCATTGTTCTCTTTGAATTCCAAACATTGACTCTGCTACTAGATGTATTAGAAACTATAGTTAACCTTAAACCCAGAATTTTCTAATGGAATAAAAGCCTTTTCAGCCCACTGCCTGTAAGTTAGTTATACTTTAGGTCCTGGGAAATACAAAAAAAAAAAATGATACAAAGAAACATTATTCCGTAGGAACAATTCCACATTTATTCATTTTGATTTATTTTTAAGTATTTTGCATGGTTTTTTATGTTTCATTTCTTCAAGCCTTTCTTTAACATGGTGAGAAATAATGACACATGCATTTCCATATCCTGACATGCTTATAACAACCTAAGTGCCTATATATAACACATCTAAATAGAATTCTATTTTTAAAAAATCCCATCATATCTCCATTATACCTGCTTTATAACATTAATTAACTCCTGTCTGAACTTCTCTTTCAAGGTTTGCCCCTAGCTCTTTGTGCAGCTGAGGTTGCAGATGTTTATCTGGAATGGATGTTACAGTAATTTCCTGAGTTAGTCTATCCCCTGCTCTTTTGATATTAGCAGCACTTATGTGTTCTTAGCATTCTCTGCAATCATATATAGGAGAACTATTCAAAATATTTACCATTATTATATCTTGATATTCCTTTCTTCAATGCTTAGGAATAAATCATAGCCATCTCAAAATCTTCTTGAATTTCTCTATTGTTATTTTAAGCATAGTGTCATTAATCCAGCTTGATATAGAATAATAGAATTATTAATATTGAAGGAGACCTCGACCAAAAAGATCATCAGGTCCAACCACTAACCCAGCACCACCGTGCCCACCACAAAACCACATTCCCAAGTGCCTTAACCACAAGCTTCTAGAACACTCCTAGAGATGGTGATTCTACCAGTTCCTTGGGCAGCCTGTTCCTAACTCTGACCACCATTTCAGTGACATAATTTATCATTCTAGTCATAATCAAATCTGTTTGACTGTTAGAGAGTTGTGAGTGCTTCTATTTATTTTTTTATTCACTTTGAATCCTTTTTCAGCAGTTATGAGAAAGTTTTACTATAATAAATTTTAATTATAAATGTCCTGTGAAAGTTTTCTCAGTGGTGACAATACAGCTTGCTTTTCTTGTATCTTCACTTTTTATCAGCAATCATTAAAAAAAAAGTGGTTAAGCAAAATAGAATACTTATTTTAATATATTTCATTTCACAGACGTTTTTGACACAGTAATACTTAACATGCACATGTGTAGCTGGAGCAGCAAGTTAAGATAAACACAAGAAAATATGGCAAAGTAAAAATAAAGCAAGGTGCTGTGTTTTGGAAATATAGGAATCTATTCTCCTAGTATGGATTGCAAAATGACTATTCTAAAATCACTGTAATTTTAGACACTGTATTTTGTTTGTACTGGACTTGGGTGTAACAAAATAACATGAAATTGATACTAAAATCAGAAGAGAAAAATGGTGATGCTCCTGGGTTTCTCTTGGTTTGTTTTCCCTGAATTATTGATAAGATGTTTTTACTCTGCTGCTTTCTGACTGAAGAGTAAATAAAATAGGACTGATCTTCTTGAGGCATTTCTTGAGGGCACAATAGATGGTCATGACAGAGATTCTTCAAGACATACAGGTGAAAAGAATGTACTTGTTTTATTTTGACATCCTAACTGTCTCAATCAGCCTTGCCTCTGATTAGGGTTCCTAGGACAGCACATAGAGCTACATTTACATTTTCTTCTGGTTCTGGGATCTTCTTTGCTATTGCAGTATACATATGTTTGTGGACTGATGATTTGCTCAGTGCTAGATCTCCATTCTTCGTATGGGATAATAGTGTGTTGTGGGATGTCTACAGCTGTTTAGTTATTCTGTTGCATACTTTCTAAGACTCATCTCCTCAGGTTTGCAGTAGACATCGCATCAAGTTATAAACAGTAATTTTTAATAGTTGTGATTCAAGTTTTTGTTATTGTTGTAGTTTTGAGGTATTTCAGAGTCCTGAACTTTACTTCACTACTTCAAAGCATAAATTGACAAGAGCTTAGAAAATGTATTCAGAATTTGAGAAAGCTTGTGCATACTGTTTCAATTCAACCCAGTTTCTACTGACCATTTACTACCTCTATTTCCAGTCACTATCTGAAGTGACTGGAAATAGAGGTCACAGAATGACCTGTTCTATCGTCCCTAACAGATCTCTTCTGGACTCCCGAGTTTCTCTGTAAATACACACAATACATCACTATTTAGACTAGCAAAACTATGAAAAAGAGAGAAGCATTCTCTAAACAGGAACAATTGAAAGGGATTTAAGCACTGTTTCATTACAATGCACAGCAAATAAAGGTTGAGTTCAATAAAGAGAGGAGAGCTGTAACTAAGGTAGATTCTTCGCAAAAGACAGCTGTTGACTACCCATTTTCTTTAGTTACAAGACAAATGCATCCTGTTTTGGAGACAAAGGTGCCTTTTCTGTTTCATCATTTGTGCAGCAGAAGGACCATACTGGCCTGAAGAAAACCCCCCTGGTTTAATATTGTTTTCCCATTTTTGATATTAAATTTAAAAAAAACCCATAGACAATAAATCATATAGACATATGATTTATTGTAAATAAGTCTGAATTTTTTATCCAGTTGTGAATCACAAATTACTAGTGGCTTCCAAACATTAGTTATAATTTTTTGCATATCATCTTAATTTAGCACTGCTTCCCTGGGAACTAAATGATAATGTCATATACTGTAGGGGAAAAAAAAAAATTAAACCTTACAGACCTGCCAGTGCCACTGCACAACCTAAATGTATAAATGCTCAGATTTGCTAACAGTTTCAGGATGTGCTTCTTCTGAAGAAGAACAGAAATTAATATCAAAATATCTTTAAATATTTGTGGATTACTTTGTCTTGAAAGCTTGCAAATTTTCAGTTTCTCAGGAAATTTCGCTGTGTCATGACTTTGACAGGGAGTGAATTACAGTGAGAGGCAATATTCTTCTATTTTCGGCAGTTTGAGAATAATTAGAACTAGTTAATTAAAAGCAATGAGGGTAAAAAGGGGAAGCACAAGCTTAAGTGCTACATCTCCATAACAGCTGTCATCCACTAGAAGAACGGAAATTTTAATCTCAGGAATGCAGTTGGCGTAGGCGGTTTCCTCAAAATAAAGACTGAATATCTGGAAGGTATAAGGAGGCTGTCTGATCAAAGTAAGTTAAAACTAACTCTAATAGTTGCAAAACAAAGTAATATAATGATGAAAATGACATAAAAATCCAGGAGACCCTTACAAACATATTGAAATAAATGAAATGAAATGAAATGAAATGAAATGAAATGAAATGAAATGAAATGAAATGAAATGAGATGTACTCCATCAGTGTTTCTTAGCATATCAAGTCAATATATTGAAACAAATATTGACTTGGTCTGGTTTTGTAGTTCAGGTAGTACTTAATGACATGTTTATTGCATCTACTGATTAAAAACTATTTCAACTTTTGATAAAAGAGACCTTATTTCTTAATGGTAAATGTATAAATACAAACCAGTATTTTACAGCCCATTATGACAAACTTTATATTTCTCTTAGTATAGTAACTTGACCCAAAGCTTGGCTCATAAATAATTAAATATTTACCTCTGTAGGGAGATAATTATCTCCCCAATGACACTGGACAGAAATTGATTCAAAATAAAAGACAATTCTATAAAGGCCATAAGCAGTAAAGGAGGTGTTAGCTAATCTAAGGGGTTAGCATTCAGTTAACCATCAAAAAGTTGAAATAAAAGAAAATAGAAGTAAATTAATTAATCATTTATAGCAAAACATTTTAAAAAATAATGGCTTTATACTTGACCCTGCATGTGAAAACCAATTTTAAAGATCTTTTTAAATTTGATTAAAGATATGAATTTCTGCACTACATGACTCCATGGGAGCTCTTCTCTAATAAACTTTGTCTGCATCTTCCACTCCATTCATGACACTCATCACTCACCAATCTCAGTAAGTCTTTAAGAAAATTAAGCACATTATTTTAATATGAGAAATAATAAAATGAACAATAAATATAACTCTCCAGTGAAATTAATTGGAGAAAAAAATAAAATAGATATAGTTTAGAAGAAGGAGTAAAATGTCTGTAGGCTATATTCTCAATGCAGGCACAAAACCAGCTTTTTTTCAGTAAAACGTTCCATTTCACTTTCATTCTTGTCATATTAATTTTGATTGGAAGACGTAAATATTTAACTTCTTAAAAGATTTTTATAAATAATAAAAATACTAATCCTATATAAAATTCAAAGGAGGAATAAAAGAACAAATACTCTTCATCCTGCTTCCACAGCTACATGATTACAAGTAGTTACCTATGCTGTTACAGAAATGCTGTTTAAATTCCATGCTGCTCCATTGTGCCAACACTATAGCCCTAGATTTCAAAAGAAGAAACCAAAATAATTTCAGATAGTTTGAAAGAGGCGTTTGGACTCACTAGATCACTGCCTACTCAAAGCAGGGACAATAACATGCCAGTGGATCACAATTTTAACTGTTCCTCTGGGTATCATGAAAGTCTGAGCTGCACTATTGTCTCTAAAAAATTATATTGTTCCAGTTAAATGCATGACGTTAGGTTATACAAATATTTCAATACAGTATGTGAAGTTGTTGATTCATTTGGGAAACATTATCTTCAAAGAATCCTTTATCTCATTGTGCTGGTATAAAAATTATTACAATCTTTTACTGTCTTACTTCTTTGCATCATAAGGAAGAAATAGCTAATTCTTATAACATAAAATATCAAAAAGTAATGGTTAGATTTGTCTCAGGTTAAACTTTGGAGGTTTTCAAACTCTTCTTGTCCTACTCATCTCATTTATCAAATGTCTTTTTTCTCTATGTGTCATAATATTCCCTGTCATCCGTGTCTTACAGAGCATTTCTGGCATTTTTAGGTAATAAAAAACTCATATCTGTCCTTTGTTAATCTTAAGAAGAATAATTTACAAAGAAGTAATTGCACTTTTGGTTGCAGAGAATACCTATGAAGTGTAGAATCGAAAAACTTATCAACTTTTTCTTCAATCAACAGAAATGTAGCTAATCCTGCGTTCTATAATTTGCTTTATGTTGTTTTTCAGAACAGTGATTAATAGAAGTTAGTATTGATATATAGTAAGCAGTTACTGTTTTACCACCAACTTTATTAGATCATCATCAGAGTCTCTACCATGATTTATGTAGCAAAGCAGACTAAAGGAGTGGAACAGTTCTTTTAGGCAACCTGTTTCAAAAATCACTGATTTCCATGGAGAGGAACAATGAGGAATATTTTAGAAAAAAAAAAAAAGTGAATATTGTAGGAGGTTTTTTATGTATTCACTACATATCATATTGAACAGAGTCCTTTAAAAAAAAAGAGAATGAGTTGTTTGTCTTGTTTTGGAACAAGAATCTGAACTCAGGAAACAATCTAAATCTTTGGAACAAGAATCTGAACTCAGGAAACAATCTAAATCTTATTTTCTATTATTTCAATTATTTTCTTTCAATATCAGTTCTAAATGCTGTAAAGTCTTTTCTAAACTGAAGAAATTGATGTATATCAGTAAATCAGAGAGAATAAAGTTTTATCTTCTGCAAGTTACTACTGTTTCTGAAGAAGAAAATTATAATAGGACTCAAGAAAGACAATGAAAAAGAACTAAAAGACTCAACATGAATTTAAGGCATTGCACATAGCAACATGCTGCTGCATGCCGATTTAACTCTTTAGACTTCCCCTTTTTTAAAAAAATAAACTTTAGGATCATATATTGATTTAACTTAGGCAACATGTTTGAACTACTGATTGACGTGATTTACTTTTTCCATCCTGTTTCATCCCAACTCCCATCATATATCTTTTCTCAACACTATGGTCCTCAGAACCTTTACCTCATGCCTTTAATTCACTTGAAATAAGCAGCACTCATCAAAATAGTCTTCTAAATAATTACCAGTTTCCAAATTACAGTTTCTTTGCAGAGAAAACATCTGAGTGATTATTTTTTTTTATTAGCTTACCATCATACCAATATTATTTTATTTCTCTCAGGACTGATCTTTAACCAGACAGAGTTCAGGATAGAAATTTCAGAGATCACAATGATTTTAATTAAATCTCTTTTGTTCACTAACAACGTGTGTCCTATTTTATATTACAATAAGATAATAATATGAGTTCCTATAATTTAATATTATAGGAACTCATTTAGATGGCACATAGGTATCCCTAAATACAGTCAAAGAACTCCAAATTCAACTCAGAAGCAATCTTCCCTTTTATTTTTATTTTTTTTTCGTATGGTTCTTATAATACATATGATCATAACCTTCAACAAGTGATGCTGTGCTTTAGAACTAATCTATCCTTTGACCACAGAGTGTAAGCTGAGGTCAGACTGCAAACTGAACAAAAAGGTTGCAATATAGATAACACTGCTCTTCTGCCTTTCATTTCCTAGAGCCCTGTCTGCATTTGAGTCTGTGGGATTAGCCGATTGAAGTCTGTGGTTCCTTCGCACAGGAAGTCTGAATAGCCAATTATATATTTTATGAAAAAGACTAAGAATGGCAGAAAAGTTCATCTATGCAGGATGAGTGATTACCTCATTAGAGTATGAACATCCTACAACTAAGAATAGATAAGGTCTAGTATGTAGTCACACTGCAGTTATAGTAAATGCTTTCTATATATTATAACTTAAAGTTCTAAACTGCCTACAGATGGACATGTCCATAAGTAAATAGATCACATATCAAATAATGAAAGAATATGTATTATCATGTTTTTTAAACAAGACACCATGACATGTGAGCTTGTGGGAGGGAGAATTTTTTTCTTGGTAGTTTTTGTTTCATTTTGGTTTTTAATTTTACATCTTACTTATTTTTCTTACGTTTAGGAAAACACTCATACACAAAGTGCAAAAGATCTAACCTGATATTACTTGTAGGAGCTAATTGTTGCCACAGGGTGGGAGAAAGGCACACCTACAACATTGCTCAGATCAGCACACAGTGAGCATGCCTGAGCTGAAATGGGGTCCTGGGCCATGGGTAGGGGTGGGAGGAGGCCACAGCAGATGTTGGGCAGGGGCTCAGCGTGACTTCCTGATGCTCCTGGAGGGGGAGGACACTGCCCCTAAGGAGCCCTGAATCCCAGGAGGACTGGTGCCTGGGGCTGGTCAGCAGTTTGGCTCTGGGGGGAGATCCAAAACTCAGGGTAAGGCTTTTCACTCAGTGGAAGCCATGGAGGCAAGGCCTTGAACTGCAGGGGGCCAGTGCCCATGGAATTTGGGTCAGAAACCAGAAATGACTGGCAGGGCACAACCAGGATGGATGGCTCCCATGGGGCCAAGCACAGCAAAGACCCTGGGTTTGGCTGTAACCTCCCAACGGGTGCTGTCTGGCAGGGTCTGAATGTGGCAGCAAGCACCAAAACCACCAAGGAGCCTTACAAACAGGCCCCAGGACTTTGGGTCAGCCTTGAGCCAAGGCTCAGTGGATTGGATTATTTCCCAGCAGGAGCATGAGGCTGCTAAACAGTGGTCTAAGAAGTCAATTCAAGAGACCAATTCGCATGACCATGACTGGAGACAAGCACTTCACTGTGGACATGAATGGTCTTTCTAGGAGACACAGATGGAGACAGGCACACCTACAGTGGTCTCACCAGGCCTGGATCAAATTATATATCCTGAGTCTGTGGGTAGACAGGGTGTGTGGAGACTCAGTCAAAGCTGGTAAAAGCTGTTGAGATCCATTTTTTGAACTTCAGACCCTGACATGGATGTTGACCTCTATTTCTGTTTTGAGCTCATTTTCTATGACTGACATTTTTCCAGTACAAATATTTTTTCTACCGGCAAGTGGCTTTTCCCTTGGATAAGCCTAGGATCGTTTTTTGCCTTCGAAACTGAAATCACAGGTATGTCTGTAAGAACCATTGGTACTGAAATTAGTTGTAAAAACCAGAAAAAATGTGAGCACTATTCTGACTAAGAGCTTTGGAAATGACTCAGAATTTGTAGCTGTGTGTCTGCCAAATGAGAACATTCAGAATACAGCCCTTGTCCCCAAAATAATGAGGTGTCTGGGCTACCTGACAGAAACTTGACAAGTATACTTTTGCTATTAATCTACATTTTCCTGCTAAAAGTTACATTAATAGAGTGAAATTTGAAAAGACAGAAGGAAACATGGTTTTTCCAGAAAGGTCAAAGGGAAATTGGATGAAAGCTGAATGAATTTCAGAGGTTCAAAAATGTAGTAGTGAAGCTGGCAAGAATATGTTCAAAGCCCAACAAGTACTTTTATTTTCTCTTTTAGTTACAACATACAATGTTGAAACTGGCTGGAATCCTGCCTGCTACCATATAATGAAGGCTTACTGTAAGGATTAGGCACAGGAAAGCTAACAGAAATATCAAATTTGGTCATGAATTTAGCTAAACTGGGAAAAATTGGAAAAAAGTAATTAGTAATAGGTTTTTTCACAGGGGAAGGGGTTGAAGAAAAGGGATCAAAGTGGTCCACAGAAGTGCAAGTATAGAAAATGGAGAAAAGGGAATAGAAAGGGATAATTGTATGCAAACAAGCTGCTGAGAAGCACACTTGTCTGACTGAGCCCTGTACCTGATTACTGCAGTCTGTCCTATCTTGTTATTAAATCATGTTCTTCACAATTTTCTGTACAGTTTCACTCTGTGTGTATGTACCTAGAGGCTAGCACCTGGAAAAGGGGACAGAGTTCACAGAGAGTACTCAGGGATGCCTGCAGCATGTAGAGTCTGGAGTGTATTTTTTCCGTTTGGGAATTTCAATCCCGTGAATCTGTATGTGTTTGCATTGGTAAACTTCAAACTTGACTAGAAGAAAAAATGACAGCACTGGCTCACTGTGTTCATGTATGTGAGAGCTGGAGGCATTTATGTGAGTACCATGACAACATTTTCTGTGTTGTTTTTTGTAGCCAGACAAGCTGGGGGGGAGTGTGCGTGTGTATGCATGCATGTAGCTCTCCAGCTGTATCTCTGGAATCCATGTTCAATCTTGCCATTGCCCAGACCTGCCAACAGAAACAGCAGCAGCCACATCCATCCCAATGAGATGGAAGAAACACCCTGGATCTGATAATGCACAATTTTCAGTGCCAGGTGCTTGGGAAGGCAGTATCCTCACAGCCCAAACTCCAATAGCACACAACTCCCTTAAAAGGATATTTTTCTGGCAGTCTGCTCTAAAGTTAAAGAAACTGCATATTCAGCCAGCAAGAAAAGCTCTGAGACCGTCAACAAAAGTCTGAAAAATAGTAAAACAAGGGAGATACATGTATTTGTTTAAATGGCATAAGTAAGCACTTCAAGGGCCAAAGAAGTTTTCTCACGTTATCACTCAGCACACCCCTGTGCATAGAGAAGTGAGCACACCAAGAGAATCTGTAATGCTTGGCTGATCATTTGTCAGTGTTCTTAGACTCTGATTCATTAATTTAATGTGAAAATGCAAAATGTACCCATGTATAAACTGTGTAATAAAATACATTTTTCGATATCTCAAGTTTCTTAATTAGTAACTCTTCTGTATTCTTGACTGTGATATTTTCCTGCTTATCATATCCAAGAGATCCCACACAGCTAAGGAAAAACACAAAAGAAGAAACTTTAGTACAGGCTAAAGTTAGCAAATCCAGAGTTAATATCTGGGTTCAGAGTGGCTGATAGCTCCCTGTAAACTTGTCAAAGGTACTCCAGGGACCCCATTACACATGGTGCAGTTTTGCACTGCCTGAGTGGCTTCTGGATAATCCAACAGGGAAGTTTTCCTGAGCACAGGTAAAAGGTGAACCTAAACTTTCAAGTTTAGAGTCATTATTTTGAGATTCTATGCTTTGTTTCAGTATCGTGTCCCTCTTCTACCCTTTCCAGAGACTGAGTTTGATCAACTGTCTTCTTAATAAGCAGAGGAGGAGTAAATGAGATGACTTGTTTCATTAACACATATTCAGAATAAAATAGAAGACAGTTTTTTATACATTGGTACAGACACCAAGGGACATTTTGTATTATCTCACTAATTTTATGCTTCCAGACTGTTTCTTTACTATCGATCTTTCCTAATATGTAATGCAAATTTAAAGTAACATGCAATCCATCATGTGAAACTGCTCACTACAGAATAGATTTTTTTTTCCTTGGTAATGTTATCAAATATTCCCCATCACTCACCAGAACTCAAGTTAAGGCTCTGTCTTGTGGTCTGTGAGACAGAAATAGACTGTGCTGTGGGAGATGAATGAGTACAATCCCTGGTACAGATTTTACAGTAATGATTGTTCTTACTTGGAGGGTTCTCAGAATTGATGGGTAGCAATAAAAAGTTCCAAAGTTAGGTAAAAGAAGAATGGCACATGGAATGGATGAGCAATTTTCTACTTTTCTAATGACCTTATCCATGAGACCTTTATTGGTACAATATAAAAACATACTTTCTTTTTGTTTGCTTTATATTTTTAATATTTTTAGTCTGAAAATGTCTTTGCTAGTACATAGTACTATATTCAGAAATAAATGGTTTACGGTTGTTGATAAAATATCATTGTTGTAGATCTTAAAAACATTGTTTAACATTGCAGGAACTTTTTTGATTCAAATCTCATACATCTGAAATTTTACAGGGTGCAGATTTTCAGGAGAACCAGAGAAGAAAGTCTAAATATATATCAATATATAAATATATACAATGAATATTCATTAATGTGAACTTAGAATATGCACATTTCATTAAGAAGATTTGAATAGTTCAAAATTTATTATATTTTTCCTGGTTTTTGTTCTTACTTAAACTTATATTCTTTCCAAAATTTGAAGCTTTGTTGTAAAGCTTTCCAACATACATATTTCTAGTTATTTTATTCAAACTAGTTAAACATTCATAGGTGTGTCAGGTCTGACTGAGGTAAAGTGCATAGCCTTTTCAGTGCTGTGCTTTGCACTGGTAGCTGTAAGGGTGTTGCTAACAGAGCAGTGTTTTGGCTACTGCCGAGCAGTGCTGTCCCTCTGACATTCCTTCCCCCACCAAAGGGGATGGGAGAGGGCAGGATCCTGCGAGGGGACACCACCAGGCCAGCTGACCCAAACTGGCCACGGGGATATTCCATACCAGATACATGAGCTAAGGCAGGGAGGAGGAAGGGAGGCATTCATGAGTTTTCAGTGTTTGCCTTCCAGAGGAAGAGTTACATGTACTGAAGCCCTGCTTCCTGGGAAGTGTCTGAACATCGCTGCTGATGGGAAAGAGAGATTGACTTTTTTTCTCTTCAGCTTTTGCGTGTGCAGATCTCTGCTAATTCCCTTCTTTTACTGTAATAAAACTGACTTTTCTTACCCTGCTGGTTGTGCTCCATCTTATTCTCTCCCCTATCCCAGTGGGAAAAATGAGTGAGAGAGTGACTTAATGGACACCTGGCAACCAGACAGAGTCAACCTGCTACAACTGACCACACTAATCTTGTGCTGTGTATATTACCCTTCCATCTTGAAAGATGTTATAATACAAAATTATTGTTTTTTTAACTATAAAATCTAATTTAAGACATGAGGATGGATAAAAAGAGACAAGATAGTCTCCATATTTTTCATTTCCATAGGTACTGAAGTGGGCAAAGAGATGTCCTGCTGAAAAGTCTTAAACCCCTTTCAAGCCACATATTTAAATGTATTATAGACTTATTTAAATAAGAAAGAAAGAGTCATTATACTCACTTTATGATAAGGAAAGATGAGCATCTGTAGTTTCAAGACCAAAGAATTGCTGTGTTTTTTTTAATTTACTATTTCATACTTGGCAATTAATAAAATGGCATATTGATTTTATTATCTATTTTGCTATTGACCTAGGACCAAATTCAATGCTCAGATAAAGATTGTCTTATCTAAGGTTTATTTACAGATTACAATACATGCAAAGAATGGATTGAATACACTTCATGAGCAATGTGTATTTTATGTCCTGCTGTTTAACAGCAGCATGGCTTACTGCATATGCCATACACAAGTCACATTTTGCTCTCATGGATTTGTCTTTGAAAAATAACCCTTATTTTCCCATTGTAACCTTCAAATGATGACTCTTTGTTCAGAGGTGTGAAAATGTACCATGAAGGTGAAGTATTTTCCAGTCAAATATAAAAAATATATTGTTATATTTGGAAAACCTGTAATCAGATAACTCATAGAGTTTTAGGAGTATCTTTTCTTGGCTTTGCAGAAATACATAAAAGAAGGGGAAGATAAAATTAAGGGAATGTCGAGACCAAAGGGTAATAGATTAAAGAAGATTAAAAGCTGGGGGTTCATTTGAAAATATCTGTGAAATAAACTGAATCTTCTGTTACACACATATCTCTGTGATAATTGATAAATCTCTTGAATCATAGACAAGAAAAAGAATGATCCATGGATTGTTGGAAACATGCTAATAACTTACACATTTTTCTTTTCAATTATGTTATCTAATGTTCTTTATTTTCCATGCAGTTAATTTTCTATTGGAAATAAATATAAAACAAAAAATCTTTCCATAGATTTTTTTACCATCCTGCATTGAAAGAAGAGAGAATGCCAAGAAGTAGAGTCCTATTCAGCATTAGATATTGCAGCAAGACAATCATGATCAAAATGTCTTTTTGCAAAGGAGAGAGGCTGTGTCATCTCTAGATTTAGAAAAATGAAACTCTTTTTAGTTCCCGTAAAGTAAAATACCTGTTCTGCATGGTTGCTGCAGTGAGTGTGGATCACTGCTCTGAGAGGTCACACTGATGCTTTACTGCTTCATGAATTTCAGCTGCATCATCACCAGAGGTCTTTGTTTCAGTGGGCAACAGATCATTCTTAAAGACCCTTAACAGCAAAAATATTGGATATTTAGCTGTTGTGGACAAAAATCCTTTAGTAGGAAATATTTTCAAAAATAGGCAACATGCAAGAAAACCAAATAAAACCCTAATAAACTTAAAACTTAAATATCATCTGCTTGCCATACCTATTCCAGTCCCACTGTCCCTGGAGATGTATCTTCTGTGGCTCTCTGAACCCTAACTCTAACCCTAATGGAATGATGATGGTGCGGCTCAGGTCCCCATATCAGTGGGTGTCCCATATTGGGAAAATGTGAATGCAGCATTGTTGGTGTGCCCTTGGCATGTCTTTTTTAGCCCATGTCCCGTGACTGTAGGCTTTCTGGCCTTCTGAACCTGATGTAAAGCAGTATTTTGGGGCTGGAACCACCACCACCAAGGGCGGAACATACTGGAATAATATTGAGGCAGCCATGTTGGTGCCCTGTCATAATCCTCTTGGCATGCGTTTTCCAGAACCAATGGAGTCCCTGGAGCTGTAGGCTCTGTGACTCTCTGAACCCTAACCTCATCCTAACTCTAATGGGACTGCAGATGAGTTTCCAATCTCCATGTGCGGCCATCATTAGAAAGCTGTAGCGGCAGCAATGCTGGTGCCCTGAAAGTGACACCATTTTCCTGCCCCAGTATCCCAGGGATTTCTGGCTCTCTGAACTCTAACCATAAAGAAATCTTGGTGCTGTGCCTGACGTACATGTCACTCTTGCTATTCCAGTTTAGAAACATTTGGAGGCAGCAACAGTGTGTCCTACCATGATCCCCTTGTCATGCCTATCCTAGCCCTAGTGTCTGGAGGTGTTGGCTCTGTGTCTCTCAGAACCCTAACCCTAACTGAATTGTTTCCTTATGTCATATCCTCTAGTACTCAGGTTGGATACCTACACACAAAATATATTGCCACTACATGAAAGTAAGAGCTTTTTGTTGTTGGGATTTTGCCCAAGGCCGGTATATACTGCTTCCTATCACCAGCAGTACTCTTTCTTGGCTGTATGAAGAAAAACATATTGTGGCTGAATTAATTTTAGATTTTGTTTTCCTTTTTAAGCTTATTCCCTATTTAGTATTTATATCTAGTATGAAATTGAAGTCACATGCTTGTGAGTCAGGGTAATAATCTAGAGTATATTTATTCTTCTAGTAATTACATTTAGGGAAACATGTACAGGATCCTTTCATGTAGTTTAGAACTTTAGGAATCTAACAGAAGTGGGGAATTCACGTATGAATTTATCAGGTTGATGGAAAAGATACAAAAGATTCTTAACTCTTAAGAAGCTGGGTATATAAAGAATGTGAAACCTCTTAATGTTCTGCATTTTTAATTTTGTTTTTAAAGGAAACGAATGTTTTCATCTTACAAGATGAATTTGAATAAAAATCTGAAAGTAAAATAATAAAAACAGGATGAGGTGTTAACAATAACCAGTAGAATTCAAAGTACCATTATTAAAACCCTAGGTTCTACTGCTTTTTAATTTATTTCCTGTTTATTATTCAAGAGAATCTTTAACTGTCTAGATTGAATATCCTCAGTAGCTTCAGAAAAGGTTTCAATACCCCCAACCCCCCTCTCCCCTTCATTTTATCTGTCTTTTTTTGTGGGACTACTTCTTATCAATTATAGTAGTTAGGTAAAGGTCTCTGGTTTCCAGTTTTGAAGCATGCTACCTCCCAAATATTCCACAGTACTCATTTAAGAGTAAAATTTAGAATATAGAGTTCCAGCTCAGGATATTTTTTTGTCTATTTTTTTTCTTCATGACCTTGAAATTTCTACTGAATTGTAAGGTCTGTGTAGCGTATTAAATATGGTTATTACTTATATGCATTTGTTTTGTGTTCCAGAACTTAATGCAAATAATTATGTATACATTTCAGACAGGTGCTAATTAGCTAACAGATCCCTTTCTGTGATTTTTACTTGACTGACTATATTCAAATAACAGAATTTTCAAACATGGATGAAAGTTTATTAGACTTCCCACAATATATTGATAGTATAGTTCAGTCCTTCAAGGTGTGAAGTCACCATTGACTTAAAGAGCCACACTGAGTTGTGTTGAGAAAACAAACTTTTTGTGAACTGTAATATACAGGCTTAGAATATTATTTTCTAAGTTGGATGACTACTGATCTGAGTGACTGGAGAATTGAAACTAAGAGAAATTGTATCTGAAACTGGAGAATTGTATCTAATCAAACATTAGCTATCTGTGGAAACAGATGCTTTAAAATATTCACTGTCTTAATTAACCTGTTAATCTTTAAAATGTGTTTTTATAGTCTTTTTAAATAAATATTAAATAAGAATTAGATAATAGGAGCTCAAATGTTAATTTCTGTCACAACATCATTGTATTGTCTTTGTTTATGATACCTGGACATGTCTACTTATAAATATATACATAGACATATGTTTAACAATACAATGGGCTATAGTGGAACTCATCATTCTTCATTTTGAGGTCTTTTACTCTACAAAAGTGCAATGGAGCAGGAAAAGAAAACAACAGGATTCCTCCATCGTTATTAGGTAGACAAAATGATCACTCTTGCTAAAGATTGTGAAATTATTAATAGGAGAATTAGGAAAAGCAAAAAACTTTCATAAAGCATAGTATTTGTCTTCTGACTCACAATTGTACAACTGGTTTTGACTTGTCAAGAAATCTGATATTTTTCTTAGAGTTTTTATTTTTTTCTTTTATCAGGAGCATGCATTTGCAACTAAAAGTTTTCTACCTCTGTACTTATTTACAAGTATATACCTCATTTCTTATTTCTGTGGGATGAAGTTTTGATTTTCAGTGGGTCTGGTTTGATTTCTTAAATGTTTGTGACTGGCAATATTACTTACCTCTAGTATTCATGTTTTTCTTCCATTGTGGGACCTTTAAATACATTTTAAGAAAACCATTTAGGACCAAACAGAGATTTCTCTTTGCCTGTCTTACCAGTAGTCTTTAGGGAGGAAAATGCTATTAGAGTTTTATGAGTGTCAGAATGAACCATCTTTTCTATCAAAGGACTTCATGGTATTTTCATTTCTATGTAAAGGCAGAGAACATAAAGCACAATGGAGACTGGACTGCAAAGTGAAGAAGACAAAGTAGTTTACACATACACTCTTCAAAAACAGAATCAAATACTGAAGCATTCAGAGAATTCCTCCCCAATCCACAACTTGTACCAATATTTTTCCCACAAGTTCACCAATGTTTTTCAATCAATTAAATCAGAAAGATGAACTCCAGGGATCAGAACTTTAATCCAGATTGACAGAGGAAGCAAAGTACAGTACTGCTCAGGGTAATTTGATCAACATTGTGCTCCCAGACCAGCAGTTAAGTTTAATGAGTTTAGAGGAATCCAGAAGCAAGGAACGAAAGAGATTCGTCTTTCACAATCTCTCTTGGTTTCTGAGCAGCTGTACCTCCTTGACTAGGAAGTGGATAAGGCAGATATATAGTATTATATATTTGCCATATATAAATTCAGTGCACTATAGTTAATGTGTTTTGTCAGGTGAAAAAATGGATCTGTTACATTTGCAGCATCTACTCAATGACCTCCTGGGACCTGAGATTCACAAAGTTGGAGAGATTCTATGAAAAATGGAAGCCTAGGACTTAAACATGGGTAATTGGTTCATTTATTGATGGTATTGGGTTTAATGCTTACACTTATCTCATATAATCTCTAATCAGAGGTAGCGAGGCTCAAAAATCCGGTCTGGCAGCCCATGAATTCCTGACATCTAACAAGAAATGTGTAAGCTAATGAACTCTGAACTGGTGTCAAAAATGTGGAAGGTTTCTTTAGCTGTTAATTCAGTAGGAATGGTTCATTACCTCCTCTATGCCTGCCACCTTTGGCAAAAGTTTTGAAATTGAAAACAAGATTTTTGAACATTTTATAAAGGCTGATAACAACTGTTTCAGGATTTTCAATTGTGACAAATGCTTGGCTCTAGTAGTTGCATGCCGCAATTTTATGGGTGAACAGAGTCTTTATTTCAATTTTTTTACCCCTGTTCAATTCTGTTTCTATGTGATAGCTAAATAAGATGTATTCCTATTTTAAGTTTTTGGCTTCTTAATACCGGGTTCTCAGTTGTGCAGGAAATATCACCAAGATAGTTTTAAAAGTCCCCAAATAGATGAGAATAAGTAGCATATAAGCTTATTGCAGACTTTTATAGTATTAAAAATGTATGTATGATGGATGATGGTCATATATTTGCATACATATATTTGCAACAATGCACCCAAAACCAACAGAATTGCTAGAAAAGGTGGGAATTAGTTTGAATATGGACAATATTTTCTCTCAGTACAGTCTTGCTATTTTGACACAGCAAAATTAGGCAAACTAATATGGTCCTAAAATGATCTTGAAGTGACCACCTTAGTGGACTTTTAATCTGGGGTTAAAAAAATACCACCAACAAGCCAAAACAAACAAGTCCCATAACTTAATTTTGCTGTACTGTTCCAAACTCTCTGAGATTTACCTAAATTTTAATCCTGAATATACCATATATATCACTGCTACTTTTCTAAATTTGTGCAGATAAAGAGTTCAACATTTGGCTCTGAGTTGTCTAAAACACTTCCTTATGTGAAACAAATCTGTCTCTGATCTATATCAATGTGTAGGTGGTAAAAGGTTAATCACCATTGACATCTAAGCCACTTATTTAACAAATGTGTGGCTAAACAATCACTCTGATAATTACCTTGTGAGGAGATACTCTACTATCCTATTTGTGTTGCAAGAGCAAATTTTAGTTGTATGCCACTCTTTTAACAGATGTACAATTGAAAACATTCTAAACCAAAAATGTATTGTGAAAAACAAAAGTATGTCTCTGTTTTTTTCCTTTGGTTGGATATTAGAGGACTATCTGTTGTGGAATTTGTTGTGTTTTTTTTTTTTTTTTTCTCTTTTCTATGTGGTAATAAAGGAATAAATTTGGGTCTGTGTTTCATAATGCAATGAGATGTAGAGCACTTCATGACCTTCTGATAGAGATGTTGATGGCAATATAGGGTCTTTAACTCAGCTTGCCAGCCAATTCACTGGCAAATGCTCCCAGTGGATTTAGCTCACTCTGAGTCTCAGAGGGACAATGCATACTAATGATGGCTGAAAGAGTGAGTGAAAGAATGATTAAGGATAGAGAATTCTCTTGACTGAGATTTTCTCACACTGAATTAGCATGCTGCTAAATTTTCTAGCATAGAAAGGAAAGCTGATAGCAATGCAGTCAACAGTATTATGGCAAGACAAATAAAGTGCTTGTCTTCGTCTCGTCCTTCGATGCTATAAATTTACATTTTATTACCATCTGTCCACGATTTTTAAAAATTTAAACATCCCCAGGTTTTTTTTTTCCTGTTGAATGTATTTAAATGCATGTTGCTTTTCTCATCAAGTGTGTGTTCTCAAAAAATTTAACAGCTAGCAATATCAACATTGCTATTTGATAGGACACAAATCCAAGACATCAAGATGCAAAATTATTTCTGATCAGGCACAGTAATTTTTGTTTTCATGTTCTAATGATTTGATCAACATGATAGGGTTCTCTAAGTACAAAGGTATAGAACAGATTGAAATAGCTTCAAATTTCTGTGTAAATAAGGCCTTAATCAAACCAGTACTGATTTTAGCCCACATGCATTTCACCTTCATTTCAAAAATTGTCCAAGTACATTCAGTAAATGGAGAAAGATCTTAAAGAAAATAGTCAAGCAAGGGGTAGAGTCAGGCAAATATTACCCTCATCTTCACAAAAAGCAAGGAGGACTTAAGGAAGTTCAGGCCAGTCAGCATGCCATCAGTCCCAGGAAGATTTTTGAGGAATTTTTCTTGTAAATATGTCTAGGCACAGAAAGAAAATAAGGAGTTTTGGGAACAATTAGCATGAATTTACATTGCTTGATGAACCTGACAGTTTTCCAGGATGAGATGCCATACTTAGTGGATTACAGAACATTAGATGTTTATTTTAGAACTGTAGAATATCTGTAGATAAAGAAAACTCTATGAATTTGTTTTAAATTTTAATAAAACACTGTCAAACTCTTGATCAAATTAACTTAAAAATATGCTGTCTTATTGTACAATAAATTACCCACGATGAACAAATTCAGATTTTAACATATTTACTTAAAAATCTAGAAGTATTCCAGTGTAACAGCACTATACACATTTGCTCCAATATGGCCACTTTTAATTTGTTTATCTACACCTTCTCATATTTTCAACAGATATTGAGAAAATATCAATCCATTTTAGTTTTTAAATCTAAAATAGATTTAGATGCCATTCACAAAACTGTTGAACAGCAATGACAACTGATGTCCATCTATATATATTATAAATGTTTTTCCTTAAATGTTAGAGACTATTTTCTTCTAGCTTTTGAAAGAAGAAAGTGTTTATAAAAATTTTAATTTAAGATCTGTTGACTAAACAGGAACATTATTTATTAATGATATGAAACATCTATAATTTAAGAAAGGTTCTGTTATGGCCCCCTGGTGCACCATTTGAAATGTGTATCAAGCTGCAAGATTATAAAAACAATCAGAGTTTTATGGAGCTATAGTAGTCATTAGGCTAGAAAGTATTAGCAATTATATGCTACTTAATTTGCTCTTTCAATTAATCTTCTAACCTTCATGCAATGCTGAAAAGGTCATCTTTAACAAAAAGCTTCCTTGAAAGATTTAGGGGATATGTGTTGATGGGTGAAGATGCTGATGTAAGTAGCCATAAATGTTAGAAGGGAAAAATTATTGTACAGAAGAAAGCACCGGTCCAAAAATATGAACAGAGAAACTGATTTTCTGCTTGCAATCTGTGAGCCCAAGAACTAGGTCTGGGAACCAGAAAAGTGCAGCTGACATCTTTAAAGGGCAGCTAGGTACCAAGAAAAGGGACACACCCCGAGATTATATTGATAAGAGCAAAAAACACACAAAAATTCTAATAACAATTTATCATCTGAAAAAAGTGGAAACAGTATGACAAAACAAAATTGCTCAAGAATAGAGAATATTTTCATGTCTTGACTGTTACAGATGAAAACTTGACGTTATCAGCATCTATTAGCTGTTCAAAGTGGTGATGTCCTAAGCCCTCTTATGTCTCTGTAATATAAAAAGAATTCTTTATGTCTCTGTAATACAAAAAGTATAAAATATTTTAAAGGTGTATAAAAACTAATTTTAAATCAAAATGAAGCTTCCTTCTATGAGAACTTCCCATGTTACATATACTTTTTATTTCCTGAAAAGCTGAATTCCACATGAACTTTTTCCAAGAACTTTACGTGATCTGGATTCTCATCAGGAATGCCAGGCTGTCTCCAGGTTCTGTTGTAAGAATCAAATATGAAGTGAAACAGAAGTCTGTTATTCTCCTTGTCCCCCTCTGAGCCTGCTTTTGAGGTCATTCAGATTGACCTCCTACCTCTGGAATGGCTGAGGTCCCCCCTGGGATCAGTTTGTTCTTGTCACTGGGATGGTCTGGTCCTGTGATTCACTTGATACTGGTATTATATACCTATATAAATGACCTACCATGGGCATATCTGCTGCTATATTATTGTGAGTTTCTTCACTAGTGATAAGTTTATAGTGGCCTATAACATTCTATACGACTTGGATACTGCTATTATCAGTGGTTACTCTACGATTGTTTGCTGCTACTGCTAATTGCTGCCTTACTATAGCTTGAAGCTAAATCACTGATGGCTAATCACAGTTTGCAATAGCCTGAGATATATTATCTTTATTAATCATAGATATACTTGCTAGTAATTAGTTTTGTGATTGTTTACATGTTAGTGGTGATTTTGGGGTTATTTGTGGTAATCTATTATACAGATATTTAGATTATAAACGCTTCTGTACTCTTGTGTATTATAGAATCCCACGAACCCACAGTTGTGATCTATCATAGAATCATAAATGTTGAAGAAAACCTCTAAGCTCATCGAGTCCAACCATCAAACTAACACTGCCAGGTTCATCACTAAACCATGTCCTTAAGCACCACATCTATGTGTTTTTTGAACACTTCCATGGAAGTTGATTCTACCACTTCACTTGGCAGCCTGTTTCAATGCTTGACCACCCTTTCTGTGAAAAATATTTCTTTATTATCCAGTCTAAACCTACCCAGCATTTCCTCTTGTCCTCTGTTACTTGGGAGTAAAGACCAATCCCCACCTAGATACTCCTTTCAGATAGTTGCACAGAGCAACAAGGGCCCCTTGGGACTCTTTCTCCACGCTAAATAACACCACCGCTGTTCTGCTCCTCAAAAGACTTGTGCTCCAGACCCTTCGCCAGCTTCATTTCCCTTCTTCGGACAGGCTCCTGCAGGCCCATGTCTTTCTTGTCATAAGGTGCCCAAAACTGAACACAGTTTTGGTGAGGTTGCAGCCTCACCAGTGCCTACTAGGGGGTGACAATCACTCCCATGGCCATCTACTACTGGTCATCTACCTGTACGCACCTGCACTCTGGATAACCATCTAGGTCATGAGAGATGCAAAGGGAAATGGACACATTTCTGCTTTTGTTCTGAATTTCAGATTAGAATTACCCCCTCAGAGAAATTAGGAATGATGAAAATTTTAGCAATTGATTGATAAATACTTCTGATTGCTTAAACGTGACACTTATTTAATGATTACAGCTCATTAAGCTGTGAAGTACTAAAATGGGTTAAAAGATTTGATCTAAAAATTTTTAGAACCTTTAGTATTGATGTAAAAGAGTGGCTTAAGAGATGATTTTTGTGGGCTTAAAATGAAATTTAGTAGTTGATATCTTTTTCCTGTAGTATTTTCAGTGAAACAGAATTTAAACTGTTACTGAGCAGTGACATGCAACCTTCTTAGGCAGTGGGGCTGCAGCAATGTGTCAGCCTGTAAGCACCAGAGAGATAGAGCTTGGTTATAAAACACAAAGTAAGCAGAAGCAATAGATGCCATTTTATGCGGGGTGGGCATCTGTTACCTCTAAAAAATGAGGGAAGCGGTTCTCATTTCAGCATTATAGTAGTTAAATTACACCCAGGGCTGAAATAACAGGTATAAATGATACTGAGAAAGGGAACAGTTGTGACCTTAAGGCAAGCAAAACTCTGGAATTGTGGAGTCTTTACTGAGTGTTTCCAACATTCACGTAAGAAATACAAAAATTAGAATTGAAAATAACTCATGATGTGGACAGTTTCAGTGCATAGAATAGTAAAACATACAATTGTGATTTCGTATTTCCTTTTCTCCAGGCTAGACAACGTCAGCTCCTCTTCTCCTCCTCATAAGACTTGTGTTCCAGACCCTTCACCAGGTAACAGAAGACATAAATTAACAGGGTTTTTTTACAATTAAATATAAAAAAGAACTTTAAAATGTCTACATTTAGATGAACAACTTGAAAAGGCATGTGAAATATTTTGTTAATTTTTTGATTATAGGGAAAAAAGAGTGTAGTTAATATCAGAAGTCCTATGTCCAAATTGAAAAGATGTTTTTGTTTCCTAGTCTTAACTAATTCTTAGAAATGTAAGCATATTATAATTTTTTTTTTTTGTTTTTTGATATTATATAGAGTTCTGATACCCATTTTTTAATAAACCCCTGGAACATGAGGGTCAGCTTCCAACCTTCAAAAAATGTTCAATTCAGGACTGAAACCATTTGACTGAGAAAATCACAGTGCAGAATGAACCATATAAAATTTTGCATTTCAGTGACTTTGGACATAGATGCATCACCATCTTTCAGCTTTCAATATGCAGAAATAACATACTCTCCTACTGAGACAGAAAAGATGACATCTTCAGGACTGAGACAGTCTTTTGTGTCCCTTGTGGAACACTGAAAGAGTCATCAAGGAAAACAATCCTTACAGTATTTTCAAAACTATTAACACTCTGTATGTGCCACCATCTTTTTAAGCACATTCTCAAGAAAAGCAGAAGTATTGTTGCTGATGGCTATTGTGACTCTTTCTAGAAAAAGAAAGCAGTTTACAAACAGCTTATAGGATGTGTTACAGCTCATCAAAATTCAGATGTCATGTCTCATGGGTAAATAATGTTTCAGATGTATTTTAATAATGATACTTGAACTTTCATGGATAAGTTTCTGCCTTAGAAATATTTCTATCCATAGATGTTGATTAATACCAACATCTTCTCATGTGACTTTATCTCCAGTAATGGCAGTCAAATAAAGCCCTTCATAATTTCCTGGAGGTAGGCAAATCCTAAAGTACAGGGTAACAATTTTCTTGTGTACAAGAAATAGTACAGATTTCTAAAACAGACTGCTGGGTCATTTTTTACACCAGTTTGATTTGACACTAATTTTCTGAGCCGTGAAAATGACAATCCCATCCATGCAATTCAAATCTCAGGAAATATGGTGAAAACAAATTTAAAGATAGTATAAGGTTCTCTACTGTAAAACAGGTAGATCAAGATTTTTCTTTTTCTGGGGATAGAAGACAAGCTGACTGTTCAGATTGATTTACAATTATTCTGAATCAGAGTTTTGTGTACTGAAAGCATCTTACCTGTTAGTTCTGTCTTTTTGCAAGGTATCATTTGTCCCACAGTCCTCTATATCTTGTACATGGTGGCATTCCAGCTAAAGTCAGGGTCCTAGGACTCTGTCCCTCTGACTGCTGTCAGAGACCTCAGTTTTGCCTTTTGTCACTTGTAAATAATTTTGGTTTTTTAAAAAGACATTATCTTAAAACCTGCTGAGATACTGTATTTCAGAATTTCTCTTGAATTCTTTGTCCACCTTTAAACTAAAACAAAATAAAGCTAATAAGGAATACTATGGGAGTGTATTTTTACATAATAATTATTTATTTCTGCAGTACTACTTGGAAATGTCTTTTCTGACTAGCAGTGCAATAGAGAATCAGTTGTGTCTGAAGACTATGCCTGGATTATAGAAATTAGACCTGCATTCAGAATAAGACATAAATCCAGCCTTCTTTCTAAAGTTTTTTCTTAAGAAAATTCCTTAATTTATTTTTTCACTTCTAAGACTGTTATAAATAGAAAAGTTTTTCCATACTCTCCAATATACCAGAAAGATGTTATCTAAGATTGTTTGTATGGCTAGTTTATTATCACTATTATTTCCAAGAAAGAGAATGATTCTGCTATTAGTATATAATAATGGCCTGTGATCCAATTGTCTTAGCCTTTATTGAAATAATCAGATAATATATTAGAAGTGATATTATTGTTCCCAAGTGAAAATTCTGGGAAAATTGCCTGTTTTCTTTACTTCTTTTAGTAAGAACTCTTTTAAAAGGCCTATACTTCAGTTCTGTCCTCATGCAGCATCTAGCACAATAACTTCCGGCAGATTTTTGACAAGGTAAGGTAATACTACCAGAAATAATGATTATAATGTTTGATACAGTCCTATTCTTATGTCCTGACCTGAGGCTGACTACATAAGAGTAAAGCTATTAAACAAGCCAGCTTCCTGATTAGGAATAGTAACCTTATAAAAATAACTATGTTTACATATACAGTTTTGGAAAACTGTATATGAAAAAAATGAAATGCATTATTCACCAATGTTAAATTAACCATTCTGTGCTAAAAATTTCTGCTCTTTGCTGAAAGTACAGCTAGTACAAATATTCTTTCTCCAGAGGAAGCTAAGCTTTTTTCCCAGTCAATATTCAGGAGAAACTGCCTAAAATGCTAAACATAAGCAATTTCATTTTAATTTGAAAATACTTGTTTCTCTACACTCATGTAATTTTTTTATTGTGTTTAATTAATGATCTGGCATTAAAGAATAAAATACATTTCTAAAGTATGGAAAGTAAGATGACAATAAATATCAACGCCTTCCCTAAGAAGTTCAAGTATACAGTACTGATGTACACAATTTGTTTTGGTTGTATTTCTGTTGCACATCTCTGAGAAATAATAGAGGACCAAACCTTCTTTTATGTCTTCATGCTGCAAAAAGATCCAAGAAGCTGAATGATTCTTCCTTATGTATCCCATTTAAAGAATTGGCACCATTAGGGAAATTAAGTCACTGTTATAAAATCTGTACTTTTATGATGTCCTTTAAAAGTGAGTAATACACTCTGTAATTGAATTCAGAGCAATGGAACTGTCACTTAGTAAGCACTGTTGTTCTTTTGAGAATAACTTGTTATGTTCCTTTTATACATAATATGATACCTGTGGTTTGTTTTTTTCCCTTTCTATCCCATTAAATTACTGTGGTTTCAAGTGCTTACACTTCCAAGCCGAGCCAAATTCCTTCCCATTTTATCTTTGTACAACTAATGTAGTAGGGCTGCATCTGTTGTTTTATACACCCTCTTATAACTCAGCATCTACACTCTCCTACTGCACGTTTAACCTCTCATTTAAACCTCCCTTTTCTTAAATTGTACTCTCAGGGAATTAAGAACTGTAAAAATCCAGGCAAATTGCTTATTTCTTTGAGTCATTCTTGCTTTCCTTACTCCTTTTCTTATTTCACTTACTTCAAGTGTGAACATGACACATCTCATTTTGTTCCTAATTCCATATTTTCCAATTACTTGTCTTCCACACATTGTTTTCAATACTCCTTTAATCTCTCTCTGCTACTTACTTAATTTTTGTAAAGTGTGATACTTTTATTGAAAAAGTTTTGCATTTCAGATACATAACTCTGCAAGTGATTTTCTTCTGTAGAATCTAAATTACAAAATCTTAATGATTAGATTTCTCTAGTTGCCTTTGAAGGTTCATATGCTGGAACCTAACATTAGGAACTTCAAAGATCTAAAAAAGCCTGAACTTTCCAAAACAAAATTTATTTCCATTTTAAAAATGCAAATCTTAAAGATTTTTAGTAAGACAGAGACATATTTTTTTTCTCACTATTTTTCAGAAAGGTATGTTGTATAGATCCTAATTGAAATCTCTTCAGTAAGTTTAAAATTTGGTCAACAGCTGATTATGTTTTCCACTGTTAAGAAAGTCATGAAGACTTTCACTGTCACTGTTCTTTGGTCATAAAGCAGAAAAGCTTAGGAGTAAGCTTATTTGTCTCACATTGTTTCTCATGCATTGAATCATAAGATTTTAAATTTTTTGTACTTGTCCCCATCATATGTAAAACTAAATATACCTCTGCAAGAAATTTAAACTTTTCCCTTAAAATTGCTTCAATTAGATAATTCTACTTGAGACAATACATCTGCATTTCAGTCTTTTTGAATGAATAAATCGCCACTTATATTACTATCTGTCTGAAAATTCTTTATAGCATGATAAAATAAAAAAAGAAAATGGTCCAGGAGATTGGAGATTATGGACCAACTCTTCAAATTTTGGTGGAATATTAGTAGAACAGGGTATTGAACTATCTATCAATACTCAATTATATTTAAATAAATCCCAGAAGTGAACATCTAAAATAAAGTCAGTTATGTTTTCCTGTTTTGAGGAGAAATTAAAAAACTAATATAAGCAATAACATTTGTACAACATGAGTTTGATAAGGTTTTTAACAAGCTCTACAGGGGAATATCATGAATAATGTAGGGAAGCAGGGGCTTTAAGGAATCCTAAAATAGGAAGAAAAAAAAATAGTATGACATCATCTAAAACCCCAGTACTGCAAGTCTAATTAGAATTCTTTGTAATTTTTTCAAGCTGGATATCAAGCGAATTTGTTTTGGACTTCATTCTAGTCAGTACCTTTTCTGCAAACAGCTTTCCTGTTGTTAAAGAGAAAACATATTTAGATAATATCAACATATGAAGAGTTGCAACTGTAGTAAAAGTGGTCAAAAGGCAAGAAACACAATTCACTCCATTAAAAATGTGTGTGAATTCCTGTGCTCAGAAAAACCATATCAAAGTAAAATTGATCGACTAAGCAGTTTTATATAAATTATATAAGACGTATTTAGAAAAAGAGGATATGAGTTTTCAAAAGTTTAAAAATAGAATATGGCTGTACTGCATGATAGTGTTGTAATAAATTAATGAGAGGTAAAATAGCTCTATCATTTTGTATAAAAGTCAGAGAAAGAAATAAAGAAGTAATCTTTTATTTATGTAAGCTATATTTCTTTTTCTTTTTTTTTTTTCAAACCTTGGAATCTGTTGTGACCAGTGCCTACAAGGGATCAGAAAATTAGTTATTAAATACTTCAAAAAGGACACTGAAATTTATCCCTCAATGCATGTTTTCAAGATCAGGTTAGACACAACAGTCAGGAATGGTTTAGGGATCTTTAAAGAAAAGGTATATCTCTCTGTTTCTCTTTGACCTTATGACTAGACTGTTAAGCTCTTTATTGTAAGGCTTTATATACTGTCCAGTAAAGGATATTTCTAAAGTCTCTAAATGTAGTGGTAGCCTTGGAGTCTTATAGCCTTTGAATATTTGATCACTGGGATATATATGTTAAAAATTATTTGGAATGACAGATCCCATATGTGTGAACAAAGAAGTAACTTTTTGTATTTGTGCTTGAGTGACTCATATAAACTGAGAAATCAAGAAAAGACTAGTACAGACTTAGTATTTAGTTTTATTTTAAAAGAGAAATAAAATCAGATAAATGATAATATGAAAATGGATAAAGTAATACTAATAGCAGAATTAATTAGAAGTAGATTTACATTCTCTTTTTTTCCATTATTTTTCACAGGAAGTGAAATTTTAATCGTTGGGAGAATTTAATTTAGTCTTGGCTAGATACATATTAAATAAAAAGTGCATTACTGATGGAAGAGACTCTGAAGAAAAGCATCTACCTTACCTAGAGTAGAACATATTCCCATCAAATCACTTTGGAAAAGAATGTTGAAACAGTCTACCGAGGTTTTTAGTGACTTAGTGTGATGAGAATAAATAGCATCATTGACATGAATTCTTCTATGAAAAATTTTAATTTTCAGAATTTTAATTGGAAAACACAAAAACAAAAATAGAATGCCATGGATTTCCCAGTAAAAAAAGTCTTCATCAAATGGTTATAGAAACATGAAGAAGTGATGTTATTTTTGACATGCTTTCGATTTTATTTTTCTAATTATAACATTAGAGAAGGGCCATAACAACCCAATCTTGGACTGTTGAAATTTGATTTAATTTAAATTAAATGGGAAACAACCTCCAAACAAACCAGGTCTGGAATTAATATGTTAGATCCAAGTAAAGGGCAAGTTTGACACACCAAGAAAAAGAACTCCTAAACTCAAAGTCTGAAATGTGACATATCAATTAAAATAATTTCACGTTGTGGGTCATTTGTACTCAGAAGCCATTGTCTTAATTTTTTGTGATGTTCTGATCTTTGGATCAAGAATCACCATTAGTGTATGCTAATAGATGATCTTGAAGAATGTGATAGGAGAATGAAATAGGAAAGATACAGGATTATGTATTTGGTACAGTATTTGAAATATTATTTTCTTGGCTTTAAAAAAGTGGGACTGAGATAGGAATGTAACTTTCTTTCATTTTAGACTGAAGAATGGTGCAATCAAATATAAGCTGTATATTAAGAAATATAGATAGGAAGTTAGAAAAATGTTTGTCAACTTCAAATTTCAGAATGGTGATGCCAACCTAAGAGAAACAAAGTCCTTTGGTGTGTTTTAAGTGGATTTCCACAAAATTATAGGGAGGTTTATATGGGTTAGTGGAGTTTGAGAATTTTGTTGATTATCAGTGAATATCAGTTCATGAAGGAGGTGGAAAAACCTAAACCAGACTAAAAACATGCAGTCCTTTGCACAGATAAGTTTAAATATCTAAAATATTAAGTTCCATTAAAAATCAAGTTAGCATAACTTGTGTATGAAGACAGAAAAGAAAAAAAAAAAAAAAGAGTTGACTGCATAAAGAGTTAGAGGAGACATATTTTTATTTCCCCCTGAACTATCAGAAATCTCAATAGCATTGCAGGCCAAAATACTCAGAATACAAACTTTGTTTGTAAATGGGCAATATTATCAACCCAGAGACAACTGCTGTTTTCTCACAGAGGAAGTATTTTTCAGTGATTTAAATTGTTACATGGAGAAGATTAGCTAAGAAAAAGTGTTGAAACTGATAGCATAGTTTATACCAGCTAAATAAAAGTAGCACCTCTACATTTTATCTGACACCTGCACTACATCTTTTACATTCCAGGAAGCAAAGAAAGGAAAGAAAGCTGTGAATAATTCAGTTTTTTAAGTAAATGACTGAAAGAATTTCAGTGCTTTTACATCTGCTAAAAAAAATTAGAAAGCCAGTAGAAGTATTCCAGTTAAATGTTCTCACTCCTAAAACAGGGATTTTTCTTGCAATTACGCTTTACACATTGTGTTTTGATATATATTTGGAAGAAAAACCCACTAACCTTGACAATGGTTTTCTACTAAATGTATTAGAAACAGTGATTTATGATCCAGGAAAAAAAGCAACCACACATATTATGGTATAATGGTTTTAAGGTGCAACGAAGGTGTCTACATTTTAGTAAACAACAAATGCACATAACTTAAAGATGCCTAATAATAAATCATGTTGACTCGTACTGGTGTTTGTGCTTATGGAACAATATATGTATATGATCTGCATTCACTTTAACTCTTGCAAAACATTTTTATTCTTTTTAAACATTATTTCAAGACTACTAGTAAAGTTTGTTTTCTATTTCCTAAGATGAGTTTTTTTGTTTTGTCCTATGCATTTATGAGTAATCGAATTTCATGCATCTCCAGCTTTAGAAATCTTGAATGGTTCATTACAATATTGAAGCATCACATTCCAGTGTATATTTTGCATCCACGAACCAATATCAAACATTCAAGTGTAGAAAACAGAATTGTCAGCTTCTCGGCTAATCATTAGGTGTTCTAGATATTTTGTCCATTTTTATTACTCTGCCTATAAAAATATTTTTCTTTTATCTGTAATAATAAATTTTAAAAAAGTAAGTAACTTACAAAACACCTCCAGAGAAAAACTATTTTCTGGATGGTATCAATATCACATCCATGCCAGAGTGAGTATCATACCATGTGCTTGCACACTTGCATGAAGAATTTATGCCTTAATAAGTTTTGCTCTCTTTTTTTTTCTTTAAACCGATTTATTTTTTAATAATTCATATTTTCTTCCTCCTTGTTGTCTTTATTATTTGCTTTACTAATGACATTTTAACTAGATTGCCCCCATTCATGTCCCACCCCTTCAAAAATCTCTTTTTCCTCCTTCTTAGCAACTTTTTGGCATCTTCAAGGTTACAGAGATTACAATTTTCTAAGAACAAGTCTCAGTTGATCCACATGTTTCTAGGTATAAAATGCAATATTGAACATGAATTGTTTCATAGAAAGTTTCAAAAGAAAGTTACCTAAAGACATTTTTATTATGATAGGTAGCATGTGAAATGGAAAGTTACCAGAAAACACCTACTGGGTATAATCACATTAATCTGTAGACTTCGTCTGAGTATCTTCAAAACTTGTGTTCATATTATCATATGCAAATGGTACTACCCTGCAAAACTTCAAACTGATTGTATGGTTATGCTCTTTTAAGAGCATTTTCAAACTTCATTTGTATAGTTGCTTTTATGACTTGAAAATATTCAAGAAATAATGGCCAATTCAAATACAAATTCACTATCCATGAATTTCAAGTTTTCATGCTTTGAGGCACTTTTGTATGTTGTAAAGAATATGTATTTTCCAAAACATCTTTAATTGTTTTCTCATTGGAAAGAAGAATTAGTTTATGGTCCATTTGGCAGTATAGAGAGATTTTAGATTAGCAAGTTTAATTGCTTTAAGTGTAGTTGAAGTTTTAACAGTAACATTTCATGTGCATTTTTGGGTGTAGTGTTTTTTTAATTTGTTGCTGTAAACAATTGTTTTTCGTACAGACACAGAGAGGACAATCATGGATATCACCATTTTATGCTTTGTATTTATGCACTCCAGTGTAAATAGTCAATAATACCTGGGGAGCAATTCAGCCCCAGGTTAAGACATTCAGGTTGTCTATAACATCTCTCTGTTAGTTAGATGTCTTCATATGCGTTCTATTTGGTCTATGCACTGCATTTGGGAGAAATGTTCAGCCCATCCTAAAATGCATGTGCATGTTTGGAGAGACCCACACTTCTTTCAGGCAGCACTGGGCTCTCTGTATTTGTTCATAAATGGCCATTTAGTACTGTTTGATTTGTCCTGTTTTTTCCTGCTTGATCCTCATTTGCTGCAGACAATTAATCTTAGGTGTCTTAGAATTTGAAATTGGTTTCTTAGATATTGTGGCTCAGTTTTGGGCTTACACCATTGTCTTGAGGTGGCTTTATGATGTATCCCTTATCACCTACTCTAAGCCCAAGAAATGAATCTTGTGCCTTTCTGTGCCTTTAAACTGAGGCATAGAGGGAAGAGAAAGAAAAAAAAAAAAAACAGCCAGAGGAACTTTTTCAAAGCAGTTCTCTGCTTCAAGGTCTCTACTCCTCTCTATTGTTCTGCTGTGGAGGGGAGTGAGAGCTGCTGCAGCAGAGAAGGGAGGAAGCACCTTCCTTGCTTTCCAGCCAGCCCTCGGCTCTGTTTCTCCAGAGAGAGATGGAGAGTTAAATTCCTGTGTTTCCCTAGGACATTGGTTTCTTCCTCTTCTTCTCTTCTGGACTTGGTCAGAACACCAGAACATCAAAACCTCACTGGGACACCTTCCACCAGCCTGGAGGAGGGTCCCCCATGCCAACTCAGCTGCAAAGAAGAGATAGAGGGACACATCCACAGAAAAACTCTAAATTCTTCCAGATTTCTCTCCACAGCTAGAGATTTTATTATTTAGCATTATTATTCTTTTCCTGTGTGTTTGTTAAATAAATAGTTTTGATTTCTTCTTCACTTTCCTCTGAGGAAATATTTCTTTTCCTGAACCTGGAGGGGGAGGGGTAACTACAGCCTGCTTTCTATCAGAAGATAATTTCCTCTGAATTTGTCTCAAACCAAGACAACCATAAAATGTGGACCAGATCAAACACACTTTTTTTCATGGAAGTTGACATAGATAAAGTGTTCCTATCAACAGCTCTTTAAAAAAGAAAAGATGGTACTTCAAACACCTTTTAATTCTGAAAAGTGGCAATTTATGGCTTTATTATGAGAATTTTTCTAAAACAATTCATAATTTGGGGACTTAAAAATAAAATAATTCATAAGTGTAAAAAATGCTCTGCAGGTCAAATAAATAGTGATTTATCTAAAGCAAGTGGTTGGATTGGGGATAGAAAATGAAAAAAGAAATAGAAAATATAAATAAAATTTCTGGGAAAATAAAATCAGCTCCAGATATTTAGAGGTTTGGCTGACAATGTTTCTTGTGGTTTCCCTAATGTTGGCTGGCCAAATTATTTCATCTTTAAGTAGCCCAATGACTGCAAAATTTACAACATTCCAGATGCACAACTTCTCTTTTTTTCTTTCTTTTCATTTTTATGTGGTTAGCATACCAGTTTCAGCTTTTTGTGTCCCACAATGGACTTTTTTTGTAAAATTTGATGAAAGCAAGCTCTTTTTCCAGTCTTTCCCACAGGACTGTGAGGATTCTCTGCAAACTTTCCATCTGATTTGAACACACAAGCAGCATACTGTGTCAGAGCCCCCTTAAAGAATGGTGTCCTCTTCTGTTTCTAAGCCACTGACATTGACTAAAATAGTTAAGGTCTCTTTTGAAAGACTTGCAGAATTTCTCCTATCTTCAAGAAAGATTTGGCATGTCATCATGCTTTAAACTTCACTTACACACAGAATGATTTCGATCTTAAAAATGAAACAAATGCTGTTTGGGGTTTTTTAACAGCACGTTAAGCAAAAAAAAAAAGAAAAAAAAATCCTGGAGGCATTCCTTCTTGCACTTACTTTCATTGTTTGAGTTATATTTGTTAAAAAACGTCAGTCTGAGTAATGTCATTTCTTTAAGAAAAAGTCACATACATGTTGGCACATTTATAATTGTTATTTCAAGTATGTAAATCACTGAAGGTGTAGAGTAGAAAAAAAATCTTTATGTTCTGTAAAAATGCAAATTTATGAGGTTGACTTCTACCTTTGAAAAGAAAAATAGTCTATATTTTCATTGCTTACTGTTGTTTTGAAAAAAGACAATTTTCTGATAGTCTTGTGAGAAATAAATAAAATCAAATGACATTTTAAATTAGACATGCTGTTGGACAATTACATAGAGAAGCAAATATGATCATTAGTTTCTCAGCGCAAAATAATATAAGACCGTCTCTAGTTTTTCAACCCTGTACAAAATATCTGTAAGATATTTTATCTTACAGAACATACTTGTATGTTCACATTAGTGATGCTGATATACTTACTCATGAAATATCCTTTAACTTATGTGAGTGATTTATGCATTCATAAAAGAAGCTCTACTAACACAGTGAAATAACTATAGTTATAATAAGTATTAATAATAATAACACCAATAAAAGCAGAGGAAGTGGAACAGAAAGAAAGGGAAGTAAAGGAGAAAATAAGAAGAGAGTGTGGTCCTTGATTTGCTACTTAGATACTAGGAAAAATGTATTCAATTGTGTCCTAAAATATGACACGGACTTTTATCTTTTGATACAATGATACACATAAACATTTAGGTTTATGCCTAATTGTGCATGCAGTTTACAACATACTCTATCTATGAAAAAGTAGAATTTTTAAGCGAGCATTTTCTGCTTGGCTTTGGAGAATAAATCATGTCAAAATTTTACAGTTCTGCTTTTTATTCTCAGGCCATATCATACATCTTTTCTTATTATACCTACATGAGATTTGTTAATGCTGATTATTCTGACTTACTAGAGCTCTACATGAATAAAACTCGCATGCAGCATAAAAACCATATAGCCTGTTGTTGCCAACAGATCGTGCACTTACAATAATGCTCTCAAAAAAGGATTTTGATATTTGAAAAGATCACTTTCCTCTACTGTTTTAAGTTTATTTCATCTGTGCGCAACTGGACTATTGCATCAATACCTACTGAGCTACCCATTACATGACACTTGAGATTTACAAATGATACTTGGAATTAATTTTATGATTGATTTTTAGGGTATGTGATCAATATTTTTTACCAAGTGAATACGATAATGTATTATCAGCTGAACTGTCTTCAATTTCTAATTTAGAACAAATGTGGTATTTGGGGTTTCACTACTCTTTTCCTTCCTTTTCTTCAGGGGCATGGAGGTAAGCAAAAAAAACCCAGCAACATAAATTTCACGTAATACCTTTTAATTCTGACTCCATGTTAGCTGCTGGCATTAAAGAAATAAACCATTATGACATCTGAGATAAGGGAACCTCAGCAGCACAATGTATCACTATGTTGAGGCTTGTGTCCCAGGAGCACTTCTGTGGCCTGAAAATTCTCCATCTAAAAATCCAACATGAAAAGTAGGCAGCATGACTAGCCTGTCCCCTTCTCTGCAATTACTGCATAGACTGGATGTCTGAAGAAGATCTTAATGGATTCATTTTTGTTTCTTGTATGCACAAAATCCAGTGGCAGAAATGACCTTATGACTTTTATCATTGATAGCCATATATGCACTACATTCTGGTTTATTTCTTCTTTTTTTTGCTTGAAGGTTGTATTAGTCTTCCACGACAATAATTATGAATTCCAACACAGTTCCAATGAACAGTTTTGTACCTTAAGAGCTCCATATAGTCTAAATTACTTTTTTCCCCCCACAGCTTTCTCATTGTCTTAAATCAGTTTTATGGAAAGCACTTCAGAGAAATACCATGCATCCGTTCTGGAATTTAATCCCAAGCTGGTCTGAAGGAAATAAAACTCTTTCTTATGTGCATATCAAAGAAAAAGAATCGTGTGCTTTATGGCACCTTTCTGGGTAACTTCTTTTTTTTTAAGTTTCCTGACCAAGGAAACAAATTGGTATTCCTCCTCTCTGAATTATCAATACAATACAAATTAAATTAATATTAAATTAAATAAATATTAAACAATACAAATTAAATCTTCAGACTCTCACCCCAAATCCACATACTTTTAATAACAAAAATCAGATCCCATGTTTTGATTTCAAAATGTTGGAAACCTGCATTATTTTTTTCTCTAATGGATAGAAGTAGATTGAGTCATGTATGAAAAAGAAAAGGAAAAAATTAATAAATAGCCATAATTCACATTGATATTTCCATTTAAAAGATTGCTTATAATTTTTTCAAATGTATCATTAAACTAATTAGAAATTGTACCTACCTATGAATGTTTTTGTGCTGATTTTGGGGATAGAGTTAATTTTCTGCACAGTAGGTAGTATGGGGTAAAATTCGGGATGTGTGCTGCAAACAGCATTGATAATACAGAGTTATTTTTTTTTGCTGAACAATGCTTGCACCCCATAAGGCCTTTTCTGCTTCTCGTACTATCCCATCAGCTGGGAGCTAGGGGGTGCACAAGAAACTGGGGGCAACATGGGCAAGGCAGCTGACCCCAAATGACCCAAGGGAAATTCCATGCCAAACGGTGTCATGCTCAGTGTATAAAGGTGAGGGAAGAAGAAGGAATGGGGATGTTCAGAGTGATGCCACTTGTCTTCCCAAATTGCAATTAGGCATGATGGAGCCCTGCTTTCCTAGGGATTGCTGAACACCTGCCTGCCTGTGGGAATCAGTGAATCTCCTTACAATTCAGAACACAATTGCAGTCTTGCGGTTTCCTTCAAAGTCAAGTTACAATATAAGTTCCTGGCAATCTCATAGTGTAAGATATATCTAAGAAGTCACTATTTTTTCTGCACAGTTTTCTTTTCTCAGCAAAATATTAAACCTTATTTTAATGTGACCATTTTTCAATTTCCTCTTTATTATGCTAAAGAAGAATATTTTTTTTTCTTGGTCCTTTAGGGCTGATTTAATAATCTTCATATTTAAATGAAAAATATTTCATATTAAAGAACAAGAAAATGTATCAAAAAAAGACATAAGCCAAACTCCTGTGTATTTAAAAAAAGCAACCACATGTATTTTCTTCGAGCTGTGAAATTTCCCTCTTCAAACATTCTGTCTATGACTTTTACCATCTCAGGAGTCCAGATAAGTTTATTGAGAGAAAGTGGTTTAGGATGACTCTCTTACACATAGTTAAATCTTCTCTCTCCACGCATGGAGTAGAAAACACTGTTTATTATGGGTCTTGAGCATGATTCTTGGGCCCTGAAGTTCCCAAAGTTCTGTTAGAACATTGCCTCGGGGATTGCTATCTGTCATGGACTGAAGGTGAACAAGGAAGAAAGCAAATTCCCTTCTTTTACTGTAACCTGTCAACACTCGAGCCCACATCTCGATCATGTGTCATTTACTAACATAGATACAGCAACAAAAACAAGTTGCATATATCAGTTGTGTTCTAATTTGTTCTGATTGGATTCAGATGCACTCAGCTAATGGCTTGTGCTATGTTGCCTCTGTAGCTGTTGATGTTCCATTACACAGCAAACTCTATTCAGGGAACAATTTGGGAATAAGCAGTGGTAAAGAAATATTTATTTGTCTGTAGCAATATCTTTCTTTCCATCGCTACTTTTCTCAGATGTCTCTTGGCTGTCTCAGAACACATAGAATGACTGCAGATAGTATGGGCAGTAAGTGGGGAACTTACTATGCAGGGAAAAAGGTTGTCTATGGAAAAAATCCATAGAAATGGTATATTATTTCATAGATAGAATTCTAAAAGTTAATTTTTCCTGAAAGGGCTGTTATTTCTATGACACATGGTATATAGACAACATCTGAGTTTGTAGTAGTATGTCAATTACTTCCTTTATTATTCCCTTTTTTTTGCTCTTCTAGACAAAAAACAAAACCAGACACAGTAAGCATACCAAGTCAACATTAATCAGTGAATGAATATGGAACACAAACAGTTGTTGAAAATGGTTGATTTAAATAATGACTTTAAGAAGAGCAATATAAATTAAATAGGCTTTTCCTCTTTTTTAAGTATGTAGGATTTCTACGGTACTGATTTAGTACTAAATACTATAAATTATTAAATTAGCTATATTTAAACGATGGGTTTAATTCTACTAAACATCATAATTCCTAGTTTTGTTCCCCAGAGGAGAATTTAAAATACATAATTTCACTCTTCAAATCATTATATAATTAATGAAGAGTGATAATCATCGCATAGAAAATCCAGAAAGAGCTGAATGATGAAGTCAGAGCCACAATCCGCTGTCTAAACGGAATGCTAAATAAATTAATCTTTCTGAAATATATCTTTATCCAAATGCCGCTGCACTAACTTCCCATGTTCAGCAGACTGGGCAGGTTTTAGTCAGCTGATCATGTCTAGATGCGATGAGCACGCACTAACCTGGGCTACACCCTCTCCTTTGAATTTCCTAAACTAAAGAAAAGAAAACAAAAAGTAATAGTTAAGCTTATAAATTAATTAAAAAACATAGTAATCTAGGTTCCTCTCATTGATCTTAATGATTTTTAAATTGCTATATACCAATTATTATCTTTTTAAATCTACATTGGAATATTTCCATTACCACTATAAATAAAACTTGGATAATGACATCAATTTACACATTTCCCTTATGTTTAATCACAAATGTTAACTGGACCCTAAGTCAAATCGTGTTCATTCAAACACCTGTCAAAGCAACGAGTAAGATGTTATAGGAGTAGAAAAGTGTTTTTTAATGTCATGGTGCCAATCAATAAAGATTTAAAAATCATTTATGATGCAGCATTGATTGAGAGATGAAAAGTTGATATTGTGGTATGGATTAAAATCCTGTCATTTTTACCGAAGAAAAACCACCTTTTACCTATGTTGGCATCTTTACTCTTTGCATTCAAAAGTATATCTGGTAAGTCTGTTTTACACTTTTCTTTGTACCACTTTATTCTGAGAAATTGGATCACAGAATCACATAATGGTTGGGGGTACAAGGCAACTATGGAGGTAAAAATATTCTCTAATTGCCTGAACTCTTTGTATACAAATTTTAAAAGTGCCTCTTTTTGTATCACCACAAAGTATATAAATAGGCACATTTAAGATATGGTTCAATTTCTCTTACTATAGAATTGACCCTTTAAAGTGCCTTAACCTTGATTATGAAGCAAGTATTAGCTGACTAGCATTATCGTGCATATTGAATCTTTGGGTTTAGTTTCAGACCCTTGAAATCAGCGTAATAAACTTGACTAAGATGCTACTTACTGTTAAAGGTAATAGCACAGCCTAATTCTATGTTGGCAAGCTAAAGTAATAATTTTTTCAGATGTGATCTCTAACACTAAGCACAAATTCCTTCCAGGAAACTCTCTGGAAGGTTGGATTTTTTTGTCCCGACCAAAGGATTTGGATAGTACTAAATTGAACGCCTGATATGGATTCCATCTACTGTTTGTCTGGTTTTGATTTTATGTTGTTTGGTGGGTTTCTTTCTTCTTTTTTTTTGTTCGTTTGGTTTTTTTTTTGTTTTTTTTTCTTTTTTTTTTTTTAATTGAAGCTTAATTCTCCCTTTAATGTTGTTTATCACAATCTTCATCTAGTTTGGACATTCAGTCTCAAGCATGGAACCTCTGAAAGTTGCAATTGACATGTCCTTGCACAGGACAAGAGAAAGTGAGATCTTTTCCTGTTAGTCACACCATATCAACCCTAGAAATTCCAAGTCTGACAGGATCAACAGACATGTACACACAATTATTGCAGGTTGCATTTTTATCCTATACATAAAGCCAAAATCTTTGATCAGATACAGTCATGGACAACCAATGAATGTACTGGATAACACTCTAATTTGAACAAGACCATATATTAACAAAATTCCTTGCAACTGGAAAGTAGTACAAACAGTATCCCGAATTTTCTTTTAAATTCAGGATATGCCTAATTAGAACAATGCCAACAGATGACTATGTTGAAAAAGGCAGAAAAAACAACATTTCACCCATATTATACATGTATTATACATTTGTTCTGCATGACATTCTTGATTCATGAGTTATTATCATAAATTATAAAAGAAGCTTTAATTTTTATATTAAGTACAGTGGAGAGCTTTGACAAAAATTATTTTTGTATGTAATTCAAGACTTTTTTCTTTTAAAATCTAATATAATTATTACACATGTGTGTTGTATCACTTTCAATGATAAAAAATGACAAAAAAATAAATACAGACTGGATTAAAGAAGAAATAGGGAATGTAGTATTTTGATTGAGAGATTTTTTTTTTACTACAAAAGTAGTAGAGAAAGAACAAAAAGAGAAAGTGATTTAACCTAGGACCATGTCTTTGATCATTTATGTGTGTAGCTACAGCTTTGTCAAAGTAGGCAAAATAAGAAGTAATTCTAAAAATATTATTGTAGAAACAGTTCTCTTATCAAAAGTATTAACAAAGATAAATGAAAATGTCTAAAAACAGAGCTGCCAGTGGTATGACTCAAGCCCATTACAAGACTAGCATGATCACCAACAGAATTGTGATCCTAAGCTCATGCCTCATGGCATGCCTCATGGGATGCCTCTACTGAGAACTTTTAATGAGTCACTTTGAGCAGTCTGTTTTCATTTGCATCAGAAGTTTCCAAATTCTCTTGAAATATTCCTTTGCTCTTTCACCCTCCATTGTATGCTACATTTGATTTAAATAAGCACATAGATCTACTACATCATCTAACACAGTTCTGAATACCCTGAAGGAAGTAGCATTTCTAATCTTTGAGATTAGTGCCAAGTTCACAACTTTAAAGGAAATTCATGTTCATTTATTAAATATATTTTCCTAAGAAAACTCAAGTTTTAAAATACATTAATAATTGTTTGACTTGTCAAAACTACATTGAAATGTACTTGGCTGTTTCTTTATTCTAATGCAGGGGTTTTTTGCCTCAGTTTATTTTACTTCATTAAACTGAATATGGGAAAATGACTTGAAATTGCTGAAAGAGTGATGTCTTGTTATATTTATTATACTATAGAATTGTGTACTGTGTATATCTGTGTATTGTGTATGATAGGTAGATAATAGACATGAAAAGAGGGATTCCTAAATTTGATTATTTGGGCTTGATAGAGTCCAAGCTTACCTTTATTAATTAGACTTCACGTAAGAACACTGAGTCCCCCTCCTATTAAAATATTATAAAGAATCAGGTAAACCAAGGAGCAATATAACTCTGCATTCCAGCAAGCAACGTTCACTGTAGGAGTTCTGGCCTCTATTCACTACTCCAAAAACTGTGAAGATATTTTACATCAAATTTCAATGGAATGGAGTGCAGATTCCCCCTAAGGAACCATCTTAGTACCAGATCTACAGCATCATGTCTTTTGTTTACTCTTTCTTCTGCAAGGAATTTTCAGTTATTTCCTGCAAATTTTTAAAGTTTCACAACAGCACCCATTGTAGAACAGCCTAATTTTACTCAAGAAAACAACTTGCTTCGGCTTATTGGATTTTTGAGTCTAGGGAATTCCACTGGGGAATCTTCTGACATCCTTGATGTGATAGTGATGGTTGCTCTACGTTCTAAATAAGCAATTTAGGATGTTTTTAACCCTTGAAAATAAATATGGTGCTGAGTTTCCAGAGAAAGTGGAAATATAAAAGTAGCAAACTCACACCGGGTAACAAGGGAAAATTTCAACTTTTAGCAGTTTTTGGAAAGTTATATATATGCCATTAGTCCTATTATATAATTTAAATTAATAATTAAATATGCAGACAGTTTTTTTATTCATAGTGAATAAGGTTTGGTGTGATAATGGAAGGGGCAACAAAATCAAACCAAAAACACAAGATAGAAGATAGAAAACTACCACTAGAGGACTGAAGATAAGGCTTTTCTGTATTCATTCCATTCAATATTTAGAAACTGCATGAAAATTACTTGCAGGATATCTGAATTAGAAAAATAAGGAAGGTTATAACAAATAGCACTGCAAATAAATGCTCCTCTTTAAACCATCTGAGTGAGGAAAATATGAATCTATGCTGTTTGAATAAGGTATAGAAAAATGGGAGAAATCAAAACCACAGGTCAAAATGTTTTGAATTCAAAAAAAAGAACACTTTTTCTGCCTGCTGTCATTGGGCAAATGCTGGATCTGACCTTGGTGCTGAACGAAGTTCTCTTCATAAGGTTAGAAATGCTCTACAGTGTGGAGAAAATTCTCCTGATTGGATGAATCTGGAAAAAAGTGGAATCAACTCGTGTCAAAAAATTTCAAGCATCCAAGTGCCTAACCTTTCCCTAGCTTTAGATCATAGTGATTTTTTTAAGGAAAGGAAGAGAAAAAAAAATAAAAAGGAACAGTTTGTAATTCAAAATATGATTCTTGAATTCTGCTGAGTATTCTGCTGAGCCAAGAGACCAACGTGGCTATATTGCAAGTTTTTTATTTTCTATCTCAAAGAGAAAATACACAGAATCTGTAACACTTGCATCTTGAAAACAAGACAAAATAAAGAGGTCAGGTGGCATATGAGGTAGAAAGGGACAAAGAGAAGCATTTTTTTCCAGATGCAAATAAGCTATAATGTATATTAAAAAAAAAAAAAAAAAAAGTTAGCTTCCTACTTCACAGAGAGATGGAGAAAAAATGCTAAGTATGTAACACCTAATACTTTTTTTAAATTAGACTTCAGAAAGTTACTTTTGGCTTTTATCTCACTTTAGAGTTTTCAAGTTCTGTGAAAACTCATTCTTGACCCATAGTGATTATGTGTACAGGAATCCATCATTGATGAGGAGGAGAGGGAATCAAAACCCAATATCACTGTGAATAAACTTACTCATGACATAAACATACTAATACCACAATATCCCACATTGTTTAAAAGATTAGCAGCATGACATGAGCTGAACTGGTGAGAGGTCAGATAATTTTATTTCATACAGCTTCATTAGAGACTTAACATCCTTACCCAACCAAGAAACTCAACACAGTAACTTGAATAGTTATCTTTTATTTCTTCTCTTCAAGATCTACTTTTAACTTATGCTTTGCCTAATATATTTTTTAAATTAGTTATGTGACTTGATCAGCCATTCTCTACCAAGTTTGTAAAACAGCTAGGTCATCATGCGTAGAAAACTGACAACTTAGATGAACGCTTGCTGAAATGAAGAGCCAAATGGAGGTAAACACAACATATTCAAAGCTAAAGACTTTAATTCAACCTTTTCCTCACTTTTTCTCAAATTTTCAGTCATTTACTGCCTTATGCTATTTGGCGCCTTTATTGTTAACAGTATTTTAACATGCATCCATATTCTTTAAAACAAGAAGTCATCCAAGTTGTCAGATTAAGACCCTTTGTGCTTGTACCATCTCGGCAATAAAAAAACACAGTAATTGAGCCAAACTCAGGTTTAAATCAATGCATTGCCAAAAAATTCCTCAAGAGAACTCTTTGTAGTACACCATCTTCTCATTTTTAATTTCAGGTTCTCTACTGGCTAAGAGAGATTGCCATTTTGTTACTTTAAATAACAGTTTTTAAAAAAAATGCATGCCTAAAATGACCAGCTTCATATCTGTCTACTAGATAGAAAGAAAGTAAGAATAGAGATTCTCTATGCACTGAAGTAAGATTATTGGGTTTTGCTAAAAATACACTCAAAAATACACTCAAAAACTTAAAAGCATAACCTGTTGTGGTGGGTGGATGGTGGGTGCCACACTCTTCAGAAAGTATCTCCAACTGAAGCTGCTTGGTCAGTGCCACACACACACCAGAGCTCCAAATAAGGTCTATGGTAAAGAGATGTAGGAAGGGTCTTCATGTGGGGTTCCACGTGAAGGGATCCAGGGATGAAGGCAAAGACCAAGAACAAGGGAGGGTCCAGATTTACATACAGGGTCGGTAGGGGCAGAGAGAGCATCAGGGACCAACAGTCTGAGGGCACAGGGGCAGGACACAGGTGGGGTCAGGGTATGGGAGCCAGTCGGGGAATACTGAGGCAGTGGCTGGGGAACAAGGACCAGGGGAGGAGCAGGGAAGGGAGAACATTCTAGGGCAGGGACATATACAGGAGAAAGGAGCAGGAGGCCAATGAGCCAACCAGGGAAGAAGAACTGGGGTACATTAACATAGGGAAACACAGGTCCCTGGGAGAAGCCTCTTTCTGTCACCCTAACCTGGGGAGTGCCTCTTCAAATCTTTTCCTCCATAGGACCCTCATGGTCCCTCAATTTAAAGGCCCACTGGCCACCACCATTTTATAGCCTATGAAATGCTGTGGACAGATAAGTAATTTTCTGAAATTTTCCATTTAACATCAGATCAGAGCAAGTGCAAGAGTTATCTGTGCTTATTCAGAATGAGCTAGTATTAGTTTTTAAGGTGACAAACATGGTCCTTGACTGAGGTCATTTTAGCACTTAATAAGAAGTATGTTTTATACCACAACTCCCTTCTTCAGCCAGCTTGCTTTAAAGAAAATAAATCTTTTAAGGAGACGTACCTCAATATCTGACATGTGGGAAGCACTAATATTTTTCTCTTATATTCTAATGTTTATTTGGATTTATATAAACGAATATGGTCTATTTTTATGAAACATACACATATGTTGTACCCATTTATGTAAAACAGTAGTATATAAATTTAATATAGGTGCAAAAAGACACGATAACCAAGCCACATAGTTTTAAAGCTTTTTTCTCTAAGTTTTTTTTTTTTGAAAACAGAAACTGAAAGCCTCAAAGGTTAATTTCTAAGAGAAAAAGTCAGTGATTAGGATTGAAGAAATTCCATTTACAGTAGAACACATAAACAATTTTACTTTCTTTGCTGTCAGGCACACATAATGAACAGATTTTTACAAAAATCCTGAGCAAAGATCCTATCTTAGTGTCAAGAGACTACTGTCTCATATTGTTTTTTACTCACAGACTAAGCTGTGCCCTCAGGCATTACAAAGAACTTCATGTTTGTGGTATTGTTCACACTTTTAAATACATCCCTTTCTTTTTACTGTAGAAAGGAGCTTCAGCTGTGATTCAGTCTCTCCTTAACACCACATAAGTTACTTAAGACCACAGTTTTTACAGGAAAATTCATTAAAATGACTTTATGTAGGATCCGGAAATTCTGGTCTGCAACATATTTTCATAGTGTCTTTAAGAATATTTTTCTAAGTACATTCAAGATAGATAACAAGAAAAAAAAAACATATTGCCTTAAAATCTATGACCTTATGTTATGAACATTTTTCTAATGGAATGATGGGTGGAAAAAAAAGAGACACAGATCTGACATTTTAGCTCTATTTTCCAAAACTGACAAACTACTAAGGAACATATGTAGGCTAAAATTTTAGAGTGGTCTGTGTGTACTGTGCACACACTTTTTAATTTCATCAGTTCAGAACTATCGTGCTGTGCTACACAAAATTGACATGTACTGTTGTATTTCTTACAAAACAAAAAAAAATAAACATATATAATTTAGAAGTTTATTTAATGTGTCGAAATCTGAAGACATATTCAGAGAAACTGAAAACAATAGCTTTTTATGGATGACAAGGAAAAATCTGATGTCCTTTAGATATATTGAATATAAAGTACATCACAAGGCATGTGAATATCCCCTTCTATTACAAACAGCACTTAAAAGTAATTTTCCTGAAATTTTCCTTTTTCTCAAGCTAGACAAATATGTTAATCGACAACAAGTATATCTCCCATGATGTGATCTCTGCAGAAATTACCAGGTATTTTGCATTCCCCTTTCTGGGATGTCTTTCGAGATGAGTTTGTTGTAAACTCTGTTCATAGGAAACAATAAACAAGGGGCTTTTTTGTTTTTTTGTTTTTTTTTGGTTTTTTTTGTTTTTTTTTTTTTTTTTTTCTTTTGGAAAGTATATGTTATTACCACAGATATAATCTTAGAAGAACCCTTGTAACTGTCTTGGACAAAATTTTTGTGCTTAAAATTATAATAGTTTTCTTATTGAGACTGTTATTATTTATACATCACAGACTCTTCCCTTATCTTCCACAATTAGACTGATTAAATTTGAGTACATGTTCTGGTTTTCTGTAAGAATATAAACTTTATTATTTGACTTTTTTTCTGTGTTTTTGAAACCCTCTCAGATTAACATAGGGCTCCACAAAGGGTAATCTTCCACAAAAAGTATCTTAGAAGCAGAGTTTGTCCAATAAAAGAAATTAATTTATGAAATCCAAATACTAAATCAATGAAAGTGAGGAAATTGAAAAAAATATAAAATAAAAAACTACTTATGTCAACAAAAAATGGTTAAATTAAATTATATTATCTAATTAAATAGTGGTCTAATCAGTTGTCTTGAAAAAATGCTTTAAAAAGCAAAAAGTGGAAGCAATGAAGCTGAGAAATCTATAAATAGTAAAGCAGCCAAGAGGACACAGAAGAATGCTCAGTATTTCACTCTTGGCATTGCTACTCATTTTTCTATGGAACATAACCCTACAGCATTGGTTGTGGTGCACCCCAGGAGAAGTCAGTCAGAAGAACAAGACTAAAGTTATTACTTCAGGAGTGTCTAGTGAAAATCTCCACTTCATTGCTCTTTCCCATGTCACAGCTGACTTCTATCTAAGGCAACTATTTTAAATAATATAGATGAAAATTTAAAAACTGTTTAAAAGACCATTATCAAGATTAAATTAAACTGCTTCAAACACAGTAGATTAATTATGTATAAAAGAAAATGTATTTACTACAGTAATTTACTGAATAATAAAGGTATAATGTCATATTTTGAAAAGTAGAAATATGGAGTAAAATGAAAATGTGTTTACAGAGTGGCTTTCCCTGAATTGTGTTTCATCCAGAATTTCAAATGTTTGGAAAATGGTGTCATTCTTATTCAGAACCCAGTGATGTATTCCTGAGGAATAAGGGAAATAAATGAAAAATATGAAAACAGTAACAACAAAAAAAAATTACATTATAGGTATTTGATTCAGTTCAACATGATTTTACCAGAGTATTTAAAGTCTTCCATAAAATTAGTGGCTATTCTAAATCATTGTTACACTATTATTGCCTCCTCTAAAGATGTGTCCTATATAAGAAAAAACAGTGGCTGTGTACACCACTAGGACAGAGAAGCTACTAGAGACCAGACTAGAGGGACATAGTCTGGGAGCATTTCAAAGGCCCAGAAACAGCTTCCAGTTACCTCTCAAACAAAACATAGCTGATATATGATCTGGAAGGGAGGACTAGATTCTCCTTGGTTCAAATTTTAGACAACAGGAGCCAAGACACCCTGAAAAGTCTCTGCCTTGATTATATGTGAACAATAACGCTATTGCTTACTATTCACTTCAGTCTCTCAAGATATATTCCAGAATATAAGTCCTGTTTCTTCAGGACTTGTCCTTTATTGAGTCACATTTATTCTAGGCACATTGCTGTGTTGACATCAAGAAAACAGACAGAATAATAATTCAAAGAGTAAGATTATGAATTCCTCACTGTAAAAATTTATAAAACTTATATATGTTTCCAGATTCTAAGTAAAATAATTTCAAAATATGAATGCAATTGTTACAAGCTTTTAGAACATGTTAAAGATGCAGTAAAGAAGGAAGAACAATCATGATACTGTGATGCAAAATATTACTCAAAGATATATTTTTATCCCAATGTTTTTTTGTTTTGTTTTGTTTTGTTTTCTGGTGGTTGGTTTGTTGGCTGGTTTTGTTTTTTGGTTTGGTTTAGTCTGTTTTACTATGGTTTTGTGAATGCATGTGAAGAGATTAGGGAGGATGTTAACTGTATACTCGCCTTTTATTTTTCTTATTAAAAAGGGCAAGGCAATAAATAAAACCTCTAAATTACCTTAGATGTCATACTCTTATAATTGAAAAAAAATGTGAAAATCATAAGAAGTGGCATAACTACTGTTGCTTACCTACAAATGTCAGACCCAGAACAAGATTTTATACTTCTTATTCCTGAACTTTAAGCACCTTGTTTTGAATACTGCACATGTCCCAAAATTTATCAGCAGTATGTGGCTAAGAAATGCTTAAGTTTTCCCCATGGCTCAGAAACATTCTTCTGGGGCAGTTCCAATGTCAACTGCCTGCACAAAAGCAAACTCATCCCTATAAAGCCGAAAACACGAGACTGGTAGGGCATATGAAGAGCAAAACTAATAGTCAGGAGACAGGAGTCTCAGGTCTGTCAGAAAAGTATCCATAAATCCCAGATTCTGGAAATTAGCATATGATGAAGGAAAAACAGGTTCAGGGAATCTTGCCATGAGCTTTCATTCAAGTCAAAGTGCTTATAAAAATTGGGTTTGCTCTGTGTAAAACAGGATTTGTTACATATTTATAACTCACTAGGGTGCTATTTTTTTCAGGAGAGCTTAAGCATTGACACAGTGCTGTAGAATATTTTAAGCCCTCAGAGTTACTGTAGTCCAAGAGCTTTCATTTGTTTGTAAAATGCTCCTCCTCTTTTTCTAGGGGACAGAGAAGGATCCTGAAAATCTATATTTATTATCTCTACTATCTATTTGTACCAAGTGAATAAGTTCGTCTGTGCAGTCTGTTATATTTTCTATCATCTAAAAGAGTGGTTGTGGATCCATTAAAACCATCTTTGCTGTTTTCCTACCTGGACGGGATTTCTGAAACTGCTCATGATGAGGAAGGAAATGAACAAGAAAACAATGATTAGGTTGTCTTACTGCAAACAAGTGGCCATCACTCCTGAAAGAGCTCCTCCCCAAGGCTGAGATAAAATTACCCATGATGAAGAATGTCTGAGGGACTGAGTTAAACTTGCTGTATAAAGGGTAATGTTTGTCTGTCTGTCACCTCTGAGCTAATAGCTTATTCTTTCACCTGCTGGTCAAGGTCAGAACACAGGTTTTAGTTTGCCTATTTCTTGCTTATTTAATATTTTATGTCATTGATGGATTATTTTTTTCAAGACTAAAGAGGAATCCCCTGAGCTTCAGACTGACTTTTGAGTGGAAGAAGGTACTCTGTTTTCTCACAGAAAACTCTGGACTTAGTATAAAATTTATCAAGCTACAGGTACTAATTTAAAAAATATAACTATTTCTCAATAGCACTCAGAAAACGGTTGAGACAATAGTGTCTCACAGGAACAGCAAGGAGTGGTGTAACAACTCATGCATGAAGATTCCTTTTCCTTGTATAGCAGAAGGTTAGTGTGTCCTAAGCACAGGCTGAGAATAATCTTTCTGTGAAAGGAAGAAGTAAAGAAAGGAGCGAAGGCCTGCATTACTACATTAATTGGTGAGAGCGCAGGTTAACAAAACAATGTCCCTCACATCTTTTGACTTGCAAATCAGAGAAAATACCAGCAAGAAACCCAAAGCCATTCTTTGGAAAATAAAAATGTTTGGGCAGGTTTGAAAACATCCCCTAAAAAAAGTGAAAATACTTTCTGAAGGGTATAATATTCTCATTTGAAAAATGATACGTATTCTTAAACCATCAAATTGAAAGGCTGATATCCCAGCAGACCATGTTTGATTACTTGCCCAGAGTGCAACAAAAAGATAGGCTTGGAATTCTTTTATTTTTACGAACTAAAGAGACATAGTCAGTGAAGAGCTGAGTGCTTCACTTAATGTATTTCAAAATATCTTGGGAGAAAATCCTATCCTTAAAAATATTGGCTCTGAGGGTTAGCAGGAGGACAATAGTACTAATAGGAATATAAGAGTCTTGGTGACATACCCATTTGTGTGGGATTTCACATCTCATTGTTTGTGAAAAGTAGTTGATTTTTGATCCGGTTTGATGCATGCTTATCAAAGAACAGTTAAAAAGATATGTTTATATGTAAGATACCTTCTTTGTCTCTTTTGAGCAGTGAAATCTAATCCTACCCACTTATTTACTGTAGAGTGAGACAGAAGTATTCCTCAGCGAATTACACAGAGAAGCCCGGGCATTTTGCCAAAGAGTACTGGTAGGTCTTCGAACTGGAAATATATATAATTTTTATAATGCACATCTACTTTTGAGGAGACTGCTTGCTCTTTCAAGGTTATTAAAGTTATTCAAGGAATCTTCTTACTACCTTGTCTGTACCATATGGAGAATGTCAAAATTACAAGTGGCTGAGCACCCTGTGCTTTGAACCAGCACTGCTTATGCTTAAAATAAGAGTCCTGCAAAAGATAATAGGAACAAAATCAAATAACTAAGTCACTAAATGTATTTTGAAATATTTCAAGGTAATTTACACAATTAAACTTGTATTATGGTGTTTGCTAAAGAGATGATGATAACTGAACTATGATGTGCAAAATGGCTGCTTCACTCAACAGAACAAACAAAAACAAAATTTATAAAATGCAAAGTGATCTTAAGTAGTATGAGACATTTTTAGCATAAAACATTGTTTCATTATATTTTTTGTTGTTTATCTCTACTTTGAAGATCAATTCAGATATTTTTATAATTTTTTTCTACATTTAAAAATTTAGATAGAAGTCTTGTTGAATGAGACTGAAAGAAGAAATAGTTTTCTCTAGCTGAGTATACCCATGTACATTTGAGAAGATCTACACCTATGCTAATAGTTTGGCTAACTTGAAAAAGACAGAATGACAGATCATTTGTTACTATCCACTATTCGTATTTACAGTAGGTTTCAATTCTATACAGGATATGAAACATTCTGAAAAATATTGGGAGATGATCGAGAGACTGGAGCACCTTCCCTATGAGGACAAGCTCAGAGAACTGATGCTGTTCAGGGTGGAGAAGATTAAGGCTCTGGGGGGACCTTATAGCAGCCTTCCAGTACCTAAAGGGGGCCTACAAAAAAGCTGGAGAGTGACTTTTCACGAGGGCATGTAGTGATAGGATAAGGAAGAATGACTTCAAACTGAAAGGGAAAGAGTTAAATTAGATATTATGAAGAAATTAGATAATCTTTACTATTAATGTGGTGAAGCACTGGCACAGGTTGCCCAGAGAAGTTGAGGATGAGCCATCCCTGGAAGTGTTCAAGGCCAGGCTGGATGGGGCTTTGATCAATCTGGTGCAGTGGAAGGTGTCCCTGTCCATGGCAGGAGGGTTGGAACTAGATGATCTTTAAGATTCTTTCCAACACAAATCATTTTATGTTTCAAACATTCTATGTACATATGAATATACTTGCTTATAAAGTTATTTCACTGCTGTCTGCTATACTTCATCTAGCATTTTTTGCAAGATACTGTGTATCCATGGTAAAAGCTATGTTTCTGAACATCAACACAGATGTTCTTATTTCTTGATATATGACATTCATAAAGAACATCTAAAACATCTATGGGTTATTTACATTATTCTGTTGCACAAAATAAACCGGAGGGAGAAATCTGTATTTCCAATTTTTAGCTAAAATATTTTTAACTCAAATTAAACTCAAATATTTATTCTTTCTCACCCATCACCATTTAATCTGACAATGGAATGGCACAAGGAATCTACATTAGCATGAAACATGAAGTTTTTTGCTTTCTGTATAAAATAATGTAAACATTTCTTGACCCTCTAATGGGGAACGTGAGGGTGATCTTGATTTTTAGGTTTGATTGGATAGAAAAATTAAAATATTGTTTAACTTGGAAAATGGCAATCAAAATATTTAACTGGAAATTATCTCTGTTTTGCAGTACCTAAAATTCTATTACCATTGCAGCATTTTCTTATAATATCACTTGTACAAGATTGAGGAGAGCTGTTATATGTAAGATTAAAACAAACAGAAGAACACAAGTTTTCTTGTGAAGTACACTAAGTGATTGGCTATATCATCTACCACATAAAGAATAAAATTTGGTACATCATATAAAAAGTATACTTGTAAAGTTTCTTAAATATGAGTCTTTCTCTTCAGTCTTAAAAAGTTCTAGAGAAAGATTTACTTTTTTTTTTGTATTTGCATTTGCAGTAATGTTGTACTTCAAAATTAACTTGAAGCTACCTTGAAGTTGCTAAAAAGGAGGTTGCTAAAATCTTCAGGGCGGTTTTAGCAACTGTCCATATAGGCCAGATTTTATGTATTGCATATTGGTATGAGAAAATACATAAAAAGCTGGAAACAAAAATATTATTTTTTTACATTCACAAAAGGTACTGAATTCCAAAACTAATATGGATTCTAGACAGATTTTAGAAATCTATCTCTATCAACTACATCCAGAAAATAATTGTGTGACTGCTGCTTCATTTTTTTTCCAATGCAAGATCCTATTAGTAGGGAAAATGCATTGCATTCAGGTAAGTCAAATGACATAGGTTATTCAAAGAAATACTGGTTGGGTTGTTTTTCCTTTCCCTTTAAATAAACTCAGTATTTTGCACTTATTGAATCTTTTTGCATATTAAATATCATATTTTCTTATAAATTGTTATTGTGATGATGGTTTTTGACTGCTCCCGACTTTTCCAAATATACACAATTGTTTGTTTTAAGGGTGAGAGCGGGGACGGTATGAAATCTCCTCTCCTTTCTGTACAAGAAGAGAGTTATGAACAGTAATGGAGTCTGACAACCTTTTATAAACTAAACTTCACTGAGGCAGTAAGAAAAATGAGCAGCAGTGCACCTGTATGGCAACTCACCCAATGCCCTGACTGCATCAGACCGCCAGGAGACTTGATGTCCTGCGTCATCTGACAGCAGCACGCAATGTTCAAAGGCATTTCTAATGCAGGTGAAAATCACACAACCCCTTGGTTCCAGAATGTGCGATTTGAAACAATCCTACCTTACAAGGATAACGTGGCCAGCATCTTGCCTATACTGGCAATGTCATCAAGGGGCAGAGGAGCAGGAGACATGGTGTTAGGAGTGTGTGACACTGATCAAGGGTCAGGGTCATAAAAGACATCATTTTTCTGTCGTTAAAAAAACCATTTTCAAATAATGAAGAAATTAAAAAAACAGAGGAAGTGCTCATAGATATTAAGTGCATTTGGATGTAATATATGACCAATTTCCAGACTGCAGACTGTTTTTAATATCAAATAGGTCCCAAAAAAACCAGAAGAACCTGAACTAGGAAAAATAGCTGTGGCAACCTGAATTACTCTATTAGGTAACACTCTCAGACTACTGAACAACAACCATAATTATTTTGCTAATGAGATCAACTACAAATTTAAAAGTGTAGAAGGCTACCTGTTAATAAATATAAAATGCTTTTTGAGCTAAACTCAGGGTTGAAACTCAAGGTTGAAACTCATGGGTAAAGTTCTCAAGCTATTTATTATGCTTCAAACTCTAGTCTGAGTAATCAAGCCATTGATTCCTCTAATTATAAAAAATGTTATTGTTTGAAAAATTAATTTGTTTATAAACCTAAACCACCAGAGAAATATGTCCTTAATGGACAGGTAGTTGCATATTCGAGTGTTTTTATTTAAAATTTTCAGTCACTTCTTACTGTGCTGCAAATATTATGTACTTTCTTTATGTTTACATCTGTGTCATTTTCACAATCAAGATGAGTCTTTATCTTGCATGGCTTATAAAGTCAGCCAGCCCAATTTTAATCTTAAAATTGATTAAATAATTTCAAGTCAATTTATATTTACTTAATAATCATTCCAAGAGTAGTTGTATCTGTATGAACAGATACTCTGTATAAAGGGATTTTTGGAAAAGAAGACTAGGGAGCTGTTTTTCTTCTACATGTGTACATTATAGAACCTGGTATGATATCTGCTCACTGGTGTGAGAAGTCCTATTAGCATGTTTTGCTGTCTATACAAAATTCAGAATACTTTCTATGCTGGATTTGAAAACAGAAATATATTTACATGTGAACTATGTTGTTTGGTTTATGATTAAACAGCAATCAGAGTAGATTTCATTTACCTTTTCATTTTTACTAGTTCTGATCATTCCTTTGGTCATCTGTAAATAATAGACTACGAATAAACATAAGCTTCTGATAAAGCTAGACAAAAAATAAACTTCCAGTTGTTCATCTTCAGGATATTTCTCTGTGACATTATCACTATCCTTTATTTCACTGTAAAAGAGTACATACTCTTTCCTGTTACTTTCCCTGTAGATTCCTCCATTGTTAGACCTCTCACTTTTCAAAAAAAGAGCAGATGCAAGAAATCAAGCCTTGGACTATTAACCCTTCTTGCTTGTCAATGTGGGAGCCAGTGATACTGCCAAGAGAGACCAAGCTTAAATATATAACGGCTCTGGGACAAGCCTGGAGAGGTCAGGTCAGGAACAAAGGTAGTTCTCTACTGTTTTGTCAGTAAAGCAGACAGGCTCAGCTAGGAGCAGAGATATCCTGTAGGTCAACAGCTGAGCACACAGCAAGTGTTAAATGCAAAGCTTTGCTTTTTATACCACTCCACCTTCTATGAAGAATGAATTATTAGGAGATAGAATACATCTGACAAAGTAAAACAGCAGCAAGTTTGCCAGTAGGCCTGCTAATCTACTGAGATGGACTTTAAGCTGGGTTCGCTGGGGCACAGTGCCTAATGTCTGAGGAAAAGTGTAGACCCAAAAGACACTGAGTCTCGGAAGAACAGCATAGTTGGAGATGCTGTTCCAGGTTACCTGCATAAAAAGAAAAAAAAAAAAATCAAACAAACACTATCACTGAGGATGAAGTGAAAAATGCCTGTTACCAAATGTTGCAACATAAAAAACAAACAGTTGGACTTAGAACTTTGTGGCCAGTCACAGAGCAATATTTATCTTATGATTACAGAGCCGTTGTGGGATAAAACTCATGACTTAAGTTCTGCAGCTAAAGGATAAAAGTGATTTAGGAAAGACAAGACAGGAAAGCAGGGACTTTTTGCCTTGAAATTGGTGATGAGCCTCTCAAGAACTTACTTCTAAAGATCTGAGGAAAGGTTTAATCACACTGGTATCTGCTCAAAGGAAAGAAGCCGTCACAACTAGGAAGATTTCTACAAAGGATCAGAAACAATTTCTTTCCAGGTGATCAATGAAGTTTTAGGGAAGGTATTCTGCTTGATCTGCTAATCATTAACAAGGAAGAACTTTTTAGGATGTAGAACCAGAGGGAAACCTTTATTGTAATGAATTTGAGGCTTAACATCCTAAGAGAAGTGAGCAAAGCCAAAATAAAATTGGAACATACTGTTTGAAAAACATGCTTAATTTTATCTGAGAAATGCCTCCATTATAATTAAAATGAAATCTGGAAAATAGTTTACTTTTCTCGACTCTGTTTTATTTTGTTTGTTAAGGAAGTAAAGTAGAAAAGAAAGCAAATTTCTTGAATCTACTTAGAATCACCTAATTTTGCAGTTCATACTTTATAAAGATTTACATTTTGAAGATGTATATCTAGAGGATGATAAAAAGAAGAAATGTAGGTACAAACTGGACCAGACCATTCTTGGAAATACAGAAGATATTTTGTCAGAATAAGCTTTCAGATTCCAGATCTAAAAAATAGTTCAGGCCATTTTCCTAATCGACAACCTACATATTCTTTCACTATGGTAAACAGAGTAAAGATTCTGTTGCATTTATGTGTTTTATCTCAAAAGAATAGGCAGCAGATCTCGTAAGACGTGAAGTGAGGAATGGGGTCTCTGGGAATTACAGTTTATTCTGACAATCATGTTACATGCATTAATTGGACAAGAATTTGACGACAAAGATGTTTGAGGTTTGACTTGGTTTTAATGAGTGTTACGTTCTGGTAGTGGTGTTTCGTTGTGGGTTTTAAAACTAAGATAAAATTTAGTAGTCTCTGTAAAAAGGCAAACCAATGAAGACAGCACCCTAATCAGGTCAATGTCTTCCATTTATAAGTGAGTCTGCCTGCAGCATTATTGAAATCTGCGGATTACAGGTATATGTACGAGTTCATTCACTTCTTGATTTTCTGATTGAAAGAAGAAATCTCAACCTTTTTCCTTTCAGTCAAACCATGTGCATAGCTGAAGAATGACAGACATGCTGATGTTTTGTTTTTTCCCTTCAATATGTAAGAGGTGAATGTTTATTTTTTGGCCCAGCTGATGATTATCTGTCTGTTTTGTATGATCAGTTCTGGCATAATCATGTTTGGCATGATAAGTTTTGTGCAAACACCCTCTAAGACAGATTTTACTATCCTGTTCATACATGCTACTGCATCCACATTTGGATCTTACCAGACATAATTTGACCAAGAGGTAGCTCTGAGGTCAACCATGCAAAGAATGTTTGCCCTGAGAAAAAGAAGGCAAGATAGAAAATATAATGGTGAAACAAATGAAATATACCAAGACCATAAAAGAAATCCTGAGGGGAAAAAGATTTCTTAAGAGAGAGATAACTTTATAAGAGGGACTTAGGAACTGTATGTTTTGTTGCTTAAAAAAAAAGAAGTTAAATGAGACACTTTGAAGTCCTAATGTGATTTATGTTCTCTGTTTTGGCTTTAAGCTTGAATTTAAACATGTACGATATTTGCAAAGAAGAAGGATCTGTGAAAGAAAACTGGTAGTACAACTAAGTGTTGAATAGCAGTCTCTTGACTATTATTTGGACTACTTCATACTCTGATGATGCCATAGGATTTGCCACTTTCCAACGGTTCAAGGCGGCAGAGTTCCCCAGTGAGTCAGCTTTCTTTCATGGACAAGAGCTGGGTAGATCTGGCACCAGAGAGTGGTTTAGATACATCTTAGAAGATATTTTTCATAAAATTGCAGATTCTCAAACAATGCGTGCGGCACTTTCACTCTTCTAAACAATCCATTCCAGATGAAGAGAATCTTCTCTGTGTTGCTTGCCTACAGCTTTTAGGACTGTTGGGGACACCAAATAGTGTTGCCTGAATAGGACAAATAGTGGACTTTTCCAACAGAACAGAAATATGAGATTTTCTGAAATCCATAAGTAGGTACTATTACTTAAACAGCTTCACAAGGAATTATTTGTTTGTCCATAGATTTTAGTGAAGGAATAGTATGTGAATCAATATGTGTTCTGTATACTCCAAGAAGTATTTTCATCCAAGTGGTGTATTTTACCTCAAAGAATTTAACAGTACCCCTAACAGCTGTGTAAAGTTTATTGGAAATATACTCTGATTTTTCAGTGGTTTCCTCCATGCCAAGATGTTCCCAGATGCCTGATACTTTGAACAGAATGTGTCATAGCATGTTCATCAGTTTGTAGACACCCTTATACACAAATTGTATTTAAACATGATTAAGAAAACAAGAAAAATTAGGAAAACCGTCGATGTGAATACATCATTATGCATTTATAAGGTGCAAAATTTGTCTTCAAAAAATAATTTAACCTGCCTGAAAAACACTCATCATTACCATATTTTAGCAACATTTGACATGTTAGTCTGTTAATAATAATGGCTCCATAAAAATTGCATTGAGGAAATTGAATGGTTGCTTCACTGCCTTTGACTAAAGTTTGCAGATGTGAAGTTTCTAATTGCCAGTCCTAAGCTTTAAGAGTCAGGCTAGTTTCTTTCAGCTTCCCAAACCATCACCAGTAAATTGGACCTTGTCAGCCATATTATGGTCTGAATTATGCATTTTTTTCCCTACCAATTTCCTTATTCAATAACATTCCAAAAGACTTTTCATGCAAAAAATGAATATCTCATGGGTATAATTTGGGTTCCAGGATGCTGACTATTTGTGAAATCAAGCTATATACAAAGAAATTAACCAGTCAGTTGAGTTCAACTGTTATGGTGAATATTCTTGCAAAATTATAAATTAAGTCCAAAGAGTAAAGGAAGATCTTGTGCCGTTGAAGAAAAGGGAGAGTCTATTTTCCACAGTTTCCCACTGTCAGCAAGTGAAATCATTGGGCTCAGAAAGCTTTGCATTTACTAGCACAGCAGAAAAGTAGTCAGTCATTTATTATATATATTGCTTCACAGCGTAATCTCTTATTGTTTAGCACTAGTAGAACTGTCAGATTAAAAATAAATATTTCATGACTTGTAACAGTAATGAGTTCTTGCTTTGATGTATAATCCATTATTAAACTCACCAAATGTTTTTTAGGCTAACTTATGTGGGTCAGCATTAGGCCTTTGTAAAATAGAGCTTCCTAGCCAGATGGTCAGAGGTTGTCATTAAATTAGCCTGAATCAGTCAGTATCCCATCAGTTAATCTCATGTACTATAAATGGCAGATGAGTATTCTTTGTACTGATTATGCAACTTACAGCATCTGCCCATTTTCTGCTTGGCTGGGTCCTGTCTGAAATGGTCATTTCCCCAAACCTGCTAGAGCCAATCAAAAACCTGCCCAGTTTGCAAGAAGACTGCAGGCATATGGCTATTTGGCTTCTATTTTCACCATAGGGTACTTAGCCCTTATGCATGGGTATGGGAAACTATGTACGATAAAGTCGTTAAAGTGCTGAACAGTAAGAATTATGGCCATGTTACACATATCGACAGCACAGCAGAAAATGCTCATCTGTGTACATTTTCCAGTTGAATGATCATTTTATGAATGGCATTTAGTTTCTTATGATGTGGGAGAAAGCTGGCATTCTTGAGTTATTTGATTCATATGTATGTAGTTAAACTTTCTTGCAATCCTAATGTTCTTGTTATGCCGCTTGGGAGCACAGACTTGTAGCGTACACATGGATCCCTAAAATAAAACCCCAGATTTTGAGAACAAAATTACTTGAGAAATAGGCAAAAAGCTGGATGCAACCATCCTTGGTTCATTACTATGTAAATAACACAACATCAATTATTTTCCCATATTCCTTCTGCAGGAATATCGAACAGATGCAAAACCTCTACGTGGATGCTAAAAATACCATCTTAACAAGACAAGTTGCAATCTCATTAACAGTGGTAATCACAAGTACTCTCCATATTTTATTTTCCTTAATAATAACTCTTAAGGAGATGTTACAGAGCAAAAAAGGAATTTTTGAAGTACGTCTTCTCTTATCCAAATAACACACTTGACACTATGGTACAGTGGGTAAAGCAATTGCAGTATGGTGGCAATCAATAGTGGTAGTGGATTAAGGAAGCCTTTGTAAGACAAAACTGCTGAACTCCTAGTAGCAATATTAATTAAAAAAAAAAAAAAGTAGGTACTCCCTACTTGTATTTCTATCCAGGAAAACAAAATAAAACAATGACATATGAGTAGGACATCATGGATAGTTACAGAAAAGATTGTGGTTCAGAGTTCTTAATATTTATATGTTAGATGGTAATATTACAGCTGCATGTTGTAATAGTGTTGTACCTGCTTTTCATTAAGTGATTGGAAACAGAAAGCAAAATTTCTTTCACTGCACTTCACATGTGCAGCATAAAAATGCCCATAAGTTACATTTAGATGTTTTATTCTCGATGTTGAACAAATGTGTCTATTTTCTTAAGAAACAGAAACAGTCACCTACAGAAACATTCTTTAAATTCATAAATTCCAGAAGTAATTACAGAGTTAAGTAGAAAATTCTTAGCACAAGAATAGTCTTAGACGCACACTGAAAATATAACTTCATTTATGCCACTGTGTTCTGTTCTCTGGCAGACCAATTACGTGGATGAGATGTTTCACGGAGAAATGCTTTCACCCAAAGCACAGATTCATGGATCTCTGCCTAAAGAAGACATTCCTGACTCCCAAGTCATGCCCTTGAGGAAGGTTAATAACACCTGTGATTTATTTTGTATATTTATTATAAGGCAAACTAAATTTCATTTCCGGACAGTTTGCATCTACATCAAATGTCCAAAAATGGCAAAATGAGACACTGAGGAAAAGGTGTTCCTGTATTCTTTTCCACTCATACTTATTGACAGAGCTGTAGACAAATATCACACTTCTGCTGGAAGCCTTTATCTCCACCACAGGGATATCACAAACTAACTAATATTCTAACTACACATTCATACTTCCCCAAAAAATCAGTAGTAACTCAATCTGTTGATACAGTAATGAACTTCCATGACTATCCCAGGTTGGGCTGAAGGTGGAAGGGTATGAAGAGGCATGAGAACCACAGAATCATATGATAGTTTGGGTTGGAAGGGACATTAAAGATCATTTAGTTCCAACCACCCTGCCAAGGGTACCACCCACTAGAGCATGTCGCTCAGAGCCCCATCCAGCCTGGCCTTGGACATTTTGTAGAGGAGACCTGCATATGAAGAAGTGTTTGTGAACTCTTCTCTCTGTTGCACCACAAAGGAAAGTTCTAAGGAAAACATCCACTAATCTCTGGCGTTGATATTGAGAAAGCTTTCTCCTCTTTACTTCTTCTGTTCTTTGTATCACACTTCTACTGCAGTTCTAGGGTGGATTCCAGAGGTATCCACTCATGACACAGAAGGGACACATCCTGGACAGCTTTCCCAGGAAATAAATAGATCATGAATACAGCTGCTTTGAGAAGAGGGCCCTGAGGGAACTGGGCAGAGACAGTCATTTCTGCAGTGCCTACAGGGTAATTGCAGCCTGAAGTACAGGAATGTGCAATAGGAGAAAATAAAACAGCTGAATGTATTGAAAATGACTAAAAACTCAGGGTATGAAAAATCATAATATACTTCAACTCTTTTCCCCAACTTATTGAACATATCTGGAGAAAATGCTTTTTCCATAACATCCACAGCTTCAATGATTGCTAGTTAATATACAGATGTGCATGTAATGTAATGTAACCAGAACTTCAAAATCAGAAATGGTGCACTGGACAGACAGAAATGTGCTCCAGTGTGTTGTCAACAGAGTATGAAAATGGGTTGTCATCTGTAAAGCAATGCCACTTTATAATAGCATATACATGTCAGCTCTGCTTCACCTAGCCATGTATCAACTACTCCTGAAACTTGATAGTGAGCAGTAGGAAATAGGGGCCATTCACTAGAAACAGATAATCCTCTCTTTGTCCTGATCCACCTCATTTATATGAGGAGTGTACTTATCCAAGATATTCTTGGGTAACTCTGTTTTCTGTATTGATTGCTTTGATTTTTTTTTCTCTCCAGCTTTGTGTTGAGCTTATCATAATTAATATGATTATTACATGTTTTACCATGATGTGACCTGTAAGAGTTGTTATCAAGACTCAGAATTTTGATGGTTTTAAAAATTCTCCTTTCCTACTCATACAGTAAATAAAATAATGAAATGAACTTATGCAAAACTTTGTTGTTATTAAGTAAATGCATAATTTATTGGAGCTTTGTTATTTTACAGCTAAATTCACAGAGACCCCAGGACTTAAAAATCTCATCAATAATAGACAGTAACCAAGAAAACCCAGTATCAGCGCAAAAGATGAAAGAAAGCAAGAGAAAAAAGTGACTTTTTTTTTGTCTGCTGAAATGAGGAAAATGACCTAGATTAAATTTTTCATGAAAAATTATGAAATATTAAGTTTTTCTAATTCCTAGGGAGGTATGTCTAATCTCTGTCATTTTTCAGGAATATATCTATCGACAGCCGTCTCAGGTGAGTCTCATGTGGATCTTACACTATTTTTAAAACTTATCTGGCAGTTAACACAAAAATAAATTACTTAAAAAGAATGAGTGGGAAATGCAGACAAGGTCTTCCCTCCATTGTCTCTTCCTACATGTTTTCCTCCCACTTCATACTCTAAAATATAATATTGATCAGGATTATGGAATATAATCCATTCAAATTATTTTTCATCTGAGTGTGTATGGCCTGAATTAGTCCACTTAATTTTAAGCTCTTAATGAGTGCATAAATTAGAATAGGCTCAAAAGAGATATTGAGGTGACTAATAACAGGAAGCAGCTTTATACTATCAGACAACAGTTCAACCCATCTAAGATCTCATTTTCCCTCTAAATGTGATTTATTTTTCTTCTCTAGGAGAAGGTACCAAGGCCAACTTCGTTTTTTTATTTAAATATCTCAGTCAAGCTCTTCAGGGCAGATGATTCACTGAAGTGTGTTCACCAACAGGGAGTGATTCTATTACAATATGATTGCATTAGGGATGTCAATACTGCTAAGAGAAAATTTTTTCCCAATGAAAATTCCCAACCTAAAGAGCAAATAAAAAGTACTTTTCCTGCTTTTCAAGAAGACTCTAGAAAAAAACTCAAACTGTTAGAAAAAATTCACAGGTTGGGATGATGATCAGCACAGAAAGTTAGAATTTGGACAATACATGTGGATCACTGAAGCTCGAAGAGAAAGATGCTGAAAGTGGGCTGGGTCATTCATTCTTGTTTCACATGCAGTTTGCCTCTATCATTTATTCTGTAAGAAATTAAGGCAACATCCATCTGTACATCTACAAATAAAAGCCCTTATCAATTAAATTTGGTGCTCACAACCTGCCATTATTGTATTAATAATATTAAATTAATTTTGGAAAATTGCATATTTATTACTTGAAAATTTAGATTTGCTAAGGGTAAAATTTCTACAGCAATGTCAGTGTAATAGTAAGTTTTTAAAGTTCTAAGTCAATTGCTTTAACATGGTAAAATTCCCTTTTTTTTTACACTCAGCTTCACTTCCAACTCAAAGCAATAGCTACTCTGAGTTGTTTCATTAAAACCAGAATTCACAGGTGGCTGTAAATTCCCAATGACAACGAGAACATTTTGATTATCCAAATATGCAAAGTCAATCATATTACAAGACTCCACAAGATACTGAGAATCTCTGAATTATCTTTTCACATGTTAAGTAAGACAATATATGAATACATGAATTTACTAAACAGACAACATATAGAACCTTTAATAGACTATTCAGAAATGATATTGTAACAGTGGCGATCATTGCAATTTTTATTCTAACACTCATAAATAGAAAACACTTTATAAATGATCAAAGAAATTATCTTAGGCCACAAGTATGAATAGCATAAATTTAAGCAAAGAAAAGACAAGAAATTTTAATTCTGCTATGAGATGTTATTTTTAATTATAAAAATAATATCCAGTGCATTTATCCAAATTACAACGAAAGCATGTAATATGGCAGGGCTGAATAAATACCTTACAGAGCTATAAAGTGTATGAAAAGTTATAAAAAAGAAATGGAAAATATTTTAATTGTCAAATTTCTTGAAGCCTGAAAAGTAGAAAATAAATAAAAAATGGCCAATTATTTTGTTGAACAAACAAGGAAAACATGTAAGATGTCAGATACACTAAGAAGAGGAGATACAAATGGTGAGACCAGTCATAGTCCTATAGAATAGGATAGAGGTTAAGACAGATACACAAGTACTACAAAATTAGTATTTTACTTCACAAATATAAGGTAATATTTATCCATATGTTAAATTATGTGAGTATAAAAACCTGTTTCAAAAGATTGGAATAACTGCAATAGTGAAATACAAATGGAAATAACATTCATATTGATTAATATTACAAAATAATAGTCCACTTACAGAATAATATCAGGTACAAATAATTCATTATTTGTCTGCCTAGAGCCATCAAACTGCTGAAATTTTTGCTAATTTAAACTGATTGTTCTTACTGGACTGAGATCCACAAAACCAAAGAGAAAATAAAAGAAGATAAGGTTAAAGGTCTTTCTCTTATCTGTAGAGTTTTTCAGTAAAAATCAGCACATATTGTTTAACAAAACCCAAATTTGGTCCCTTTCCTAAACTTATTTTTATCATTGCAAATAAACAGGAATTCCAATGAAGGGAAAGCTATAATGATAGTTAACTCTTATGTAAAGATATTTGTTTGCTCATCTTGTTTGATTAAGTCTACAACCACTTGAGTTTCAGAAACAGGTGCTGTCCATATTTGGCCTTGCTAAGTATCTCTAGATGGACTCACTTCATAAGATCAGTACTTTATTAACAATACCACTAACATTATAAATTTGTCGGTGGCACTGGTACACCTTGTAGGGATGACTTCTATTAAAATAAAGCACATGAATAATTCATATGTAGGCTCAACTAAGAAAGGGAAAGCTAAATATTTATTTGATTATTAATGTAATATAAAATTTTCACAGTTTAGTTTCATGAAAATTGCACTTCATTAGCATGTTATTAAGGATAATACACTTTACACTGAGACATTTAGTTTTTCAATCTTTGCTTCTGTTAAAAAATATAAATGTAATTTAAATTTAAAGCATGTAATTTAGAATTTTGCCAATGGGATTTCGGTTTTCAGGAAAAAGCAGGCCTTTCAGACATGGGCTATTCCCCCTCTAAAACAAAGGTTATTTAGTCCAAATCTAAGACCTAAAAAGCTTTAAAGGAAAATGGAAGCAGTGAGTATTGGAAAAATATCTTTTATATTATGTTAATTTCAGTTCTTAGAATTTTGAGCTATTTTCTATAAAGAAACTATGGTTTAGAGCCATGATTTTGGATATCAAGTTCTACTAGGCAAGAAAATAGGAGGCCAATATAGACTAAATTATTAAGTATGTAAATTGGTAATTCAGATGCTGATAAATACGTATGAATAGGTAAAGGATATTGCATGTGGACAAGTGTGCACACTTATAATTATTCTTCTGCTTGTGTCATTGTGTGTGTAATACAGAACCACAATACTATTTAATGTTGTTCATAACACAGCATTAAACATTATTAACACATGATTAAATTCCTTATGCTTCCAATTTTGTTCCTTTTAGTCTGTATTAGTCTGTGAACAAAATTATTATGCTTTACTTTAAAAGTTAGCTGACCATGACCCTAGTTCACCAGTTTTTATTTTATTTGTCTTGCTTAAATTTGTAGACATCATGTATACATTGAAATGCTTTGCTTTGCTGAACTGACATTTATTTATACATCCCAAATGCCCACATTTCAATGTCTGCTTATATTTATACTCAAAGCAGATTTCGTATCTCAAAGTAAACATTGATAGCTCGTTATCAAGTGACAATAGATTAACTAGAATCAGATTTTTTTCTGTTTCCCTTTTCTAAGTATGATGCACTATCATACAGCTATTATCGAATTAGTAATACTAAAAAGAAGAAGCATTGAATTATTCTGAGTATTGTATCCAGCGTATTAAGTGATCAAAAAAGAGGATTATATCAAGACCAATAACAGAATAAAGTTTGGAGGCTGTTTTCTAATAATGCTTGAGCATATATGTTCAATAGCTCAATCAGTCTAATTCTGTTCAGTAAAATAAATTTTATTTATTATGTGGCTCAAATATCATGAGATACACAACAAAGAAGTATTTGACAGAAAGAAATGGTGAATTAAGAGTTTATTATTTAGAAAAAAAAAACAACTTCTAGGTGGCAAACACTGTAAAGTTAAATTTACAGATAATAAGGCAATCCAAAATACATTAAAAACCAAAGCTTTTCCTTTGATGCCAGATTAAAATTCTAGGACAGAAATTCAGGTCACCACATCCAGGTCTGACAGAGACCCTGAGGGAATCTAGTGTCTTAACCAATCATTTATTTGGTTTTCATCTGTGATATAGGAATGTCTTGATGCATAATACTTTAAAAAATGAAGACACACAGGAGAACTACCAGTAAGTCTGTAATGCAAAGTTTTTAGCTCTGACTTAATAGCCTGAAGATTTTAGTCTAATCTCCAGTTCATTTGTTTTCAATGCCAAGTGAAGGGAAAAATGGAATGAGTTTGAACAAAGATGCCTGTGGGATCACTTGCAAACGCCTGCAGTAGGAAACTACCTAGGACACAGACTTTTCCAGTCTTAAGGTACCTGCTATGATAAACATTTTCCATGTTGCTGTGGTCACAGGTAGGAAGAAAGCAGCAAAAATGAAAAAAGTAGTATTTACTTTACAATTAAAAGTTTCCTTTGTAGAATAAAAAAATAGGTAGGAATGGTCAAATTAAATGTATCAGCTAATGTAGTAATTGATCAAAACCTTATATGGCTGGAATAACCCACCAAAAACTCCCACACTTGGAGAGCTAAGTCTAACATTCTGGAAGGCAAACTACTATGATGTAGATACAGTGAACTCAAAAATTTGGAGGTAAAGCCAGTATTTGGCAAAGTAACAATACACTTAGTAGTTGCCAGTATGGTGACACATGGCAGAACTAGGAAACTGTCATACTAGCTGTCTTTCAATGACAGGTATTGATCTTGCCATATGATGTGATGTTTACTGGACCACTTAACAACAAAATTGGGTTTAAATGTAGACTGTCATTTTTGATTGACATATTCATATGATATATATAATTTTTACCTTTTATAATAAATAAAAGAAAATAAAAGCGATTAAAACTGAAAAATGGCATATTATTAGGTGGTAACACTTTTATTCTAGTTCTTAATAGCAAAACTTATCTAGGACAAAGAAAACGAATGCTGATATAAGAAGGAAAAAATTTCTAAGGATAAAAAGGAAAAAAGCTGTATTCCTGAAGCAGATTGCATGAATATTTAAGCACTTTTTTTTCTGTAAAGAATATGAAAACATGTTCAGACCAAATGCATTTTTTCTTTATTCTAAATAGAACCAAACAAGCTTATTTAGCTCTATGTAGCCAAGCCATAAACATCGATGTATTCCAAGTTCTCAGTAAGTGCAATATTTCTACATTTTTAAAAACTCTTCCATTTTTTTTCATGCAACATAATATCTTGCAAATACTCATAAATGTACTCTTAAAGCATTCCTTTATGACAGAGGAATGCTACTTGATGTGAAACTGGAGGCCTGTTTTATGTCTACCGACATCTGTTTACAGCCAGATTCAGCAACACAAGATGTTGTTTCTGCATTGTAACTGAGGGAAAGAGGCATGAATATATTCTTCACTGGGTAAGAATTCATATAACAACCCAGACCTCCTGAGGTTGCAATTATAAGGAACAGTACAGAAGAGAATTTATTTACATGAACCACTACGAGTTACATCTTTGTAGCATGAAATTGAAATGCCCAGAAATTTTTCCTAATTGGGTGCCATGCATTTAGTGGATATGCATCGTATGTTTTGATACTGGTAAGCAATGCTATGTCTCTCAGAATGCATGAGCTGGGCATCTCAATAAGTAAGATCCCCTACACTTAAAATGGATATTAGATTTCCTATCTAAAATGAGGTGACTGTCAGAAGAACAAGGTTTCTCTAGCTGCCTATTTATATCATATTTGAAGGCAGAAAGGAAGGAATACTAGAAATCAGTGTAGAAGAAATGATACTCTTCACATTTTTTGCTGGAAGTACAACATGTATGTGTTGTATATTTGTAAAAGGCATTAAGAGCACAAGGATACAAATAGTTTTTCCATAAGTCAGTAGTTGTACTGGCAAGTTGCAAGCTTTTGATATTGACTTCCTGTTACCTGACATACTTATACATAAAAAAAAAAAAAAAGGGAGAAAAGCAGACAATTATAAAATAGTATGGACAAAATACTGTAGTTGTCCTTATAAGAAGCAAACAAAATGACCTCACAAGAGCTTCAGACAACTAATTGCATTATTTTTCATGTTTACATTTCCCATATTAATGAAACCATGCCCTTCAATCATAATTGCATGCAGACAACACTAAGCAAGTATTGTCCTAGCCTGTCTTAAAAAAACCAAAAAATTAGAGTATCATCTTTTCTGTAAAGTGTGTCTTTCTATAGAATAAACCTCATAGTTTGAGACACGGATACACTAAATACTGAAATGGTAAGTCCTTGATTTCTAACCCTCTTTGATACGAGGCAAGCAGTATGTGTACTATTCTCAGGACATATCAAAGCTCAAGGAAAGAAAAAGGCTGTGAGATTGGTGCCAGGCAGCTATTGTAGAAAATTCTGTGGTTTATAGGTCATGTTTCTGGAAGCAGTATCAAAGTGAACGGTTTTCAGTTTGCCTGCTATGCCTTAGGCTCAGAAGGAGTTGATTGTGAAAGGGTTATTCAGTCTGTAAAAAAATCCCTGATGCATTGTGTCTCTACAGGACTGAGCACATTTAATTAAAGAAAAATAAAATAACCATAGAGAGCAACAAAATATGTTTCCTATTCTCTTGAGGGTCCTAAGAATAATAGATCACTGAAGTTAGAAGTTATATCATCTTTTTGTTAAAGAAATTTAAATAAGTTGAATTTTTCAATTACTTAAATCACAGTTCCTATATTTATATGAGAATATATAATCTTAACTTCATGTAGAATGTGCGTTGTAGGGGAAAAACTATTTTCTTTAAGGGATATAAATCTGCTGGAGCAATGTCAAGATAAAATTGTGAATAGCAACATTAATCAATTTGAATTTTCAAAAAAATTTGAACTTCCAAAATTTACATTCCCTTAAATCCATAATTTAAATATAAGTTAAACACAGTATGTTATTTTGGAGTTTGGATGACATTGTTCTAAAGAACTAAAGAAATATCATTGTGCTACCAAGCTAAGCTTTTTCAAATCTATATAAAGTATATAAAATGTCTTCAAATAAAGTATTTTTTTTTCTTTTCCAGTATATAAATAGATATGGTTTTCCCCTGCAGCACTTTGCATATTTCTATTATTTGGTTAGCAGCATAATTTTTTTTATTTCAATGTAGTACAAATATCCATGTAGCAAAGCCCTATTTAAAGAGGACAGGAGAAGCAGAATAATAGCCTTCCTAAAAATTTGAATATCAAAATTTAACTGCATTAAGAATAATACTAGGTTTCTATTTTAATCCTATAAAATATGTACATTCTAAATTACATTTTTGTGCAATTTACAATCTTTTCTAAGATGATGTGCCTTTTAAGATTTTGTGGTGCTGTTTAGCACAAATTAGTTCTAAGCGTATCAGTAGATCAATGTACAGACAAACTTATTTGCTGATCTATCCTGCCAATAACAGGAAGTAAATAGTAAGTTAAAGTTCTGAAGATATAATTATAGTACTTGAATCTTAAGACAATCCCATGCACACCTGCCAGAAAATGTTATCATTCTTATAGGATGAAGGATGTTGTTTTCTTTTTTATTGAGTTAATTAGTTAGCTAGTTGGCTTCTTAGTTTCCTTGTATGTACTCATTTATACTGTATTGAAGGGTAAACGTATCTTTAATGTTGTCAAAATAGTTATCATATTATAGTGGTTTACAGGTCTTAGATATTCTGGTTGAGAATTAAACTAGAATCCTTACTAATTTATTGAGCTTTGCTTTCTATACCAGTATTTTCCTTACTGACTTCAACAGAACAAAAAGTTTTCCCTTCTATTCCCCATTCCCCTTCCACCCTTCTCTCTTTT
>VZRF01014343.1:478959-543832 GCA_013396875.1 Vireo altiloquus | reverse complement strand
TTTTTTTTTTTTTTTCTGTTGACAAAGAGAATTCCTGCTAGGTCTTGCTTGTGGATATATTCTTTCATCATCAAACTGAAGAATTATGTTATGTCTTAAACAACAAAACAGGCTTTTGAATCTCATATAATTGCACTTCATTTTATAGAACTGCATTGGCACTATTTCAAAGCCACATCTTGAAGCTTCTTAAAAATATTTCAGACTGGTATGATATGATGAATAAAAACTTTGTATGTTTTGGCTTATCTGAGAAGCAGGTGGTCCTTTACTGCAACCTTAATTACTACCTGAAAAAATCATCCACCTGAGAGCAGTGAATGAAAGACTAACTTTCAGAACTTGCTGTCATGAGGAAGAAGGAAAAAAGAGTGAAAGGAAGAATATTTATGCAAGAAAACAGGAACAGGATGGATACAAAATGTTTGAAAGAATTTACTCAATTCTGGAAATCTTTAAATCCGCTACTGACTTGTTTTGGCAGCCACCATACAAAGGACTGCTTCTCTAATCTTCATAATACTGTGATTTAGAAGAAACAAACATCTAAACAGAAAAAGACATGTAATTCTCTTATCTAATTATACTTTAAATATTACAACAAGATACTACCTTAGTGTGCTCTTTAAGTCCACTGGAGAGAACAAGATCACAGAATCACACATTGGTTGAGGTTGGAAGGGACCTCTGGAGGTCAGCTGATCCAACCTCTCTGCTTAAGAAGGACCACCTAGATTTAGCTGTCCAGGACCATGTCCAGATGGCTTCACAATTTGTCTTGAGCAACGTCTGTCGGGTTCGGTCACCCTAACAGTGAAAAGTGCTTCCTGATAGTTAGAGGGAATATCCTCTGACTCAATTTGTGCCCATCGCCTCCAGACCTGCCACTGGATGCCTCTGTAAAGTATCTGGCCCTGTCTTCTTTCCAGCCTCCTCTCAGGTTTTTGTATACACTGATAAGATCCACTCAGGTCTTGTCTTGTCTTGTCTTGTCTGTTTTGTCTTCTCCTTCCTCTTCCCCTTCCCCTTCCCCTTCCCCTTCCCCTTCCCCTTCCCCTCCCCCTCTCTTGCCTAAGCAGTCCCCGCATCCCTTCCCCTTCCCCTTCCCCTTCCCCTTCCCCTCCCCCTCTCTTGCCTAAGCAGTCCCAGCATCAGCCTTTTCTCACAGGGAAGATGTCCCCAGTATGTCCATGTCTCATACTGAGAAGCCCAGAAACAGACACAGGACCCCAATTGTGGCATCACCAGCATTGAGTAGAGGGGAAAGATTACCTCCCTCAATCTTCTAGCATCACTCCTAATGCAGCCAAGAATAACATTAGACTCTGTGTTGCAAGGTCACATCACTGTCTCCTGATAGACCTCATCTAAATTTAGTATGGTAAACTGAATTCTATAACTTCTTATTCCTCTTCATTGCCAATAAAGAAAATTTAGGAAAAGTACATTAGTAGATATTACAGTATGTAGACCAACCCATTACTCTAATGTCTGTTGGAAGTTTGCCTGGATTTCAGAGGATCTCAGGTGGGATTAAATATCTGTTTTTAAATGCTGAATGTGGTCAGTTGCCTGTGTACAGAAATCTCATGCCTGCACTATAGGCACTTGAGACACCTGCAGGAGGGTGTACAGGTCTATTGTCCTCTGGAAAGAAGGGTGGTAATCTAGTAAAATATTCTAGATATACAAAATGGTATTGTCTGTTTTTAAGAAACATGTCTTCGTGCCTGGTGTGCAATTCCAGCAGGCACCATTAATATTTCCAACACATATCAAAATTTAATCAGCATTCAATTGCATGTTCTGGAGAAATATTATTCCAAAGATATCCACTGAACCTGGAAGATCTGAATCAGGATTTGTGGAAAACACTTGATTCACAACAAGGAAACCTAGAATAACATTCTAGGATCTATTAAATGGCACTAGACACCATTTGCACAAATAAGTCAATCAAGGCATATGTATCCATATTTGAGCTCTAGATAAGGATCACTCACGGAAACCTGGTTGCCCTCCAACAGCTGCTCCTCTAAGAGCTGCTCCAGAAGGGCAGAAGCTTAACATAAATCTTCTGTCAAGTCTATCTTGAAGAATCCAGACATATCAAGTAGCACTAATTGTTTAGTCAAAAGTGTGTACATCAACAATTTTTGCCATTTGATTTTTCCCAAGGATATCTGATACAGGACAAAAAGATAGTACTTGGAATCTATGAGAATATCAAGGGAAGGATTTATCTTGAGTGAAACCTGGCTTCTAGGTAGAAAGCCCTAAATAATCTTAAATTGCCAAAGTATGTGTGATCAAATTAATCAAGCCTGTAGCAAATGCAGGCAGTAAAGTAAAAAGCTTTCTTCAACTGTTTCATCAGAGAAACTACTTGCTACTGGCTTCATTAGCAGCTTTGTAGAATTGTTGGCAGAAGTCAATGTTAGATTAAAGCATTGATGTAAGTTGAGGTGTGATGGATATTCAAAACCACAGGACATTACCAGACAGAATATTAGGATTTGCAGGAATGCTACATTCCTCTGGGCAGCAGCTAGAGGTTTGATAGGATAGCCCACCTCACCCTAAATGCCTGGGCAGATAAACTTCCATTTTGCCTTAATTTCATTTCATTGCCACTAGACATCTACAAATATACAACTGCATTGAGCTCGAAATACTGACAAAGCAGGAAGTCAGGTGAATTGCTTGTAGACACAACTGCACAAAAGTCTCATTTTATCCAACCCAAGATCCTACATATTTGTATTTCTCCAGAAGCTGACAACGAATTACTGGCTTATGAAACAAAATATTTACAAAATCTTTTGTGTGTACTTACCTTCTCTACCTCACTGGAAAAAGCATATATCTGAAAGAGATGTCTTTTACTCTATTAGCAGGGAGTTTGTATGCAATAAGTGATATTAATAGTAGTGCCAACACTATGAAACGAATTGCAATTTTTATTGCAAAGAAATAGATTTATGATTTGTGTGATGGATTGACACAATTTCAGGGGCTTTTTAGTATTAAGTTTCTTTCATAAACAAAATTTTCTCTTCAGCTACTTATTCATAGGTAAGGGAAGACGTAAATTATTCATTTGACAGGGACAAATTTTTGAATGTTTCTGTCACAATGGATTTCTTTAGTAACTGTTACTACCTCATCTAATTTTCTGGAAAAGACAGGTACTCTAAGTAAAACAATAAAAACCTTTTTTAAATGGCAACATTCCCTTCCTTGTATTTCAAGTGGCAGGTGCTAATCCTACTTTTTAAAGGGAGCAGGTACTTTTAGGCAGGTGTTTGAGTGAACTGATTTGAACTTTACCAGCCTTCCAGTAAAGCAATTAAATTCCTGTGGTTCTTTTGATGGCTACAATAACACTAATTAAAACAATATTTCATGTTTTCATCCTATATAAACAATAACAAGACAGGAAGATATACAAGTGCTTTAAGTAGCACCACTTATTGTCTCTAAAAGTGCAAATACTTTTATAATATAGGTATAAGCAAAAGGCAGAATTTGCTATGTGAAAATTTCTATGGTATGTCAGTATATTTATCATAAAAAGCTTAATTTGGATAGAAAACATGCCAAATAGCATTGTAACTTTAGTCCTCCAGACCCTTTAGTGTCCAATAAAGAGATTATAAACTGAATAGACCCATGGGAATGCCTCTGAAATTACTATTTTCTTGTGCAGACACCTTTGTGGGGCCTGATTCTAAATATTAGCATGCCTTGAGAAGCTGAAAATGCATTTGAGTGAGCAGAAATCCGAGGGATATTTTCAGATGGTAATTTTATTACTGTAAAGTTGTGAATGCAAGTAGAAGATAAAACTTGGGAAAAATAACTCAAATTATTGAAAAAGGATCAGCAAAAAAAACCAATAGATATGAGGTGCTAAGAAATGTTGATCTATAAGTACACAAAACCTCTGTATAAGAGCAGATGTAAGTTGTCAGGGTCAAAGAGAATAAGAGTTTGGATGAAGATTAAGGTAAAAGACAAAACTGATTTAAACTGGTAATATTTAGGTGTGGTTTGGGAACCAGTACAAGAGACCCCATCAGAAACCAAATAAATTTACTGCAGGTTCTTTTAGAGGTTGTATAATTCAGATTAATTTAAATCAGTCAGATCTAGGAATTTCTAAGTGATATCAAAGTAGAATATAATGAATTTTTAATAAAAGTAAATATCCATGGCCTCAAAAAAGATAGGTTGCTAGCAAGCAGTGACTACAGACAACATTCCCTGCTCCATCATGCACACTTTCCTGTTAAATACAGCTACTGTGCAAAGTGGGACCAGCACTCAGTACTGAATTGTATCAAAGCACACATCACCAGATTTTTATACAGTAGTCAAGACATCACCAAAGTTTTTAGAACAAGAAAACAATATGCTAAAACTCATTATCTTATCCCCAAATTTGTGGTCATAACAGCCCAAAGAGCCCTCACCCCTGACAACATTGGGTAGCCAACACTTGTCAGACAGCCCTTCTGTCTGATCCAGAAGTTGCTTGGGCACATAGTACAGTTTCTCTGCCTTCTCAAAAATGCCCTGAGGCCATCTCCATAATTCTCAACGATTGTTATAAAAGCGAGACTCAAAAAATATTTATATAGTGTTGAGAGTCAGGGATCAGAGCCCAGGTGTGAACTGAGAAGCAAAGTTATTTAACTGTACAGATTTACACTTTAATATACTTGTTCCAAAGTTCTTCAAACTGAAGTGTACAGGAGGACATTATTTCCTATACTGCCATACTACTAAAACACTGAAAAATACAGGGCAACAGCCTGAACTCTGGTACTGATGTGATTTTGACCAGGGCCAAACTGGATGGCAGAATATGCAAAGTTATACCAGCTGACCAGACAACAGCCTCTAGCACATTATACACACCAAATTAGATGTAGTCTTGCAATGTGCTTATGTTTATAGAACTCTGATAAAATTGCACTCGTAGCACCTTATTTATTTTAATATGGGCAGTACAGTAATGCATGAAAGGGGAAGTCTACAGTTGATTGATAAATACTCAAGATGTATTTATAATTTTCATCTTTGATATTTTAATATATTGTTCCATTTATTTAAAACCAAAAATGTTATACTGCTTCATCACACACTACTACTTAGTAGTACCTGCATATCTAAGCTTTTTCAACCATTACAGTGCCACAGTTGGAAGACCTTGATTTCTCTGAAATATTTTTATAGTGTTACCCCTTTCTTTCCTCTTGGCAAGTCAGCAACATTTTTACATTAGGAAGCGTCCAAGGCTGCTCATTAGAATCTCTTAGTTAAGCAAAAAACCTGACTGATAAGCATCTTAAATACAATATCAAAATTGAATATCATTCTTGGACAGGTCCCAAACCATACATTTTCAGCAAAACTTCTAGAATACATAAGTGTTTTAGCATAGTCCTGGTACCAGAAACCTTTGAAGTGAGATCGTGTCTGGTTAGATGATGAAGAGCTCATCTGCACCCAAAAAAAGAAGGTAGAGAGAAACAATTACAAGAACAATAACTTGTTCTTGTTGCTCCGAGGCCCACACAGGAGAGCCACCACTCCATCAAAGGTCCTTGTTCACAAACCCAGAAGGGTGCAGGGACACAACAGAAGGAAGAAACCAAATTGCAGACTCCCTAGGAATGAATGCCTTGTCCAAGCCACTCCCAGGGCTGTCCCAGCAGAGCCATCAGACTTGTTGGCAACACATGAAACCCATCATGATGAACCATCAGAACCAGTTCTCCAGAGCACCTTGCCACCTTTTGGAATAATGAGAAGAGTTATGAGATATATTGTGGGATTTAGGGAAAAAAACATTTGGAGATTATGCAGAACAAACTGTGGGATGCATAAAGGGAACACCAAAGGTGGAAAAAAAGAACTTTGGGTGCATTGTGGGGGACCAAGTACAGGGAAACAGGAATAAGGGGGAAAAAAAGGTCAATTTGCACTAATAAGAGGCTGAAGAGGCTGCCTGTTTGGCCAAGTACTGTGCCTACTGTGCAGTCATGTCTCTTCATTAAACTCCACCTTGACTATTTTCTGTCAAGGAGGTCTGTACTCTCTATGGATATGTGTTCATGGCGGGGTCTATGCTATCAGCAACAGGAATGAATTCAGGTCTGTGGATTAATCTCTGATCACTACTCTGATCAAGCCAGGCTAGTGGGCAAAAATACCTGGGAGCGGGAAGGAGCGTAGATCCCTCAAGGCCAGCTCTGGCAATTGGGAGTACCTGTGAACCTCTAAGAGTAACAGCACGGGGTGGGGTGGGCGGGCGAGATTGGTTTGGGACCAGGAGAGTAGTGATGTGAGGGTGAGACAGCCTGCACTGGCAAGGGGCTGATGCCTTGGGAAATTATATGGCCAGTTACCATCAAGTAGGGAGACTGGGACCCAGGGCTAGCTGCTGGGCACACTGTAAGGCCAGCTGCTGGAATGACTCACCCTGTACGTACATACAGGCACACATTCTCAGCGGTAGACCTCGTCCTGCTGAGACAGGGGGAAGCAGGATGAGGCAGTCGGTACGGTCTGTGTTCATGGCAGCTGTGTCCACCCTGTGTGCCCAGCCATGTGTATCTGTGTGTGCAGGTGTCTGTATGTGTATATGTACTGTACATACTATCAACACATGCTCTGCCTCACTGATGGACACAGTAGGGGATCAAGTAGAACAGGGGGAAACCTGGGCTCTAGAGCAAGACCCCTGGCCACAGGAGGTCTAGGTCACATTAGAGGAAGAGCTGTCTACATTACCAAAATATATGATGGGCTGTTCTTTATGAAACTATGACATTGTTTTCTTCATGACTGAAGGCCTGCAGACCAAGTCCCTTACAAGCAGCAGGCTTTATGTGATATTCTAAACACACCCTAAGAGCAGCATGTGCTGGATTACAAATGAAATGAAATAAAGGATGAATTATAATAAAACTTTTCAAATAATTTAAAAGCTATTTTTCTGTTAACAGGAACATCTTTTCAGTTCATACACATCACTATGAAAACATTGGTATTTTGTAACACAGATATTTTCATTGCTGGTGTGTTTCAATTTTACCTTCATCCTTCACATATATCTTGCAAGGTCTACCCATATTTCAGAATGTTTTATGAGAAGCTGAGGAACTAACACTTTATCTCTTCAATTGCAATGATTGGCCATGTTACATGTCATGCTATTTGTAACTGTTCATAAATCTGTGAGCAGATGGAGATGTTTTCCTGCTGACAGATTGTTGTCCTTCTGAATGAAAAGCAGTTTAAGGCACATCCTTAGCAATTCCATTTTCATCTGACTATGTGAAAGGGTGCAATAGCCTCTCCTGCAAATGCCTTGGAGCACATGACTTGTCCAACAGTGTATATGTTAAATCTTCAAACCATTTTCCCTCTTGGTAATTTCATTCTTAAACTACATTGGACAGCTCTCTCAGTATATTGCTATTTACGGGTCTTGTTCTAAGGCATTTAATCCCCAACTGAATTGCAATGACCACGCATTTACCTTTTGCAACTTGCCTATGTCTGTTTATGCTGTGGTTTAACCCCAGCTGGGAGCTAAGCCCTGTGCAGCTGCTCACACACACTACCATGGCGGGATGGAGATAAAGACAGCTTAATAGCTGAGCAAAAGGTGACCATGCAAGCAAGGAATTAATTCCCCGTTTCTCATGGGCAGTCAGGCATTCAGCCATGTCTAGGAAAGCAGGGCTCCATTGCACATAACAGTGACTTGGGAAAACAAACACCATCACTACAAACATTCCCCCTTCCTTTTTCTTTCTCCAGCTTTATATGCTGAGCATGACACCATATGGTAGGGAATATCCCTTGGGTCAGCTGGGGTCAGCTGTCCTGGCTGTGCTCACTCTCGGCCTCTTGTGTAGCCCCAAACTCCGGCTGGTGATGTGATGTGAGAAGCAGAAAAGGCCTTGACTCTGTGTAAGCACTGCTCAGCAATAATGAAAACATCCCTCTGTTATCAACACTGTTTTCAGCACAAAACCAAACCATAGCCCCCATAGTAGCTACTGTGAAGAAAATTAACTCCATCTTAGCCAAAACCAGCACGGATTATAGTAGGATAACTAATTTTCCATGTGTTAAGAATGGATGAAGTTAATACATTAATGTAGGTCTAATGGGTAATTCAAAAGAAACAGTTTTAAAATACTGATAAAATAAGATTCTAACAAGAAATAAGAAACCAATTATTAATGATGACATTCTGCAGCTACACATTTACCTAATGAATCTCCAACTGCAATAGGCATATCATATAAACAAATAATATCTAGGCTTCTTTCAAATTTATATTTTCATTTATGGCTATTTGTATGATACAGATAAAAAATTGATGACGAAACCTAAAGTAAAGTCAAAATATGAGGTTTATAATTTCAGAGTATGCATTTATTGAAAGTATTTCAATTTTTTTTTCACTATTTTTTTAATGTAATTTCTGACACTATTGTTTCAAGAAAATCTTTAATAAATTCTAGGTACCAAGTTTCAACATACAGGATACGTATTCTAATTCTAGGAACACATTGTCAGCATGTATGTTAACACATTGGTAAATACATAGAAGTATTACATATCTTTAACATGTTGTCTGTCATTACCATTTTAGATGCTATTAACTTTAAATTTAATAATATTACTTCATGTAGAAAATAAATTGTACTACCGGAAGTACTTATCAAAATCCTTTAAGATAAAAATAATAAACATTAGCATCTTAAAGAGAAAAGCTTTTGCANATTAAATATTTATTAAGTAAATAATAAATATTAAGTATGCCTAAAAAGGTTTTACTGATATCTGGTTCATAATCCAGCAGCTCACTCAGCTTTGTATCTAGTAATGGAAAGAAATTCCTGTCAGCATTTTTCTATTTGTGTGTCTTAAGGCCAAGGCTTTAATTGTGAGCTCATGTTTCTTGATCACNACATTCTGCAGCTACACATTTACCTAATGAATCTCCAACTGCAATAGGCATATCATATAAACAAATAATATCTAGGCTTCTTTCAAATTTATATTTTCATTTATGGCTATTTGTATGATACAGATAAAAAATTGATGACGAAACCTAAAGTAAAGTCAAAATATGAGGTTTATAATTTCAGAGTATGCATTTATTGAAAGTATTTCAATTTTTTTTTCACTATTTTTTTAATGTAATTTCTGACACTATTGTTTCAAGAAAATCTTTAATAAATTCTAGGTACCAAGTTTCAACATACAGGATACGTATTCTAATTCTAGGAACACATTGTCAGCATGTATGTTAACACATTGGTAAATACATAGAAGTATTACATATCTTTAACATGTTGTCTGTCATTACCATTTTAGATGCTATTAACTTTAAATTTAATAATATTACTTCATGTAGAAAATAAATTGTACTACCGGAAGTACTTATCAAAATCCTTTAAGATAAAAATAATAAACATTAGCATCTTAAAGAGAAAAGCTTTTGCATTCCCACAATTTAAAAGTTATTTTCCTTTTCATGGTATTTCAGATGTACTTCTATATTTTATATATATATGGCAGATGAAAAACAAGTGATTGGAAACTTTTTAGAATAGGTTTCAAGCCCCAGTATTTTTTTAGTATATATTACATCATGGTTTGAAAAATAAGAATGCTGTCGCAATCAACAGTAATATTACAATTTTAAAGAGAGTTTAGACATCAAAGATCAAATAATTTCATTGTAATGAAAATAAATTAAATATTTATTAAGTAAATAATAAATATTAAGTATGCCTAAAAAGGTTTTACTGATATCTGGTTCATAATCCAGCAGCTCACTCAGCTTTGTATCTAGTAATGGAAAGAAATTCCTGTCAGCATTTTTCTATTTGTGTGTCTTAAGGCCAAGGCTTTAATTGTGAGCTCATGTTTCTTGATCACTTAATAACAACAACAACAACAACAACAACAACAACAACATTTTTGTAGTTTTGATCCGGGGGGATGAGCCATTTTGTTTATGAATGAATCTTGAAAAAAGGAATTTAACTTTGTTGCCACAAATGATTAATTTAAATGACTATACTTTCAAATTATTCTAAATCATCTTTTTATTATCTTAGACACTAAAGTATTTTTTAGTATTAGAAACAATACTTGTATTTCCTTGTATCATCATGTTTATTTTCTTGTAGTCATGAGTTGACATCCCATCAGCGAGGTTGTTTTTTCTTCCTTTATTTCTTTTAAAACTACAGTTAGCCTTTTGGAAATTATTGCCCTACTTACTGAGTCATGCAAAGTCATATCTCTACTTTGCCCTGAAAACATAAAGTTTCTTCCTTATAGGCACTATATCTCTGCTTTTAAAAAAAAAATAAAAGCTATAATGGCAGTCACTGTCATGTTGATTAAATCAATTATAAGTATATAAATAATATGTAGATGTGACCTTGAATCATGATGGCTTTATTTACTTATTCTTAGTTTATATTAGACCAACAGACAAACACGCTGTATCCTTAAATATATATGATTAAACTGTTCTGAAATACTAAACCTTGTGCATAGACTAGGTGTTCATAATTGCAGTCCTTTAATGTGACACGAGACCTCTCCTAAAAGTAAATTTTAAATGTACTTTTTCCACATATTTGTGATGGATGAAATAATTTATGCAAAATTCATAGAGAAACCTAAAAGATTTTGATCATGAAAATGATAAATAAAGGTAGTGAGTATTTGTTGAAGGTCAAATACATAGATCTTGACTTCATACAGAATTTTTTTGGTGTAAAGAAACTCTTATATAAAAAAAAGATGCTTCTGAATTCCTATTCCCAATATTTTTTGTACTATCTATAGAAATTCAGCTGTTGCTTTGCATTTTGTGATAAGCCTCTAGACTTCAAATAATATTTGGAACATATATCTGATAGAAACACTTTTTTTCTTTTTTTTAACTCCCTCTTCGGCCTTGGCTTAACAGGTTGAAGACGGAAGAGCAACAAAAATTTCTTTCCATTTCTGCAATACATTTCTGAAATACTGCTTCTGCAAACATATCACAGGAAGTTAAATCATCCCTGTGTGCCAAAGTCTTCCTCAGTATATTCTTCCAATATAGAGTGCATGATCTTCAAATAGTATCTACTCAGAGATTTCCAGATTACTTTTATGAGGCTGTAGTGTGCTCTGTTGCTTTAACCTTACTTGCAAACAAGATTCAGACAATATTTGTGAGAAGGTTTCTAGATATGGTAGACATTTGCTGTTGATACATCTGCTAGTGAACCCTTGCAGAATGTCCCTTTTTTATGTAATATTTTTGTCTAAAGCACATGGGGAGTAATGAAGCATAGAAATATGTTTTCACAAGGAGAAAAGAAATCAAAAAAAGAAGAAGCCATGAGTGTTTTTTATTTCAGATGTACATGAATGAGCACTTTTAGAGAATGTAAGAACTCATTATGACTTGTGAACTTATAGTTTGATTCTATTAGGTATTTAAGTTCTACATTGAAGAACAAAGTTATTAAAATGGGAAAATTATTCATAATAATTGTTTATTATAGTACCTAAGATATCCAAGGAGAAGCTGGGAGAACCTCAGATATCTGCTGACTCCAAATCTGGATAGAGTTCAGATACACATATATATATATGTATAAGTGACATATATATATAAGTGAACATCCCCTTAACTGTAAGAGAGGGAGAGCAATGGTGAAAGAAATACATTTTTCAGTGCCCAGTATTTCATTATTTAGTATTCCAGTAGTTGTGCTGAAGATAGAAAAATGACTTGCTTTAACACTGAAGAGATTTATTTAAGGTGAAATACTGTCCTTGAGCACCTCTCTGTCTCCAGGTCACTCCTGAACTGGAGTGTCTGATACATTCTTCCTCTGAATATCTTACTGCAATTTCCCTAACACACCAACGTTTTTACAAAATGATATGATAGAATGAGTTAGCATCTTTTTCACAGACAAAAGAACAGTCAAATTTTCTCTCATGTCCTTTGAAAAAACAGATAAAATAGCTTTCTATACTCCATGTAACTTTACTCTTCTTCATTTATGACAACATAACACTACACATTTAAAATAAGGAAAAAATATTTATATATTTTCAAATTAAGTGCACTGTAAGTTTGGGAAGAGCCATGGTTTTATGTAACTATAGCTATTAAGACTAGCAGAAGAATAAAACATGAGAGAAATACATTTATATATTCCTACTCTTTCTATTTTTCCCTTTGTCCTGACAGATCAAATTTTTTCATCAGTATTTTCCATCTCAAAACCAACAATGGGCTTTTGGTGGGTTTTGTTTGTTTGTTTGTTTGTTTGTTTCTTTTAAAGGAGAACTCTGTTTTTCAAAAGCCTCAGGAAAAAAATAGTTTAAATTTATTATTGAAAAAAAATTATTTTGAGAAATAGTGATTTACAATGCCTTTCAGATTTACTTAAAGTATAATGACATTTAGATCAAGGTGTCGTCCACAGGGCCATCTGCTGATTCTATGTTAGCAATAATAAAGCTTAAAACATTCCTGGAGCAAGGAGTCTTGTAACTTGCAAACACAATTCAATAGATCATCAATCTGGGGGAAAGTTCTCATTACTATGATCTAATGAACCTCTTTAGGCTTATCTGGGACACAATTTCTAACAGAGATTTTCTAAATATATTCTTTTTGTTTACATGAAAACTTCCCTAGAAATTCCAGCATCCAGAACATTACATTTAACTACCATGCAAATGACACCCTGTAGGAGAGGAAGTAAAAACTCTTTATGGCAGGAAAAGCTAGTGTACACATTTCTCCTTTATATCTGTAGTACATGAAAGCAGTCCATGAGTAAATGGAGGAGCAAAAGTCATCAGCAGATGTACTAATAAATAAGATTATAGAATCACAGTTGCTAAGGTTGAGAAATACCTCTAAGTTGAACTGTAGGGTGAAAGAAGACTAAGTACCCATTTATATCAGCAAATAAACCTGGCCAAGTAATCTAAGCCAGAAAACCATAAATATTCATTGATACCCTATTTCTTCTAGAGAATTTGAACTTATCTTAAAGCAAACTTCTACAAAACAGATAATAACATGGATTTAAAAAAAAAAAAAAAAAGAAAAAGAAAAAAAGAAAAAAAGCGTTATTCTGCCTGATAATACACCTATGAAATCTTTTCCACAGATTTTAGGGAATTGTGCCCTGTGAATTGTATCCATTGAATCAAAACCAGCTATTTGAAAAATAATTTATATTTCAACTTTTAACCTTTCTGCTCTTGATATGATCTACGATATACATAATCACTACAACTGTGTGTTTCATTTCTGGCTGTCTTAAATGTCTCCATCTGTTTTACTAATTTCTTTGTGGATTTAAACCAAATAGTTGGGGTTTTCCCCCTTCCTCCTCTCATAGCACTTTGTCTGCTTTTTACTTTTTCTTTTTTTTTGTTGTTTTTTCCTTTGCTTACATTTTTGAGCAGAACTATTTCTAGGAAACACATGTAGTTGTCATTTTTGAGGAAATGTGTACAGTTTAACTATAAATAATGAATTGTCTGAGGATAGCAAATACTGAGTTTATAGAAAGCAAAGTGTTTGTAACTACTCATATATAATTTGTGTCTAAAACATGCCATAAAATATCTGACAAGGATGCAGAATATATTTCTTTGCAGCCATTAGCTGTACCTTGTAATAAAAAAAGAACCTATCCTGTGTTTGGGCTTTTAACATGCTTTCATGCCTGTGAATATTGTTACTTGAAATGTCACTACTGGTACACTGCTTTATTCCTTGCCCATAAGTGCAATCTGAAATAAAAACTTCTTATAAAACACATTGTTACATGGAAAGTGGCTGATAGGAACCTTCATTTGCAGAATTGTTGCTGGCTTTTGCCTAAAGCATACAGAAATATTTCTAAGTTATGCCTTGGAAAAATAGTGTCCAGAACTTAAAATCTTTCACATTTAAAAAAAAATTTTATTCTTCCTCACTTCTAGAATTAAGCATAGGAGACACTGTATTTCATGGTGCAGATTCATCCTAGGGACAAGCTCTCACTCTGAGTGCAGGATATACCCGAGTGAAACCTATTAATGCTTCCCTCTGTGATCTTGTTTAAAGCCCAGTCTTGCTGTCATTGTACCTGGGGGAGGAGGAAAAACTGGATGACATTTGAACACCAGAAGGAAACCTGAAACATTCTTGGTACTAATTATGCATTTTCTTGTTTAGACTTTCATTTTCTTTCTTCCATTCTTCTGACACATAACCATTTTTACCATGTCTTAAAAAGTAATAAAATGCTGACATGTTTGATCCAACTTTGAATTAGATTGTAGGCTTCTGTCAAACAAATAAGATCAAAAAGGAAATGTTAGGCTTAAGAATCCAAGAAGTTTCTTCTACCATAATTCATGTTCAGTTCAGGAAAAATATGCATTCTTGTGTCAAGAATCATAGACTTTTCATGTGCACTCTAGATAAGAGACTATGCTAATGTTTTCTTTTTTCTTTTCCTAGATAATTCAATGTTCATGAAATTTCACTGAATTTTAGTTTTATCAAAAAAAAGAGTAATGCAGAACTGTATAAATCTTTTATTAAGGAATCATTTCAGTGATATACACTTGCAAATTTAAACCACTGGATCTTAAAAATCTGCTATGCAAGCAACCTTTTAATGAAATATGCCTGACTTAACTAAGGTAGCTGTGTTAAGGTAGCTATGTTGGGAAACATCTGGACAAATGATCCTGGATTTTCCATACTGAGAGAAAATACACCCATTGGATGCCCACACATACGCAAATGTATACTTACATCTATATATCATTGTGTATTTTTTAATTTGGCAAACTTTAATTTGGCAAACATACCCTGGTATGCAGGGTATACAGATATTCTATTCTCTAGGTGTCTGTTTCTAATCAGTTGCATGAGGATGACAAACTTCAGTTTGTGAATTGTCCAGATAATCATGGATGTAAATATTGGTGTCCAAATATTCAGCACTGTAACTCATACTGGCATGAGGGACATGGAATATATTTTGTAAGTTTGAAAGTGTGAGTAGTGGTAGCTATCACCGTTCTTCATCTAAATATGAGCCTAGGATTCTTTTTTTTTTTTTTTGCTGTAGATTTGATAATAGCTTTGAGCAGTGGAAATGAAGAGAGGAGAAATGTTCAATGTGTGAGAATCTTGAAGAAAAGAACATCTTAATTGAGGTATTTTTTTGATATTTTTTATGGCACTCACTTTGGAAGGAGAGGAGGCTAGGTAAACAAAAGTATCCCAGTTTGGGCTGGAGAATGGGGGAGAAATTCAAAGGAATACTTTTTTATTTAGTTTGTTCAAAACATTGCAGAAAAATTAGATTTTTTTATTTTTCTTAAAGTATTCCAGTATGTAAAATCTCTGCTTTTCAACCAGTAACAATGCTGCTACAATCTACTACAGGAGAACTTTTTACTGGACTCCTTTTTAAGATTCTTGAATTAAAAAAATTATTCAGAGGTAAGGTAGTAAGTTGAATTTAAACACAATTAATCTCTAAGTATTATAAGCAATAAAACTATTGCAGATTCAGAACATTATTGAATTGCTCAAACTTCATGAAGAAAAATGTCAATTAAGGTTATTGACATTCTTGACACTGATGTGTATTAAAAGATAATATATACTTAACTCTTAAAGATTTCAGTGGTCAAAAAGAAATCTTTTACTTATTACACCATCAGGAGACAAAAGAACTTGAACTTCACAGCTACATTTTTGGAGAATAAGCTTATTTTATCACCATACTCAAATTGATCCTTCATAAAGTTTACAGAATACATTACAGACTTGTTGAAATATCAGCAGTCCTTTTGCCAAATCTTGAAATCTCAGTAGCGGCTCTTGATAACCACATTTTGTGGATATTAGATTTATAGCTAGAGAGCACTCTCTATTGCTTCATTAGTGTCATGATTATGACATATCAACACAGATGAAAGAAGAAAGGAGTTAATTTAAGTATAAGGATAATAAACTGCATAACACAGAATGTTTTCCCATAGCTCTGTGAGATTAATTCTTTTCATCTTTTCTATTACTTCTTCAGATATGAAATTGTTCCTGTCACCACTTACCAAAACAACATGTAGCTTTTTACCTAAGGTTAACTTCTAGCAGTTTAAATATACAAGCTTGAACAACAAAAACAGAGGATACCATCTGAATGCTGACTAGCTAAAAACATCTGTACCTGTTGTAGCTAATATACCACCATTTTCAAGAACATAATAATTTGCTGAGGTACATGCACCTAAAATGTCAAGAAACACCATTAAAATAAATACTCTAAATAGCAGGAATGTCACTTGCTATATAGTTGCCTAAACAATTTTTTCCCCATTCCTTTAAGGAGAATAATTATCTATAATTATTCTCCTTAATAATAATTATTATAATAATTATAATAATAATTAAGGAGATACTAAACCCTTTCCTAGTTTGACACCCACCTTTTTATGATATTGATTGGTGATGAGCATAGCATAGTGCTAATAACACAAAGATTGTGGGTTTGATCCCTCTGTAGGCCATTCACTTTAGGGTTGGACTCAAGGATCCTTGTGAACCACTTCCAACACAGAAAATTCTGTGATTCTGTGCTCTATTTTTTGAGAAATTTTGATTTCTCTTTACTATTATTAGAACTATTATTATTGTTTTTTTTTTTTATTCTAGATCTTCCTTTGTATGTTGAATAAATTACTCAGGCATATTTAACGAAATGTGTAAGGACTTTAGAAGTTTTATTTTGGACTCCTGATCAAAAAAGACTGCTATAAGTCTTCATCTCTCAGAATTTGTTTTTATACTGTAATATATTCTATTTCTAACTTGAGGAGGAAAAGGTAATAGTTTTCTAGCTAGACATTACAATGCCAGTGTTTGTTGGGCAGTCATCTATATGGGTTTTGCAAATTTCTTGTGTTCAGCAGTAACCTTGTGCCATTACTGTGCGCATTCACAATTTCTGTGTAAGTATGTGTGGCACACGTGCACAATCAAACTTTGAACTTAACATGAATTCTACAGAACAAACAAAATAGACCTCCATGTCTTTCTAGAGTGAAGGACTGAGAATAATCAGAGTTCATTGAAAAGATAATTAGTAGAAAGTGCTGATGTGATTGCAAAGGATGGGTGCAGCTGTTTGTGCCCATAAGGACACACAGCCATCTGTATGCACAAGGGCTTCATTGCAGTGTGACAACTTCTTTCTGAACCAGCTGAGCTGGGAGGAAACAGGGCAAAAAAAATCACTTTTCAATTAGGCAAGTAATTTATTTGTGCTGTAATACTGTAGATTATATTTTCCCCATCCTTTTTCAGAATTAATTTGAAGTTCTGTTCCGTTTTTGAAGATGAATCTGACTAGGCCTGGGGGCTTGCTAGTCTACTCAAATTTCATGATTCCATCTGTTTAAAGCCTTAATGCTTAAACAACACTTCAGTGTACAGAATTCATTCTAATAGACATAATTGCATTTAGAATGTATGGGAACAAATTCTAACATAATTTCCAGAAAAAATCACTTGGTGGTTTTGAAAGAGAGGGCACCTTTCAGACTATGGTTCAGGCTAAAAAGGACTAAGAAAATGTTCAGAAATAAGTAAATCGTAACATTTTCAGGGGTCAAATATTTATTGTTATTGTGAATAAAAACATATATATTTTTAATTTGAAAATCTGTTGAAATCCTCCTGTCAGAGGATTGTATAAACTGTGATTATTGATAATTTTAAGTAAACTAGCAATATTGCCAGAAGAAACAGAACCATACAAACTCCTCACAATCTGACTCCTTTCACTGTCCATCAGCAAAACAACTGGAATTTATATTCACAGCTGGGTGGAACAGTAATTTCAAAGACAAAGTCTTGTTTTTAAAGGTCCATAGGGCCTCCTACACAAGTGTGTCTGAGTGAAAACCTTCCCTTGCTTTTCAAGGGTGAGGGAAATTTATCCCCACACAAATCATTCATTTAAGCGCAGGAGAAAGTTTCATACTTTCGGTTTTATTTATTCAAGGTTTCATGCTTAATGAAATTTTAACAGGTAACCAAAACATTCCTAACACCCACACTCACAGGATTGCAAAAGCTATAATGGCTCCTGTTTGCTAAGTCATTTCAGTTCCTACTCATATATTTAAAAGCCTTTGATAGTGACTCAACCTCATCAATTTGTTTTTAAAGAAGCAAGAGATGGAGGCACTTCATCCTGTTCTTTTCCTATAGTCATAACTACATTAAGGCCTCAATTCTGCCGAAGTCATCAAAGGATGAGGAATCTTTTCTCTGATGATATGCTAGCAGAATCAGGTCTTAGAATACAATACATTTATACTCTATATCACCTACTCTACGGATTGGCTGTAAAAAGAAGACATAAGTCAAAAGAAATATCAATTGTGGGGAGAAAAACACCCAGACAAAATAATAAACAGAAGACACCAAACCTCTTCCACCTACCTTTTTTTACATTATTTAATTATTCTCTACTATTTATTATTATTATTAGTATCATTATCATTACTAAAATGTGAATGGAATAAAATAAGAAAATACAATCACAATTTTTATTAACTGTATATAAATAATAAAAGTTTTTCAATATGCAAATTTTCCTTTTATGAAGTTAACCAGATGCTTCTCATTTGAAAAAAGAAAGTTTTGAGGATGCATTCAGTTTCCTAGTTTAACAATTCCTTTTTAAACTAGCAACTAGCAATGACGTGACGAAGCCTAGGTCATGAAAGAAAACTACAACTCTTTCCAGACTCTCTCCAAAGGCCTCATTTACTCATTGAAAGAGGCTGATTCAAGCATAGTTCAATTCATTATACACCCATGCTCATATTTTTAAGCAGATGCTAACAAGGCTTTGCACGACATGCCATGTTCCCAATGCCAAAGAACAGTGGGCAATCTGTTCTTCATCTTTTGAAGATGACTAGCTGATTATTCATCTCATTCCATAACTATAAAGGATGAATAAAGTGGTTTGGATTACCAAAAAATGAATCAACCTGAAATTTTCACAAAACTGGGGAGAAAGTTCAAATACCTTTGAAATCAAAGTAATATTAGAAATTATTATCTACAGAAAGCAAATATATCATAAAAAAAATCAAATTTTTGACAGAACGTCTGGCGTCAAAAAATATACAGTCCTGCTAGTGTTGTCAGTATTCTGTTTTATAACTGTTTGTCAAATTCAGAGTTGTAACGAGATTCCACCTACTGAGATTCACCCATTACTGTGGTGTATTGCATCCATGTTTTACCTCAGCAGTACCCAATGAGCCCCAGTTTCTACAATTGCAGCATCTTAGACTATATCTCAATTTATCATACATGAAAGACTATTATGATTTTTAAAAATAGTAAACTTTCTTACAATTATTAGACTGGAAAGCTCAAATGGCCTTATTATTAAAAGACAATGAAGTCAGAAAATCTATTCCATTCAAGACTAGGCTGAAGTTTGACTTTTTGAAAATAATCAATAGCATATAGTAGTGCTATTTCTCAGTTAATTTTCTAAAATCATAAAAGCTTAACAGAAATCATAGTTACATCACCTGCAATGCACAGGAGAGAGATTTTAGATTAGGAAATCATATTATAATTTGGTTTTTTTTCAGGAAACTGACATTATTCTGTCAATAATTGTTTTTAAATATGATGGGGAGGTGTAATTTTTGATGTCTTTTTCTTTTTTCTTTTGACTGAAAGTTTTCAAATGTTTAGTTTCACATGAAATAATTTACATGAGTTCATAACTTAAATTTACATAGTTTTTGTAAGTTTTTATATAATAGGCCGAAAGATAATAATTGTGTATTAATACAATAATAAATTAAATAAATGAAATTATAAATGTTGAGTAAACCTGGCATGATGAACACATTCTAACCACAAAAATCTTGAAACAAAGTTTCCTTTGGGATGGAAAAGCAAAGATGGGTGGTCTTGCAAAGCACTGAAATTCCTTGTTGGCTATATTTCTCAGTCCTGAAATGTTTTGACTGCACACTTGTCTTCTCTAGGAAGAACACAAAAGGAGATTATTCATATTTAATTGTAAGAAGAAATGTGACCTTGTGTAAAAAACTATAGCAAGATTCTTTATAGTTAAATTCAAATATTAAATGTCCAGACTATGAATAGCATTCTAAAGTATAGGTTTATATAAGCTATAACATCTCCAAAAAGAGTTACGGATCTGTGAATTAGAAGTCAGTGGATTTATTCTTGCATTTTACATAATTGGAAATTAGACACTGTGGTGTAAGAAATAAACCCTGATACTTTCCAATCCTGACTTTGAAATAAATTAACTAAAGAATGGGCTTCACCATTTTCATATGTTCTGGGTACGCAATAGTCTTGCCATAAATAATTATGACTTACTGTCTTCATGGAGACCTTTATGTGTCTTCTGTCCAAGAACCACTCTTAGGACCCTTTCTCTTGTTTGCTATACCAGCATTCTTTCCAGATCTCAAGATCTTTCTTTCCTTTTTGCATGTTGGCAATGAAAACTTAACCATTCTTTCCAAGGAGGGTCTGTCATACAGGGGTTACAATAGAATAATTTTTTGTAACACAAATACCCTAGATTAGTGTGAAGGCCGATAAGCCCCCCGGTCAGGATGATGCTGGAACCCCCTGGGAGGTTGGTCCCCAAAAGTTGCTCAGGTTAGGGAGGCAAAAAGACCTCTCCCCAGGTCCCTTTGCTGTACAATGTTAATGTACTCCAGTTCTGCTTCCCTGGTTGGCTCGTTGGCCTCCTGCCCCTTTTTCCCCCTATATGTCCCTGCCCTAGAATGTTCTCCCTTCCCTGCTCCCCTACTGGTCCTTGTTCCATAGCCACTCCTTCCCTATTTCCCCACTGGCTCCCATACCCTAACCCCGCCTGTGTATTGCCCCCGTGCCCCCAAATGATTGGTCCCTGATGCTCTCTCCGCCTCTGCCGACTCCATACTTAAGCCTGGACCCTGGTGTGATGCTCTTTTTTGTCCTTGGAACCTTTCAGGAGCATGGCTGGAATAAACCTCTCTGTGGAACCCCATACAAGGATCCTTCCCATCTCTTTGCCATTGATCCATCTCAGAAGCTCTCTGGTGTGTGGCTCTGACTGAGCAGCCCCAGTTGGAGATGCTCTTTCAGAAGGTAGCAGCATCATACCCCCTACCACCCACTGCTACAGAGCAGAGGTTGTGTACCTGCTTGCTGAGGAGGGACCTGACTGCCTCTTAGTGTCAGGCTACCTGGCTCCTCACTTCTTCACTGCCTCCAGCTCATTCCTTTGGGGGCAGGAGCAGGATACTCAATTCCTGCCATATGAACAGAGCTCACAGAAGGGCCTTTGCCAAGGAATCTTTGCAGCTGCAGTGATTCCTATCCCACCTGCTTTATGAGGAATTAAATCTTCCAGTTGGGTTTCTACTTAACAAAGACTGAGCAAAAAGGGAACAAAATTTAATCTGATCAGACAGTCATATTCAGCTTACAGGAGGAATTACTAAACATCAGCTTCTGCTCTGTCTTCATGAGTTAGTGTCAAAAAATTGGTTCTGCTAAATCTTGTACAAAAAAAAAAAAAGCTTTTTTTAAAAAAAAATAGTCAATACTTCTGTAGAAATGCAGACTGTTAAAAGGACTGGAATCATGTGCTGGCGACTCCCAGTGAGCAACTCACATGCAATGATGCAGCAAGAGACAAACTCTTTTCTGTCACAATTGTCATTATCATTATGATCTCTTTCTAAAACTTCATCAAAGAGGAAAATGAATGTAATCCTGGGCTTGGATTCTCAGATAATATGCGGTGGTATGATAGCACTGAATAGATTGGTTATGTTCATTCATGATGGCTGAAGATTCGATTGTTTACCTCTTGTTCATTAATAGTTCATATAGAAGGATTTTGGGGGGCTTATACTACTTTTGTATTTATTAAAGGTTTTCCATGAGTACACTTAAGGTATTTGTTAATAGTTGATTGAAAATGAAGTCCAAAATTAAATATGATACAAAGTGAAGTGACTAATAAAACAATTATTAAGTTTTATTTTGCCCTTAAGGGTAGTTTTTTTTTCACCTTATTCTAGGCTTTTAGAAATTAGGTGGTTTTTCAGAAGAAGCAATAGAAGTCTATCCTTAGTCAACGGAAAGAGGACTGGTGCCTCCCCAAAACAAGGTTCCTTCTGATATAATGTATGTGTCTAGCTAGGCACATTGAATTCCTTCTGAATATGAAACTTCCACTTTGGAAGACATCTTGGACAGAGAGCCTAATAAAACATTTCAGACTGGATATCTAATGGATAAAATCAAAGAATTCTCCTACTCCAAACATAGAATTGTAAAAGGGCATCTCTTCCACAGTGTCTAAGGAAAATATTCCCATGAGCTGTTTTAAATGGAATGTTTCACATACAAAATAATTTTTAACTCTGGAAAAATAAAATATTAATGTTTTTTAGAACTTGTTTTAAAAGAGTTCAATTTTTTATACCTTTAAAGCTACATTTTAAATTAAAATTTCTTTGGAGAATTTTTTCTACTAAAAATTAGCCAATTACTAAAATTCATGGTATAATACACTACAAAAGTTTACGTATCACAAAATTAGTTCCTTTAATATTTATTAAACAAAAGAAAAAAAATCTATATGAAGAATCACAGGACAGAAAGCAGAATACTGATTTTGGTCTCATTAAAAGCAATGAAATTCCTGCCTGTAATGTCAGTTAGAACAGAACTGTACCCTAGAAATAAATGCCTCAGGTTTTCTTTTCCCTGCCTCAACCTGGGCTGAGCTGTTGATGTAAGAGAGATTTTGGTCATAGAGGCACTGGAAATGTCAGTTTTGGTGCAGCTATTTTTACATACCTTCAGTAGAGGTCAAATTATCTCCAGAGTTACTCAATGTGTTCTGTTTGCTTTTGCTACAGTTGCTTCCAACATGGATTCAGACCTGCTTACTTTATATACTTAGGAATTGGAAATTTAATCATGTCAGTATAATTATACTTCACAGTGTCACAGGAAGCCCTGCCGGGTAACTTTTTGTGACATGGCCCTTCCAAAATATTCCATTTGCTGTCGTAACATACAAATTCCGAAAACTTGCTTCAGAAAATGTTTTTAATGTATATATTATTGCAGAGTAAATATTTATTTTTGTCTCTAGGATATAAATAACTACTGAAGCTGAAGCCCTTGCTCAAGAAACAGGAAATGCAGAAATATTGTCTTCTTAACTTCCTATCAAAAAGTATGTTTCAAAACCAAATACCTTTCTTAGTTTGAAAAACAGACCTTAATCACACACCTATAGCTGTGTTTAAAAATACGTTTTCTCATTCTTTCATTGTTTTCTTGCTCAGATTCTTCTTTGCCTTGTTATTGCTTTTTGATATTGATAATATATTGAATGTTTAATTCATCACACTTTTTTTGTTTCATTACTGCAAAATTTTTAATTCTGCAAGCATTTTCTTTCCATATGATTTCAAATATGCTGTAGCAATTAAGTGGATGTAATGCAAATCCTTTTTTTACTTTGCCCTTCCAGTTTTCTCATGTATGTCACCCTTTCTAATCCTGTTTTTCTTAGTCGTTTATACAGTTTGTAATTCAAATTAAAATCCTTTTTTTTTTAACTCAAGATTTTTTTCAACTACTATTTTCTTTCTGCTATTATTACAGAAATATTTTGAGGAATTAAGTCAGTCACTCCTATTACTTTTCAGTTTCTTCCAACTATTTTTACAGGAACTGTTTCTAAGTTTGGACAAGACACAACCCTCTATGCCTTAACTTACATGGTTACATGGACGATCATGAACAGAATCTAAAAGTGATTTATCTATTTATTTTACATACTTAATTTGTCCCAAAATTACCTCTTATAATGATGAAAGTAAAGTTGATTATGTTGTTTTCAATTCTCTGTATCTGTACCATACATTATTAGTATTGATTCAAAAGAAAGAAAAATAATTATAGATATGAAATAAGACGCTTGTTAATCTCTCTCTTGATTTATATTATGAGAAGGCAAACCTGTGCTAATGAAGTTATTCTAGGAGAAGCATCATTATTGCAACTGACATAGAAAAGGTCTAAGGACAGAATAAATTGAAAGTCCATAGAAGAACAAAGATAGGCAGAAGTCCAGAAGTTTATCTGCAGTACAAAGGAGACACAAAGCCAAAAAACAGAGATGTAGAAAGGACTTCTTCCATCCTCAACAAGCCACCTAAATCTGGGATTTCACTAAAATTACTGTGGCATTTGAGATTTTTTCACATTTATCATGTGAATGCTTAAAAAAAAAAGTCTTTACCCTACATCAGAAATAGAAACATTAGACTTTTGACAAAGATCATTTGAATGATAGCCCATATATTTTTTATTCATAATTTATTAGCAAACAGGCCTGATACTTTATACACTTCAATTCATTGATCAATTAATACGGCAATAAGAATGCTAGTAAAGGAAATTCTATGCATCTGAAAAGAGAAAAAATTTAACCCACATTATCTAACTTTTAAAATTAGAGCAGATTACATAACATTCAGAACTGATTGTTTACTGGGAAAAAAAAATAATTTCTAATATGTGTACTTTACTGGTGCTGAGAGGAGATACGTGAAGTCAGCTGGGTTGACCTTGGCTGGATGCTGGGTGCCCACCAGAAGCATCACTCCCCTCTGCAATTGGACAGGGAAGAGAAAATATAACAAAAGACTCATAGGTTGAAGCAAGGACAGGGAGAGATCACTCACCAATTATCATCACGAGCAAAACGAACTCGACTTCAAGAAATTAGCTTAATGTATTATTAATAAAAACAGGGTAGAGTAATGGGAAATAAAAAACAAAGCTTAAAAACACCTCTCCTCCAACCCTCCCTTCTTGTGCTCATCTTTACTCCTAATCTTCTCTATCTCCTCCCCCAAAGCAATGATGCCGAGGAATGGAGGCTGTGATCTGTTTATCACAAATTGTCTCTGCCACTCCTTCCTCTTTCGGCTGATGACTCTTCACACTCCTCCAATGCTCCAGCATGGGATCCCTCTCATGGGAGACAGTCTTCCATGAACTTCTCCAGTGTGATTCCTTTCAACAGGCTGCAGTTCTTCACAAATTGCTCCAGCATGGATCTCTTCCACAGGGTGCGGTCCTCCAGGAACACACTGTTCCAGCATGGGTTACCCATGTCAGATTTTCTGCCAGGAGCCTGCTCCAGTGTGGGCTTCCTATGGATCACAGTCTCCTTTGGGTACATTTGTCAGCTGCAGCATGGGATCTTTCATGGACCCTAGGTGGATATCTGCTCTACCATGTACGTCTGTGGGCTGCAAGGGAATCTCTGTTCTGGCACCTGGAGAACTTCCTCCCCTGCCTTATTCACTAACTGTGATGTATACTGTGTTGTTGCTCTCACATATTCTCACATCTCTCCTATGACTGCTGCCCCACAGGTGGGTTTCTTCCCCCCCTTTTCAAATATGTTGTGCCTGAGGCACTAACAGCATCGTTGATGGTTTCGACTGTGGTCAGCAGCAGATCCACCTTGGAGCTGACTGGCATTGGTTCTGCCAGACTTGGGGATGTTCCTAGCAGCTTCTCACAAAAGCCAACTCTACAGCCCCTCTGCTACAATACCCTCGACATGCAAATGCAAGACACATGATTATTTACAAATATCAGAAGATCTTGAATAAGCATAAAAGGAATAATTACTTATATTTGTAAAAATCTGCATTAGGTGGGGACTGGAACAACTCAAATGAAAATTTTCATTATCTATTATGAAATAAAATACATTAGTGAGCAAAATTACAAAATTAATATGTCATTGCAAGATTCTTGAATGAAGTTAAAACCAGGACTGAATAAACTACTGGGGTTTGCAAAAAATTTGCTTGTTTACCTGTAATTTTAAAGTGGTGTTCTGCTTAAAGGATATGTAAGTAGTAAGGAGAAGGCTGCCTGTCTGCCTTGGCAACAATGCTCTAAATGGGTTCCATCTCTCTTGAGCAGGGAAGAGGACTGAGAGCAGAAATGAGTCCTTGATGGGGAAGGAACTTCTGAAGAAAAGATGAGGCTGGTAATGAGAAATACACTCTGGAGAAACAGGGAAACAAGGACATAAAGGAAAAATGCATGAACTGAGATGCAGATGTAGGGGGAGAAAGAAAGAATATTTTCCAATGAATTAGAGGGAACTGTTTAGACCTTGCTGATAAACAGAAAGCTGCTTCAAACTGCTGGATAGATAACAAATAAAGAGGAAATAATCTGTCCTATGAGGGGACAATGAAAAAGTTAAAATAGTCTTTAAATAATCTCTTTTTAAAGTTTTATTTTTAAGTATGTGTATTATGAAGCTGTCTACTTCTGGATTAGGTTTTATTGAAGACTAGTTTACAAAATTCAAAGAAGGTTTGTTTTGGTTTTTTTTTAACAAGTGCTTACTTTAACAAAAAGCTACCAGTAAATCCACTTCAAGGTCCCCCCAGGCTAGTCACATATTGTCATGATATGCAGAAATAGGAAGCCCTGGAATGCCAAGGGAAAGCTTTTTAGAGGATCCCTGGGCCAGAGTCCTATGAAAAACAAAATAGGTTAGTACCTTCAGTCAGATGCCAGAGTAGTATGGTAATGTCATGAGCCTGTTCCGTCAGCAGCAAAATACTGGAAAACCAGGATTTGGTGGCTGCTGCTACCTAGGCAAAGGTGGCACATGTGGGGGACAATGGCTCCAAGTTGTTGGGGCTATTTCCAACTGATCTCTCTTGGTGGAGCTGTGGCAGAGCAAGGATCTTTTAAATTCTGCATGGTCGTTCCCATTACCTCAGTAACAGTGGTGATTCCCATCCCCACCACACTTGTATTGGTGGCCATCTGTGATTCGTATTAGTCCATCCCACACAGGGCACTAAAACTCCTAGATGAGACTACCTTGAAAATGAGCATGGCTTCTCTTTGCTGAGCACCTCTGTGTATGGGATTTTTCCTACTCTATCTGTAAGTTAGAGATAACTAGTTCTTTTAAAGGTTAATTTTCTTAGACAAAAGTATATTTGGAAAATAATTCAGTTTCTAAAGTTGCTAAAAAATATGGGAAGCAGGAGCTCTTTTTGATGAGCGTGTGTCTCCTGATATAGCTTGATCAAATGCATTCAAGACTTCTGAATAAGAATGAATTTTGATGGTTTTAGTCACAGAAGAAAGAGTAATTTGTAGACCCTGTTTGATAGCATTACATGATTCTCTCACAGGATTCTACAAAATCCTCATCTAAGATCCCAGGAGGTTGCCAAGTCTCTCCCTTCAATTGTAACCCTGAGCTGAGAATCCACAGAAGTATGTTAATTATATACAGGTGACCTTGGATTTTCTTCAAAGTTATGGCCTGGGAAATGAAATCTAAATATTGATTAAACTCTCTGATTTACCAAATAAATCAAACACTTGCTTGAATCCAATTAAATTGATGTTGGGGATTTTTTTCTGAATCAGAATGGTAAAAAATTAGGCATAACTTTAAAGGTTTTGTTGAATATTGACCTAAGAAAAACTCTTCTTTTTAGCTTTGTGGTTTTGTTAGATTGAGATTTTACAGATGTGTCGTGAGGGGGAAATTTAAAAATTTTAGAAAAGTTTTGAGATTTTTTCTTTCCCCCTAAGTCACAAACTAATCTAAAAATAACATTTTTTGTCTTTTATTATATAGTGCCAAAGTGTAATTTGAAAAACAGCTTCATTCCGCCAGTTATATAATTTTTTTTCCCAAAAAGCAGCTTTTATGACACTCCAAAATATGAAAGGGGGTTCCTGATTTCGGGAACCCATGCAGCAACTCCAAGTCTCATCATTATCTGAAAGTCCTCAGAAATCAGCCTGGCAGGGAGCTAGCAGGGCTTGTTGGCAGAGCTTTAAACTCACTTGGAAGGGGAAAACAAACAAAACAGGCTCACTGATGATGAGCAATGGGGTGGTGTGACAAAACTTGAGGAAATGAGTATTAAAAAGACCCCTCAATCTGCTTCACAAGGTGTTGGCTACAATGCACCACACCTGAAATATTTCTACACTAATGCACACAGCATGGGGAACAAACAAGAGGAGCCAGGCTTTGGCTCAGTCCCAGAAATTTGACATCACTGGCATAAATGAAACCTGGTGGGATGAGTCCTGTGACTGGAGTGCCCTGTTGGATATCTAAAGGCTCTTTGGGATGGACAGGCACGGCAGAGGAGGCAGAGGGGTGGCACTGTGTGTCATAGAAGGGTTGGAATGTATAGAANTACAATGCACCACACCTGAAATATTTCTACACTAATGCACACAGCATGGGGAACAAACAAGAGGAGCCAGGCTTTGGCTCAGTCCCAGAAATTTGACATCACTGGCATAAATGAAACCTGGTGGGATGAGTCCTGTGACTGGAGTGCCCTGTTGGATATCTAAAGGCTCTTTGGGATGGACAGGCACGGCAGAGGAGGCAGAGGGGTGGCACTGTGTGTCATAGAAGGGTTGGAATGTATAGAACTCACAGTTGGCAATGGCACAGTTGAGAGCCTCTGGGTAAGAATCAAGGGGCAAACAAATCATGCTGATGTCATCATGGGAGTCTACTACAGACCTTCTAGCCAGGGCGATGACTACAATTCTTTGAGAAACTAAGCGACACTTCCAAGGCAACTGCCCTTGCCCTTAGCATGGACTTCAACTTGCCAGAAATTGTGAGCATCAAGCAGCTGGTATAAGCTAGACCAGAAGATTCCTAAAAAGCCTGAGTGACAATTTTATAGAACAGGTCCTAAGGGAGCCAACTTGGAAAGATGCCCGTCTTGATCTACTGCTTGTCAACAGAGAGGATGTTGTGAGCAAAGTGGAGATTGGCAGCCGTTTTGGCCACAGCAACCATGAAGAGATTGAGTTTAAAATCTCTTTTGACAGGAGGAAAAGTACCAGCAAAACCTCAGCTCTGGACATGAGAAGAGTAGACTTCAGTCTGCTCAGAGAATTAATGAGTAAAGTCCCCTGGGAAAATGATTTTTCAGGTGCTGGGGTCTATCAGTGCTGGTCACTTTTTAAACATCACTTCTGAAGGGCACAGGAGCAGGCAATTCCCATATGTCAGAAGTCAAGTAGATGGGGAAAAAGGCCAGCTTGGTTGAACAGGGAACTTCTCTTGGAAATAAGATAAAATAGGAGGATGTATGCCCAGTGGAAGCAAGGTCAGGTGACACAGAAAGAACATAGTGGCTACTTGCCACTGTAGGGAGAAAATTCATGTGGCCAAAGCTCAGCTGGACTCAAAGCTGGCCAGAACTGTGAGGGAGAGTAAAAGGAGTCTTTTTCAAATATATTAATGGCAAAAGGCAGTGCAGAAATAACATTGGCCCGTTACAGCATGAAGACGACCACCTCACAGAGACAAGGCAGAAGTGTTCAATGTATTCCTTGCTGCTGTCTTCAATATGGATTATTGACCAAGGGAGTGTCAGTGCCCTGAGCTGGAGGGACATGACTGCAAGAAGGATCAACTCCCATCCTATCCTGCATTTGTGCAGGATCTGCTGCTCCAGCTCGATCCCTAAAAATCTATGGGGTCTGATGATAATACCAGATGATGTCATGGCAAAAGCCCTCTTGGTGAATTTTGGGCAGTCTTGGAATTCAGAGTGGTCCCAGCTGACAGGAAGGTGGTGAATGTTGTCCCAATTTTCAAGAAGTGCAGGAAGGACCACCCTGGAGCTACAGGCCTGTCAGTCTGACTTCAGTGCCCAGTAAAGTTATGGCAAAGATTGTTCTGGGAGATATTGAAAACCACCTGAAAGACAAGGCAGTCATTGGTCACAGCCAGGCCAGCTTCATGCTAGGAAAATGCTGCTTATCAAATCTGATTTCCTTTTATGACAAGGTAGCCCACCTAGCTGATCAGGGGAAACCAGGTGATGTAATCTGTTGAGATTTCAGTAAAGCTTTCGATACTGTCTCTCACAGGATGTTTCTGGACAAAATGCCCAGCATTCGGGTGGATAAACACACCACGTGATGGGTGATGTGATGGGTCAGGCACACAGGGTTACAGTGAATGAGGTGACATCAGACTGGTGACCTGTCACCGGTAAGGTTCCTCAGGGCACTGTCCTCAGCCATGTGCTCTTCAACATCTTCATAAATTACTTAAACACAGAACTGGAAGGGAGTACTAAGCAAGTTTGCAGACAACACAGAACTGGGGGGAGCTGTTGACTCCCTCAAAGACAGAGAGGCCCTGCACAGAGACCTCGACAAATCAGAGAACTCAGAAACTCCAAACATATGAAGTTCAGCAAGGGCAAGTCATGGATTCTGCACCTGGGACAGGGCAACCCTGGATGTACAGACTGAAGACAGAGAGGCTGGAAAACAGTGCCTCAAAAAAGGACCTGGGGGGGTTGTGGTAGATGACAAGTTGAACATGAGCCAGCAGTGCCCTGGCAGCCAGGAGGGCCAAGCGTATCCTGGGAGGCATCAGACACAGCATGGCCAGCCGGGCAAGGGAGGGGATTGTCCTGCTCTGCTCTGCACTGGGCCAGCCTCACCTTGAATGTTGTCTGCAGTTTTGGGTGCCACAATATAAATCTGTATTAAATTTTTAGGATGTGTCCAAAGGAGGGCAGCAAAGATGGTGAAAGGCCTTGAGGAGAACCTGTATGAGCCGCAGATGAGATCATAGATCTGTTCAGCCTGTCTGCAATTTTCTCATGAGGGGAAGAGGTGAGGAAGACACTGATCTCTCCTCTGTGGTGGTCAATGACAGGACCCACGGGAATGGCCTGAAGCTGTATCAGGGGAGGTTTAGGCTGGATATTAGAAAAGCGTTCTTCACTCAGAAGGTTGTTGGGCACTGGCACCCCAGGGAAATGGTCACAGCACCAACGTGGCAGAGTTCAAGAAGCATTTGAACAATGCTCTTGGGTATATGATGTGACTCTTGCATATGGTCCTATGCAGGGCCAGGAGTTGGATTTCATGATCCTAGCTTGTGCCTTCCAGCTCAGTATATTCTGTGATTCTGTGGTATACTAATAAAATACAGAGATACAGCTTTAAAATATGAAGACAATTCTTCACAGAAATGGTGATTAGATATTGGAATAGGCTATCCAGAGAGATGGCAAAGTCACAATCCCTGGAGGTATTTAAGGAAAAACTGAATGTGTCCCTTAGTGCCCTGGTCTAGTTGACGTGGTGCTGTTCGATCATAGGTTGGACATGATGATCTCAGAGGCTTTTTCTGATCTAATTGATTCTGTGATTATTTTTTTTAAAATTTTTCCTATTAATATATTAATATTTGTTCTGATCTTCCTGTTATTTTCATTGTTCTCTCTTTAATCAGATGTCCACTGTGATTGATTTGCTGTATGGTACTCAGTTGGCAGAGAGAAGCAATTACAAAGAAGAACAGTTATTTAGAAGTACATTTTGTATGAATGATGCTAGCTAATGTCATCTTTCTAGCTTTCCTATTACTCATTTGCTAGCTAATTATCCATATGTCATATTATTTTGAAAAACATGTTCAAAATATTCTTGCTTCATTCTGTCTATTCTTGTTTTCCCCAGAAGATGTGGACTATTTTAAAACATGAAAATGAGAATGATTAAAAAATAAATCTATTGAAAGGTCATGAAAAATAATTTGTATAGTTATTTGTATCTGGGAGGACACCTGGCAATACAGGTTGTACTCTCCTGACACCTGATTCACAGCTTTAGCATGTATGTGTCAGCATACATTTGTTGGGCTCCTAAAAGTAATCCTGGCTTGAAAGCATATATATGAAAGTGAAAAGGATGCCACAAAACAGTGAAAAATGGAGATAAAATGTTGGAAGCCACAGTGTGAACACCAATGCAAGAGAAGAAAGAGGGAGGTACTCTGATACAGAAGGAGATACTTGCAGCCCATGAAAGACATTATAGCAGAGTGGGTATTTTCCTACATCCTTGAAGGAGATTGCACCAGAAACAGTTTTTCTCTCCAGACCACAGAGAGGAACACTGCACATCCAGTGTTGATTTAAGTTCTTCTGAGGAAGGGACTAATGGAGGCTGGGGAAGAAAAGAAACCTCTGACAGTACAATGGAGAAAAGAATTATCTTGTCACTTTTACTGGGGGCAGCAGTGATCAGTGCAGTGAGGGCAGTGTTATATCAAAAATAATGGTGGCGTTCACACAAACAATGAACCTAACATCAGTAACAGTTTGTTTACCCACCTCTAAGTCAGCTGATAATGCCAATTTTTATACACTGACATCAGCATGACTCAAAAGTATATTACATAATTTTTCAGACAGTACTGAATTGGGAGGAGCTGTTGACCCGTGTCCCAGTTTGAGACAAATTTGGAGGAACGTCCGAATTTGAACGTCCTCTGATAAAAGGCAGGTTACAGCCACCCCTTTCTGTGGATGTGGTCTCTCTCTTCCCCTTTCAGAGCTGGGTCTGCATGAGGCCCCTCTGGGCCAACAGTGTAGGGTCTCCCAGTGTATTCCAGTGTTCTGAACCGTTCCAGAAAAGAAGAAGAAGCTGAAGTCCCAGGGAAAGAAAGTTTAACTCTCCGTCTCTCTCCGGAGAAACAGAGCCAAAAGCTGGCTGAAAAGCAGGAAAAGGTGCTTCCCCTACTCTTGCCACCACAAAAGCACACAGAGGAGTAGAGGTAGTGACCTTGGAGCACAAACTGCTTTGAAAAGTTCATCTGACTTTGTTTTTCTTTCTCTTGCACCCAGTTTTAAAGACACAGAAAGGCACGGGGATCATGTCTGCACGCAGAGCAGGCAATAGGGGATAAAACATCATAAAGTTAACCCAAGACAAATTGCTTGAAGGCAGAGAGGCCCTGCAAAGACATCTCAACAAATTAGAGGGCTGGGCAATCACATATAAATATCAACAAGGGACAGTGCCAGATTCTGCACCTGGGACAGGGCAACCCTGGATATTGCAGATGGGGGAAGGAGATGCTGAAGAGCAGTGCCGTGGAAAGGAACCTGGGGTCAATGCTCTCAGGCATAAGATGTGGTTCTTGGGGCTGCCCTGTGAATAGCCGGAAGTTGCACTTTGATGATCCTAGTCGGTTCCATTCGAGTCAGGATATTCTATGATGTTGTGCAATTAGCCCTTAGGTTAATATGGATACAATATTATAATTAAAGTTGGAATTTTTTAGAAAAGCCATGGAGGATGTAGACCACATGCATTACCTATAGGCACAAGGCAAAATGAATACCAGCTCAGTAGGGGATGCCAAATCTAACTATATTCTCCAGACAGTTCACAAGACCTTGGGGTGGAGCCCCCATGACACTAAACCCTGCTCTGAAGTCCCATGGGAAACCAGTGAGCACGAGCATTCTGTGAGAGTGTGGATATTTACACCCTAGTACTCACCAAGTGCCTCTGGTGTATCAAACATTCTGACAAATGATACTAATGAGTGCCCCAATGCATGAAACAGCAACTCATTTAACTGTCCCCTAAACTGCACATCTAGTTGGCACAGGGATAATGGTAAAGCATGCCCAATGGGGAAAACCCCACCCTGGAGCTGCCAAACAGAGATTGGATGAAAAGATGTAGGCAAGATGCCCTTGCTGTTGCTGTATCCACCAGCTCAAGAAGTGCTTTGTGCAAAGCCCCTTATGTAACAACACCAATTATTTGCAGCACTATGTCTTAAATTGCCATTAGAAAGTTCATTGTTGCCCTCTCACAGCTACCCCAGGCTTGTGAGAAACACTTTTTGAGTGACTGTTTTTCTACTGGATGTCTTTGAGTGATCCTTTGACCCTTTGGGGTGAATTGCACCCACCTTCTGGGTACCCTTGAGGGAAAGGTCTTCCATGAGTGTGTGAGTTTATGCATGCTTTGGGTCATCATCCTTGCTCATGGGTAACAACATCCCTGACTGCTACACCAAACCTGTCACCTGTTAAATGTCAAAGGAGTGTCATCATGGTTACCCCCTTTGTTTATTAGATTTCCCCCTTGGTTTTGGTTGCTAACTAAATTTTGTCTGAGTTTATTATCTGTGTGAAGTTGTTTTTGTGCACTTCTGTGATATCATATTCACACTAAGATTAAAAAAAAAAAGAAAAAAGTTTATGTCTCTTACAAGAGACTTTTTGCCCCAAATAATTTACTTTTGTTTTTCATACACAAAAGTTGCATGCATATTCAAGCATTTGAAATTCTACAAAACTCTTTTGTTTTCCTTTTCATTATAATTTAGTCTTCATCTGAACACTTTGCTTGTTTCTATTTTATTAAATAAGACAAAGAGACTATAAAAATCTGCTGTCAATAACCAGTCCTATTTAAAAGTATCTGCAACCTTCAAAGGCTAAGAAGGTTGTGGAACTTGGCTCATGGGAGGCCCAAGTTAATAAGCATAAATACAAGCTTGCCAGGCTGTCATTTCCAAAACCCTTAATACTTTATGTGTGCTTCTTTTCTTCTACACTCCTTTTTACCGAAATAAAAAAGCAGCTGTTCAATTAGATTAGTCTGCCTTTCTTTTTCTCTTCATCTGTCCTCATGCAGAACTTCTAGAATATAACAAAGGCAGAAGATTATCATATTCTACATAGGACACTCAAAATATGTCTATTTTTTTAAATCAATGTAAAGATTTTCACTAGAAGAATACTGTCATATTTTAGATACTCTATTCTGTTACAGACAAAAACTTCCACAACTCTTTTATGTACAGACAAATATTTAACTCCTAAGTCAAAACATAGCAGTTATCATTAATAAGCTACAAAAGACATTAACGAATATTTTATAAACTATTACAGAAAGCCTTCATTAATGATATCTTTGTGAGTGTTAAACAAAAGATGTGACAAAGACCAATTGCTCATCTCTGGTGTTATGAGGTCCTGCCCATGTCTCTGGGGCTCCCTGGCTGACTGCAATAGTCTTCCTCAACATGAGATCGTGGGTGTTGTACTGGAGGTCAGAGCCTTGCAGCCCGTTTGGTTCATGGCTCCTCTCAGTATATGTTTCTTCACACATATTTTCCACCCACCAGTCACCTTTCTTTTCTCCAGGCAACAGCAACCCAAACATTACAAAAATGTCTTACCAAAATTTTAGAAACTGAGAGTAGTTTGGGGTGTGAAACTTAGTGTTTTGTTCATGTTTTCTGAAATTTTTAATTTAAATCCATTTGTAGGTCCTGCTTGTCCAGATTAAATCTCCTAGTTACTTCAAAGGCAGTGTATTTCCACATACCTTGTGATACTTCCACTGTGATCACTGAAGCTACTGTTAGACTACTCATATAGTTCCTTGTTTTTTGTGAATTTTCACAGCTTTTTTTAATATTCTAACCACATTTCAGATTGTTGTGAAGCATTTATAATTTTAGGGGGGTGAGTTGTTTGGGTTTGTTTCTTTTTGGGTTTTTTTTTGTTGCTGTTGTTTTTTTGATGGTGGTGGTTTTTTGTTTTGTTTTCTTTTGTGGGGTTTTTGGTGCTTTTTTGTTTGTTTGATTGGTCGGTTGATTGGTTTGGCTTGGTTTGTTTTTTGTAGACTGTAATCTCCAGAGGTTTCTTCCAATGTAAATTATTATTTTTGTTCCCTGACTCAGAAGAGTCCCTTACATATTTCATCTGCCTGGTCTTGTATGCCTGATGATTCTCTGAAACTTCTAATCCTATTCTTCTTTATTTCTACTTCTTTCTGTCACACTTCTGAGCGGAGAGGCTGATAGGTATGATCCTAAAAAAAATGCAATTTAAGCCATAAAGGAAAAAATTTTTTTTTTACTTTATATCTCAGGAAAAAGACTTTGCTATTACATATCTTTTCATTCTTCCATTTCCTGTCCACAATTTTTGTGATTTCTTCTTTAGGGAGTAAAACAAGATGGCAAGTAATTTTCATTTTAGAGGCTTGAAGGAGAAATCTAGCGCAATCTGCCAATTTTTCACCCTTGAAGACTTCAGATGTTAAATGTGCAGCTTTGAATTAAACAATGGTTTAAAAGGACAACAGCATACTGTTGTTTCTGTGTCACACCAGTGGATTACTAAGCAGGATTTTGGGGATAAGTATGTCTCTGCTGGGAAAGCCAAGGGAATTGATAGGTCCAAGCTAATAATTGCATGCTCCTGTACTAAATGATACGTTGCTTAGCTATGTGAAAAAGAAGCAGAGAAGATCATTATTTAAGAAGGCTAAGGAAAAAGAAGGAATCTTTTTCAAATATGTTAGAACTGAAATAGAAAGATTAATGTGCAAATATATATTTGTCATGTAGTGTTTTGTGATACCAAAGATTCAACTGGTGACTTTCAGATTTCTAAATTCTACCTTATATCCACTTAGAAAGATTTGTGAGTACCATTTGTAATAAGAACAAAAAAAACAGGGCATGATATCTTCAACCTCTAAATTTTCTAAGATTTTTTCATTATTAATTTCCATATTAATATTTTCAATTGTGTTCATTCCAATTATTTATTTACTGAAATGTTCTAATAAAAAAAAAGGTTAGTTTTCTTAATAGATATATTTCAAAAGTACATTGAAATACATACCATACAGGTTTATGCCATAAATATCTCTAATAAAATGCTTTGAAAATTGTAATTTCTAGTTCTGTATTAAACAAACTGCAAGGGAAACACCCTCAGTTTATGCCTAGTTTTGATAGTTCTCTAGTTACTAATTATAATAGGCTAGAAGGCTTTATTTGTGATTTTATTGTGTTGGAAAGGAAGGGTTAAAGAAAATTTACTGCCTTCTGTATGCTGAGAGAGGAAGTAATTTTCTGCCGTGATTACCCTGGCAGGAGAGAAATAAGAAAAGAGAAAAGTATAAATTGGGTGCTTTCCAATTTCACTGTTCTCAGAATCTGGCAAGGTGGTTTAAATATGGCAGGATTTTAGATTTTTGTTCTTCAGGTTTTCTAACCTTTTCCTCATTTGACCTTGCTAAATATAAGGATGTAATCTCTTTGTCTATTCTTTGTAGCAGTTTTCTGTAAGTACCTGTTCTAATGTCAAAATGTTTTTCATTTTACAAACATACAGTGACAAATGGCTTAGTTTATGCTCCCTGCCAGCATTTAAGCAGGTAACTTGCAAACAGTCAGCTCAGCAGATGGTAAGGCAGGTAAACATATCTGTTAATCTATGGAAAATGCAATCAGAAGAGATGGTAACAGGATGACTGCTAAGACAAATGTGAAGTACTGATTTCTCCATACAAATATTAGTCTGCTCTAATTTCACTTACTTTTTACTTCATTCTCTGTAAAGTGGACTTAAAAATCTACATTACCTGAATAGTTAATTCATGATAAGAACTAGCATGTTTAAACATTGGTCATTTCACCCAAAATTAAGTAAAGCTTTGTAACAGGCGAACCCTTTTGTATAGAGAAAATTTAAGGTTTAGATGCATATTTTTTGGGAAAGCCATAACATTTTATTTGCAAATAAAAACCAGTCAATATTATCTTGCCTCTGGTCCTTATTTTCTCTCCTTACAGTTTAGAAAATAAAAATAATAATCCTCATTCTCCTCCTCCTCCTTCTTATTATCATCCTCCATTTTAACTCATGTGGAAAAGAGTGCCGCATTTCTCTTGAGTATAGTGTACCCTACACCTGCTCTCTTCTTCAGTAACAGAGGTAGAAAATATTTTGATTTTCCACTGAGAAAAGTGTCAAACACCTCCTTCTTTAAATTTCTCTAAAGAGCTTGTACTAAATAACTAAGATCTGAAATGGATCACCTGATTAATGACAAAAAAAAAATGATTATATACTCCTGGATGACATTTTCATAAAAATTCCTTTTGAACTGTGTCTGCCCTTATCCATTCAAACCCAAAAAATACTAGAGATGTAAAATTCAGGTGTATCTGAGAATCAAATGGAGGAGATATACGATTCTCTTCTCCTTTGCAAATGCCTATCAGTACCAATTGCAGTAAAATTAGTGTAGATACAATGATATAAAAGTTATGTGGGTTCATCAGTTCTTTTGTATATAATTCCATATTAATAACCTCCTGTTTTTAAGCAATAGCTGATATTTCTCATGAACATTATCATTAGTCTGCACACTGCTTCATTTCCCTTTTTGCAAGACTTAAAACATTTCTAAATGCCTCATTATGAATCAGCAAAAGGTCAATTGCAAATGAAACTCTTTGAAAATAATGAGGGAGACATGACTGAACTGTGTTTTATCTACACTCCTTCAAGACAGGTGAGCATAGTGAAAAACATGGGAACATTTTTGTAACACTCGATTTCTTGCAAATATGACATTTTAGCTGAATAAAGAAAATCTCATTGTAGAATAGCTACACTTTCTCTTGGGAATTTTTTAACAATACAGTTTCTGTTTTGGTTAGTTTGTATAAAGGATTATACAGTTTACTTCATGGTAATACACTGCACAATATGATAAAGTGATAACTTTATCAACTTCAAAACTATGAAAATAAGCCAATATGAATAAACTGAAGTATCTATGTTACAAATATTTTATGTTTGAGTTCTCCAGAGTTTGATTGTCCAAACATAAGGTTTTAAAATAGTTTATTTTTCTCACCAATTTCTGAAAATCAGGGTTGATATGGATTGGGAATTTTTTGTTTATTTGTTTGTTTGTCTTAAGATTCCTCCAGTTGGGTAAGAAAAAGCAAAAAACAATATCTTAATTTTAGACAAATTTACCCTAATATATGTACAACAGGGAAAAAATAGGAATATGGAAAATAAAGTGCATAAAAGTATTGATTTTACTTACTATATTGCTAGAGATTTTAGTCTCTAGAGATTAAAGATCTAATGTGAAAAGTAATACTACTTAAATTAATATTTAGAATATACATTTCTCAAGTGAGTAAGGAAGACTTGCATGTCTGAGCCTTGTATTAATGGAGAAAAAATATTTGAGCAATATTACATGGGAAGAACATTGGACTCACTATACTAGATTATTTGATTTCCAGTGACATTTTCTCATATATTTCATAGCTGTGAAATTTATTACAAGTAAAAAGAGCGCTTCCCATCTATATTCCTTCTGGCCACCTGACCCTCCCTGCACTCCTGTCCCCATAAAAAAGAGGAAAGTTGTGATTTTATTTTTTGGGAAAAAGATTAAGGATTAAGCTTTCTGCTTTCAGGGATAATATTTTCACTGTTGAAGCAATTTTTAGGTCTTTCTGTGTTAGAAGAATCAGGTACATTTTAAGTTCTAATAAAAGCACAGAGATGATTTTGCTTTCCAGTATTTCTTTGTTTTAACCTGAATTGTTAGGCTGTGGAGTTTTTAAAATTAATTGGAGGTCACTAGTGACTGAAATTTATTGTTAATTGAGGACCTGTAAAAATTAATTTAATTGCCACAGGACACATACCAAGGGGCAATTATGCTCTCCCCAAACAGTCCTTATATTTTGTGCTAGTAAACAGTCTCGCTGGCAGTGTCATCAGAGGTCAGGAATTGAAATGGTGTGAATAGAATTTAAGCTACACTTGTGTTTATTTATGCATAAAAATTGTTTGTCAGACATTTTTTAGTATATATTCGTTATTAGGTCTGCATTTGGGGCTCCATTTCTATTCTGTGTGGTCCACAAGACCTCCCCTTCTAGTTCCTGCCAGATAGAAAGTCCCATATATTAGAATTGTTGTAATAAAGGAAGGAATGCTGAGAGTTTGTATACATATTTTGAAGAAGAACAGCTGTTGGTAAATGGCGTCTTTCCCCTTTTAAAATGCTTTCTTAGTAGAGACACATGGATACTTTCAAATCCTTTGGAGCCTCTAGGAAGAGCTTGTGCATAGTTCATGTGCCAGACCCATTGTTCATGTTTGATGTCGAAGAATGATCACAAGAAACCAGATCTTGTACATGGTTAATCTGTAAAAATATTGTGCTGAACCTCTGTCAGAACATCAGCAGGTTCTTCCCACTATAGAGTGGATTTCATATTCTGGCATCCTTCTCTGTATTTCACCAGGCACCAGAAGCTCTTGAACTAAAGGATGGTAGAGATGGAAAGCCAAGGCTTGCAGTTGAGAAGGAGAATGGTCCCAGGAACAGTATCTCTGTCAGATCCTAATCATGTACAAGCAAATATCTCCAGGGATCTGGAAATGGCCATCAATCTTTACTTCTACTGCCCATTTCCATATTGAGAAGCCAAACCAAGTGTTCATCTCTTTTTATTTATCGCTTTTTACTCAAGTAAGGTAAAAGGAACATCTGCTTGTAATACCTTTGTCCCTGAGACTATAGTGACAAAGCATGTTATAATCACAAGAACAAACATCAACACCACACAGAGAAGGTATCTAAAAAAGGGAATTACAACATCTTAAATGCTGTGCATGTCCATGTATGCCCCCAGTGTGATTGCTGAAGGAACAGGTACAAAAGCTTCATGGTAGAGTAGTAGTCTGTGGAATACTTTTGCTAGATTTTTTCATCTCAGTTCACCACTGGATGCAGAGCAGTACTGCAAAAGAGGAGTGAAGTCAGAGGAGCAGTTTGTCCTTCAGTCACCTCCATGTCTCCATCTGTGATTTGTGGAATGATAATTGCTTTAAAGGCTTTGAGATACACTTTCAGCATGCAGGACAAAATGCACGATTCTTACTGGTTTTGTCACACATTAACATTACTAAAGAGGTCATGCCCTTTTCTGAAGACATCAATATATAATAGTAAAATATTTAAACAAAAGTATGTTTAAAAGTAAAATCCTTTTTGCTAAGTTGTAAGAAACAATATGACATTTCAAAGTAGCAGTAGTGCATCATACCTCCTCAACTTGTATTACTAAACTTTGAAACACTTGAACACTTTAAAACATCCTCTGGATGTAGAGGCACAAGGAGCCCTGATTCCACAAATAGACTGTGAACGTGGTAGTTCTCTGTCTTTTGGCTCAGCAGTTTTGCTGTTGCAGGTATAAAATGAGAGAGAGGCAAACTGCAAATTGTTTAAATAGAAAAAAGGTGAATGTTATCTGCATTTATTCATGAATACTTGCTATGACTGCTTTATCTTTGTAGGAGTCCTTTGAGTCTCTAAGTAAAGTACCAACTTAATTTTGAAGAAAATTTCTCGGAGTTCCCAAAGCCACTATCTATAATATAGACATTAACTTAGAAATACTGTTATACAAGAAATAAAAAGGAAAATTTGTAAATCTCAGTACTTTAAACAAATTGAATTAATGAACATGAGTGAACATGTTAAGCTTAAATGACAATATTAGATCAAAAATTTGGATATTAATTTTCCTTTGGGAAATTGCAGAACAGGAGGAAAGAACTAAACATACTCGTATGCATGTGTATGTGTTAATAATAAATAGAATTTATTTATTATATAATTATAATAAATAAAATTCTTCATCTCAAACTTTAATAATATAGTTGCACTATGACAATAAAATTTGGTTAAGAGGTTTCTGTACTTCTTAATCTCTCCAAAAATTAAAAGAAAATAACGATTTAATAAATTAACAAATTAATAAATTTAGAGAAATTGTGACTCTCGTTCTTTTTTTACTTTTTTTCCTTTTTCATCCTGTTGTTTGCAATACAATTTTGAGAAATAGAAAGTCTCCAAAGGTCAAGAGATGAATTGATGTTTGATACAATTTAAAAGAATTGAAAGTGTTTACAGGTTTCATGTGAAGTAACTGCAAATTAAAGACCATCAATGGACAATGTAATGTTCCTTTAACCTGTTGAAGGAAAAGCCCTAAGTTCTCCTGAATTAAAGACTAGCATGAAAAAGCAGTATCTAAAGCATAGATGACAGTTAGAAAAGTTATGTTGGTCTGCAAGTTATGCATAAGGAAAATAGAAATACAATCAATGGGAAAGAAAAAAGATGAATTTAATACCAAGTTTCTTATACATGATTTGCAGAGAATATTATGGGGTTTGGTATTTATATTCATGGGAAAAGTAGCTTAAAGGGCTTTCAAAATTATATTGTAACAGAAAGATATTTGAGAAATTTAAGTGGATAATAATTTGTCATCTATTTTCTCCAGTCATTTCCTTTCTTACCAAAAGTTTACCTCCTCTTCTCTTAAAGAAGAAGAATTGTTGGTTGAGAATATTTGCAGTTTTTAAAAAATATTTATTGGCCACTTGGAAGTAGGGAAATAGAGAACACATGCTCTTTAATATACATTTACACCATTAGTTTAAGCAGATGAGCCCTGGCAATTTGAATACTAACTGTTTAAGTAAGAAAATATTACTCTTGCAGGGAAGTCTTTATAAAAGAACAGAGATGGAGATGGATTTGATTTGACAAAATGTCATCAACAACGGAATCATAGAAACATATAATAATTTGGGTAAGGTAGGGACCTTCAAAGGTCATCTGTCATGTCTTCTAGTACTGCGCCAGGTACAAAAATTTATCCATTATTATATTCAGTGTAATTACATGAACAACAGTAGTTCAAGAAATCCATCTGAAAATTGTTTCGGTACCTTGTGCTCTGGAAGTAGCATCCTATTGAACTTCCAGCTTGAGTGTAATACTGACCAGTTTATGACCATCTGTTCAAGTAAGTTTATCTCTGTTTAGCCTTCATTAGCTAAACCACATGCCTATTTTTTTTCTTCACTTCTGTTTTTCTTACATGAAATGAACTCTACCAGAATCTTGATCATAATAATTTTGCAGATATTACTGGCAAGATTTAAGCATCTTAAATCCCAACTGATGAAAATTCAGTGGGTAATTCCAGAACATGTTTACAGGATAGATGACTCTGCTGTTGCAGCAAAGTCTGGCTTTGTGAAAAACTTCAGAGGAAATACCTAGTATACACTTTTCTCTCTTTAGGCTTATCAATGAAAATGTATGTCCTTTTGACATTGATTTCTATATATTTTGGTCAAATTCTATATTAATATTACAAGCATGATAGTTATTACCAAAGACTGAAACAAACTGTGGGCAAATATGAAATATTACTTGGTAAGTTATCTCTGTGGTAAGTAACAGAAAATTTCTCAGGTGTGCCCATCTGGTAACTTTGGATAAATATCTGTATTTTATTGGCAGCTATATCAAGTAAGGTGATGGGATTGTGGCTTCTATTTGGTGGGAGGAAAAGAAGACAGATACCTATTCTGTTGTTAATTTGTTACTGATGAGAATCTTCTCTGTTTTCAAGGCATTATTGCAAGAAACAGTAGAATTTTTCTTCTTCTTTTTTTTTTTTTTTTTCCCCCACAGGCGGATACTGCATAGCTTATATGGATGAAAGCATAAAGATCTCCTTGGAAAGTAGTTGATTAGAAGAATTCTCTGAACATATAGCAATATCTTTTCAATTGCAAGTGTTGGAGGCTAATAAAACTCTAAACGATATTGTTTCATATTCTTTGATTTGAAAAAAAAAGATGAGCCGATGGCTATAGCATAATTTCTGAGAAGTCATCAGGCTTAAGGAAAGAGTTAGCTTGTTAATGTTTATTTTTACAGTAAAGAGCTCCATGTCCTTCAGGAACTGCTGTTAGTGCTTTTTATTTTCATAACCACCATAACATTTCTCCAACCATTATTACAAACTGGCATTATCATAGAAATGATGCAACCCTTCCCAAATAGAGGAAATGTACAGCTCATGTATCAATAGCATGCCAATTCTTTTACTTAATGAGTTGGAAATAAAGGAAAGAAAACTGACTTGTTCTCCTCCAAGATCCTTGGTGGAGTGTTGTATAAAATGAAGAAGCCCATTTGAAACTAGGACTACTTCTAATCTTAAAATTTTAAAAAAGAAAAATCAGCTTTTCATATTGAAATAACTTTATATGCAGAACAGTTTTGACTTCAGTCTCGTCCCCAGTAAGACATGAACAAACAGGGAAAAAGTAGATGTTTTTCAAGCTCTTAGATCTATGTTATTTTCTTACTTTGCAAGTTCGTCAGCATCATTGTCCATCTTTTAGTCTGATGGTAGATAAATACCACCATAAATATATTGATAAAAATTAATTTTTTGAAACATAAAATTCTTCATAAGTAAACACAAGCCTTGTACTAGCAAAATTTGCCTGTCTATTCACAAATTGATTCTAGAGTGTTCAATATTTTCAAGTATAGAGAAAAAGCAGCAAGTTAAATCAATTTCTTGGTAGAATAATTCTCTCTCGACTATCTATTGAGGAAGTCTCTGCAGCTGACTTAGCTTCTAAGTTCTGAATATCTGAAATAAACATCATTTTTCCTTACTTTTAAATCTCTTTAGCCTGAAAGACTATGATATTGCTAGATTTTTTTGACTCATCAAACTCTTAAGTATTTGTAGGTAAAGACATATGTAGATCCAGTCCTAGAATTTCCTTCTTTCAATATATATGTTGCAGTGTTTCCAGAATTACCTTTTCACTCTTCATTTTTTATTACATTCTACCAGTTTTTCAGTTATTCAGAAGCTGCAATTTTTTGTCTACATGAGTTTTACTTTAAAAATGACATTTTGCAAAGAAATTCACATTTTTCATGCTAGATAAAGGACATGACTAACTGGCCTCCAAAGATTTTGCTGTTATTACATCAGACAAAATGTCAGCTCTCTCCTTGCAAGTATATATCTTGCATTAGACATGTTAAAAGAACTTAAAAGGAAATTGCTTATCTGCCACTTAACAACTGCAAAACCTTTCCTTTTGGAAGATGCAGACTCCCGTGGATATGAAACAGAATCAATGTTTCAAAAACTTCAAAACAGTCTGGGGATAGACTCTGTTAATGTTTAAATTAAGATAGCTCTGAAGTGGTTTTTTTTGAGGTCTGCAGTGATGAAACAAAAGATGCATTACCCAAGACTGAGACAAGATTAGAAGGAGTGTTATATGTGTAGAAATATAGCACAGATATTACTTGGTGGATATGATATTAGGCAGAGAAATAAAAATTCCCTCCTTGAAAGCAAGTGCAGAGAAAAGCTGAAAACCAAAAGCTAACACCTGGAAAATCCAAGGATATGACTGTTTCTAGCAGTTTTGGATTAGGGTTTCTGTGGTCATAGCTCCAAAACAATTTTTATCTGATTTGTGCAGTCATCAAGATTAAAACAAATTTTGTTTATAAACAAACAGGACTGCATAAGATTAAAGTTTCTTAGAGGAAGTTTCTTCTTATAATTGATACAATCTGCTGGACTCCAAACATTAGCTAATAACATACATCCAAAAGAAAAATATTCTCATGCTTATGACAAATCACCATGACAGACCACTTCGGATTTCCAGTCTAGATTATTTTATAGACATGAAGTGTGCAATATTATATTCCATGTCAAATGAGGTGATATGTTACTGATGTTACTGACTTCAGATGGATAAGTTAAGCTCCCTATGGCAGCTTTAATTTAGCACAACAAAAAAAATAATAAAAGAAAAGAAAGTTAAGTAAGAAAATAAAATGCTTACTACATGGTTACCAACTCACATCATCTAAATAATGGATCAGATTTGTGCCAGAAAACACGGGCATTGGACAAAACTTTGCATTACTTGAAATTTTTTTTGAATACTGGAAGCTGGGACATCATGTTTCTTTAGCAAAAAATGATTGTTTTCTTTTGTTTTATGATTTTGGTTTTTTTTGTTTTTCCTAAGACGGCAACATCTTATAATAGCATCAGTTTTACAGATTATGGAGAATTTAGAGTCTTGTGAAACTATAAATATCCTTGACTCAAATATTTTGTTAGCTTTAAACACAGGAATATCACAGACTTCAAAATAAATGACCATTTTATTTCCAGGTGTTCTTCATTTCACCAGGACTAACATTTTTGAAGATAGATTGTTTCCCCCTTTCTATACCTGTTCTTCAGAATTTGTTTAAGTATTGGTCTGGAAAGAAGCAAACAGGAAGTTGCAGAAGTAACTACTGTCCTTACAGCTTTTTTATATATTTGTACACATTTTTGTCTAAACTATCATGCAAATTAGAAAAAGTGTTGACTAGTAAAAAGAAAAACATCATGAGAATGACAGGTTTATATTACCTGCAAAGTGTTATTGAAGAATATTTATTTTGCTCCAGAAGAGGAACAGAATTCAAATGACACACTGCTTGCATAATTATGATGAAAAGTTCTCAGGACATTTTCTGGAAGAGGAGTAGTATGGAGGAGAGGGACTATAAGCAAACACGCAACTTGTCTGTTCTGTAACAGAATGCTTCTACTAAAAGATCAGAGAGTATAGTGAATACTTGCTCCAGATGTGTACCATATTCATTAGAAGTGCTGGAAAACCTAAATAAATTATTCAAAACTGGAAAGTCTAGCAACTTCTAATGCAGCTAGAAATGGATGAAGACACATGAGAATATTCTGTTCACTGTTCAAGAAGATGTGTAGTCAAACATGAAGAAATAGAACAGAAACATGAATTAAAGTTCAGCATAATTCAAAAAATTATCTTTGGAGGATTTGGTTCAAGATGTTTGCTTCAAGTTCTCACTTAAAGTGAAATGGCACAAGTCAATCCACAAGCCCAGTCAGAAATGTTCCATAGAACACCAACAATCCATCTAGGAAGATAGAGCAAACATTCTCATTTTGGCCTTAATTAGTCTCAGTATCCTAATTTTTCCTTTTTTCTGCTGTCTAAAGCCTTCTGTATGAAAATATTTTTGTCAATCAATTCTTTTTCACTTAAAACACCTCCCAAATATCTTTTGCCTCTTTCTCATCATGATGTGCTTATGTCTCAAAAATTAACAAGAATTTAGGAAGAAAAAATAGTCAAGAAATTTATTGACAACTTGTAGCCAAGATGCAAAGAAATTTTGTTTTGTAGTATTAGGGTGTTTCATAATTCATTTAACAATTCATAATATAGATGAAAATGAAAGAGAAGACAACAGGGATGGAAGTTTTATTGAGAGAAAAATAAAATAATATGTTAGTTGGATAATAACTAATTTGTATAGTTATACAAATATAGGATACCAGCATAGCAATCCCAAACCCTTATCAATGCAACAATCAATTTGTGTTTCTATGTGGAAAACCATACAGCATATTTCTAGTCCTATATTTGCTAGATTATTTTCTCCCACCTCATTCACAAGACAATGAAGGAAAAAGTTTTAAAAACAAGAAAGTTTTCAAGCTGTTTTTGAAGGAAATGTGAGGTACTCAATGCTTACCACACAGGGTTCTTCACTCAGGAAAAAATGTTGCCTGCAGCGCTACAGATGCTTTTAGAATAAACACTCAATGACAGGCAAGAATAGAAACATTTGCCAAAGGTCCCAGCTGTTTTCTCAATTCCAGTAAATTGTGTGAATTTCTTCTGGATCTACACATTTGTTATTATGGAAATATTATTCTTCTATGAAGAAATGCAAAGCAATCTTGATGGTGCCATCCCATTCTCAGCAGGTGAGGCCTATCCCACCCATCTGCTTATCTGTACGGGCAGAAATCCATCCATTCTGCAACTGCATATAACTATGACAGAAATTAATGGCATTTCAGACTGGGTTTAAGAATTTTTTAATAGTGGGAGGCGAAATCAAGAAATGAAAAAAATCTTGCTGAGGTTCAAAGCTTAATGTTAAATCTTGCTTTAGCTGGCAATTTAGCAACGTCTTATGTAAGGATAGTAACACTTAGCTTGCTGCTGACAGCACAATAGTTAAGGTCTTATTGTAAACTATTTTCCAAGTTCATATTAAATGATTGGCAAAACTGGGAGAATAGCTTCTGTTTGTAAATTCTGTTTTATTGTAAATAAGTATACGTATAGATATATTATAGATGCATATATAATGTATGCATATGTGTAAAACATATTTATGAAACTGTAAGAAACATTAAATAAAATATAGTTCTAATCATTTATAATGGTATTGGATCTAAAAATTAGAATTAAAGCCTGTGGTAGCTTTTTCCTTCAGCAGACAAATGAATTAGAATTTAATTTGCTTATTTTATAGGTTATACTCATAGTAAATAACTTTATCTTAAAATAGTTTTCTGTTAAATAAACTCAATAGTACAGTGGATGACTGGAAATAAATTACTCAGCAATAAAGTAGATTTTTTTAATATACATTTCTTAGTATTAGCAGTAGCAATATATTTTACCTTATACTCCGAATATATTTCATACAGTGTGATTACAAACAGTGTATTAGGATAACTGTATAAAAGGCAAGGGTGAATGTAAGACTGTATTGAAATTCTGAAGGAAATTGGAGTTGTTATGAAATCCACAGTAAAAAGGTTGTTATCACTAAACAGTCATATTATGCATTTCTTCTTTGTTAGGCAGAACAATGAATATGTACCAGCAAAACAATTTCTTTATTTGATTTTCACTTGCCATGAAATGTGTGTGTGTGATACATACATGGGCTTCCTTGGAATGTCCAGAATAATTATAGAATTACCCAGTATTTTTTGTGGAGTGCAGGAATGACTAATTGGGAAAAAACATACATTTAAAGGAAGCATTTTATAACATTTCTTTAAGACTGCTTCAGAAGAATTTCATATATTATTATATTTAGCCTTATAAAATAGTAATTGGAACATGGAAGCTGATGGATATTATGCAAGATCTTGGTAGTTTCAGCAGTGCTCCAAAAATTAGTTTGTGTAAGATGTAAAAGCCAGACAAGAAAATACGGTTTTGAAATAGTTACCTATGATTTCAGCTTTTACATTCCTAGTCAAAGTGACACAATCTTTTTATAGAGAATTCTTTTAATAGAAAAAGCCCTAGTGTTTGTTTTGCTTGGGGTTTTGATCTTTTTTTGTTTAGATCTGTTGTGAAATTTCAATTGAGTTTGAAAATCCTGCCAAGGAATTTTCTGCATCTGACTTTCTGAGTTAACTACCAAAATAACTACCAACATTTATGAAAAAGTGAATCTGTCTGGTTTTATTTTCTGTGCTATAAACTAAACCTGAGTGATTTGGGCACTCGGAGTTGACTGGATTCATCTGAGAGCTCCCAATAATGATGGAGATCTCTGCACAGATTCTTGCCATTTTCCCAAATAAAACCATCTACATAGGTGGCATTCAGGGAACACAGAGAGAAGCCAACAGATTTTTAGCTCTCATGGGAATTTAATGGAAATTAATATGGATGTCACAGTCACTCTCTAGAATGACATTTAGAGTGTGAATAACTTTTGCTTTTGTGGAATTTTTGAAGTCATAATATAGTCTTCTTTGACTATTTTTCTGTTATGAAAAGTTATTTTTTTAAAAAGATTTTTGGTGTTTTTTTGGTTTTTTTTAGGTTTTTTTTTTGTTTTTTTTTGTGGAATAGTGATGTTAGTAAAAGCAATAAACAAAAAGTTGTCTTGTAATGAAAACTAGGCCGCTCTTGGCACATTGTGAAGAATAGTAGTAGTAGATAAGTCCTGCTTAAAAGTATTAAAATGTCTTTCACAATCTTAATAATAATACAAGTATACATTGTTTATAAAGGATACATTACTTAAAATGTAAAATACTTGAATATTAGTGTCTGAATTTTTCATATGATTGCAGTTTTTTAGTACCTGGATCGAATGGTGCTGAAAACTATGAAATAATATATCTGTTCAGAAATGAATTTCATTACTTTAACTCAGCACATAGGCAAGTTAAAGTTTTGGTAAAGAAGTTTCTAATAGTCAATAAAAACCTAATGAAACCAATTTAATATTGTGATATTATGTGAGAGCAAACAAATGCAATTATAGATACAATCCCCATTAACTGCTGATGATGCTGTTAAACTATACATGTTTAACTGGTTTACACAGAAGTAGCTTTTGCATTCTTTGCTTTCACAGACTGGTTTTCAGTAGCTACAAATATGCAGTTCTCTAAAATAAAAAATGAATTTACTAACTTATCAGTTGTTTTTTAATACAGCCGATGAGTCATCATACTCCACAACATATTGGCCAAAATACGGGAAAATAAATTAGGTTTAAGATAATCTTTAATCATCAATAATCACGTTCATGAATGTGACTGCAGCTCAGTGACTGCATTTCTAAACATATTTAGTTTAATAAAAGGCTATAGAGGACAAAAGAAAGGAAAAAAAAATCTATGGAAAAGGAATGCATGAAATACTGGGAGTAAAAAATGAAAGAAAACCTCAAAGGAAAAAAATAGTTTGTGGACTGGGTGACAATAAGAATTTAAACATGCTGCTGCTAATATGTTTGATCAGCAATTGCATTCTTTAAGAAAATTCAGATTTCTAGAAAATAATTAGATTGTTTCTTTGAGCTAAGTGTGTTTCTCTCATTTCCTTTCCATTGTCTGCACAGAAGTGTGAACATGAACTTGGATGTGATTACCACATCGCTTGTGTGCTTTGATCACGGAAAAGGCATTGTCTGACAAAAAGACTTGATGTTGAAAGTCTGGTCCCAGGCTTTCTACAGTAAGATGAGCTGTATTATCCTCTGTCAAGCAAACAACAGAGGGAGTTTTGTCTAAGAGCACATAAGCATAAAAATGGCAGATGTCTTTACTTTCAGCAGCTTCAAATGATCAGCCTGAAAAAGCATTCATCAGTTAACACACAATAGACACTGCTAGATATCCAAACGAGATGGTCAGAATGATCAGTGTTCCCTGTGTTTCATCAAGCAGTGGCACTGTCTCCTCCTCTGGCTGTGTAGTCTGGCCGTGCTCAGTGCAGTGATACTTATCTCACTACTTTCAACAATGAAAAAAAAACCAAACCCTTTGATTATAAAAAATATTTTAGAACTATTGACCAAGAGATATTAAATAAATAAAGTGCAAAAAGTAATAAATGGGGAGGTAATATCCTGAGATTATTAACATCCTGACCTGAAGTTTAGGTGCTGTAATTTCTGTTTGGTTTGTTTTTTTTTTTTTCTTTTTCAAATATGAGTTTCAAATAATGCAGCATCTATCCTTCACAAGCTTACACTTTATTTTTTTTAAACTGATGTAAGACATCCCAGAGTAAATTTTAGTGACATTAGCTAACGCAAAATAAAATGTTTTATACAAGTTTTTAATGAGAATCCATATTCTGAGTACTGGAAAGAAAAGATTGCATGGAACATAGGCAGATTTGTGTCTATAGCACAGCAGTGACAATTAATGATAATTTTTTCTGGTACTTTGTAGACCTGGTATGATCCTAACCATAAAAATATATGACTTTTGAAAGGATTGGAGAATGCATGGAAGTGAACAAAATCCCAATAACACAACAAAGACCTTGACTAAAGCAAGAAGTGTCAGGTAAAATAGAAATATTTATTTCAGATAGTTTATTTGCCTTTAAGTTACAAGACGGTTTACCTTAGTTTATTTTTACATTATACTTACGTCACTGTGGTGAGGCACTGAAAGAGGTTACCCAGAGAAGCTGGGAATGTCCAGCCTTGAAAGCCTTCGAGGCCAGGCTGGATGGGATTTTAAACAATCAGGTCTAGTGAAACATGTCCCTGCCCATGGCAGGGGGATTGGAATCTTTAAGGTCTCTTTCAACACAAACCATTCTATGATTCCATGGTTCTATGCACCAGCTTTTTCTTAGTGCTTGAATCAGATTTCTAAAGCTGAAGGTATTGTCAGAGTACAGTACCCAGCTCTGCCACTGTTTCTCTGTTTCAGGCTGTTCAAACTGTAGAGTTGTTTTCGGGGTGGTTTTTTCTGTTGGATTTTTTTTGGTTTGGTTTGGTTTGGTTTTTTTTGCTGTGTTTTTGTTTTTGGTTTTGGTTTTTTTTGTGTGTTTTTAATTGACTTCAGTGGAAAACCTCCTACTTGAGAATTGAGTCCATCCCTCTGGAACGTCCTTTTCCAAGTCTTTAGTACAAGTTTATACATACCCTGCTCAGCTGCTCACAATATTAACCAATGTTTTCTTCCCTACATACCACTTTAGCTTCAGATGGAGCCCATTTTCTGCTCATCTTCAGGACTATTATGTTCTGCTAGATTTTTGCTGAGTGGTCTGCTCCTGGCTCATGACACTTCCTTTCTTAATCTCATTCATCTTACTTCATAGAATCCATTTTTATCCTTAGCACCTGCAGAAAGTGAATGCAACAAAGGAAGTGTTTCATATGCCAGTAGGAAAGATTTAAAGAAAATATTAATTTCCCGTTGTACAAAATTCTTCTACAAACATAAGTGATCAACATACTAAAATATTTATATAGTCAAAGACATGCTTGCAAAATATCACAAAGAACAGAGGAAAATAGTTCACAGACAATATTCCTACAAGTCACAAGTTGCTGTATCAGCAACTTATACAACTAGCTTTTTGGGTGACCTGAAAATGTAGACTTTTTCAGTCCCTCACAGAGAATGTGATTAGGGATTCAGATCAGCTGTTTGTCTGATGCAACTGCAGGAAGGAAATTACATTAGGCATCATTCCACACCGTGTGCAATTAAAATAAATATGTAAATAAATCTTCCATGTAAGAATCTCAAAAGGTCTACAGAAAAAAATTGTCAGTGTCAAAATTAAATAAGAGCAAGAAATTAAAATCATTAGCAAGCCAAATTCAACATCCTACTCAATACACACTTAATGGGATATGCTGTCCAATTTATAAATAACATTATTTTTTCCAATACCCACACTGATCTTATACTTCTGAACCTATAGACTCCATTATGTGAATTACACACAGTTGCAGTTAAGTGCTTTGGAAGAATATATATTCAATATATGCATAAATAGTGGACTTGAATCTGTAATATACTTGCAGCTCTCTCCTCCTCTCACCTTCTGAACTTGTTCTCACCAGTTGCATCCATTATATTCCGTCCTGAATTTTAAAGAAATTTCTTAGAGAAGGAGATCAGAGGAGAATTTATAAATATTAAAACTACGGTGCTCCTATCAATTTCAAAACTGTAACTAAAGTAGATATAGCAGGAAAATTATTCAATATGCAACCCTTTGTCAGAATGACAGTTCTGCTAGTTGTAATTCTAAGTTGAATTCAGCATTTAACAATGCACAGCAAGAACTCACTGCTTCCGAGGGGATAGAGTAAAAGATGCATAGCACAATGCCTAGGGTAGCCTCCAGGCCAGAACATTAACATTCCTGCAGAATTTGGCATTCTTGAGCATGGCTGTAGGGACACTTGTGTTGCAGATTCCTGAGATGGTCTGTCCTGGACTCAAAGCACTCTCCAACGTAAAGTTTTCTGACAATGTTCTGATGTTGCTTGGATGGGATTTGTAGCCAGTCATGTATGTCGGCAGTTTACAAAATGCCTTACGTATTAATGATTCCAGAACCTGAGGGAATCAGGAGTTTCAGAGTGCTTTTAGAAAGGCTTTAGCAGTTATAGAAGAGACAGAATTCAACAAACTGTAGAATTCAACAAATCTCTGTATCCTCTGAACTGGGACAAGGTGCACCCCTTCTTTCTGCCCTTTACATCAAATCACTATGGTAGAGTAGAAGTATTATACTGCAAATAGAGTGAAATAACTTTCTAACTTCTCTTCTGTGTATTAAAATCCCATGCAAGGCCAAAAGCATTAAGGCGTCAAGCACAGCAGGGGAAGAGACTGGAGGCATAGCTTTATATGCTTTCAGCTACATGAGCTATTTGAGAATGTACAATTTTCTCTTATTTGAATATAAAAAAGAAGCCAATTGGTAATCAACTGCATTAATGTAAGAATGGAATAATTTCATCGAAAGAGAATTATCCAGTGCTTAATTCAACACTTCAGTTCTAATTGTTAGCATCATTGCTGAGGCACTGAGAACATGACTTTAGAAAAATCTAGCACGAACTAACTATGGTTGCCAATAAAATGCATACCATTCTTACTTCTACAGATGGAATATTTCACCCCTGGTGAGGCTAAAGCACTTCTCTAAATATGTTACTAAAAACAAAATCTTTGCAGCATAGCTGCATCACTGACAGAACTTCATTAGTGTCAGTAACCATTTTGAGTCCCAGATTAAAGAAATATTACATAATACTCCAAATGTCCTGAGTAGAACTTGATATTAAAAAACCTCCAGAAACCTGTCCTGAATAAAGAATGGCATTTGTATTTAAAAACAGTAGGTGATAGCAAGGATATTTGTTCCCATCTTAATCTCACTTAGTCAAATTATTGTTCACATTAAAAGTCAAGGGAGAGAAAAAATGATGGCTACAATAAACAGATTACAGTTACAGCAGTGGAAATAAATTGCCAACAGGAACCTAGCGCAAATTTTACTTTTTGAAGAGCAAAGCAATTTTTTTTTTTGCTGCTGGATCATGAGCAAGGAATTATGTGAATAGTTAATATTGGATACTTGTTCTGACCTCTGCTGGAAGAGCATTTTCCGTTTTGAGAAGCTTGACTTCACACCCAGAAACAATTATTTATTATATTACTAAGGGTGATAAACTGAGGTGCGAAAATCTAAGAGTCTGGAGAAGGTTCCCAACTTGCTGACTGTTATCAGATTTGTGGTTCTTCCAGCCAAAGAATTCTACTGATGCAGATATACCTAATAAGAAGACAATTTGTGCAAACTCTAGACAGAATATCAGAACATGTTAGCTAACATAGTTTACAATTTACTATTTTAGAATAGAAAGAGTAGAATAGATATTGGTACATCTTTAGGGCTGATGAGGAAGAATTGTCAGGATGGCTTAGATAGCCTCAGACTCTTCCATTTCTAGACAACTTTGTATCTCCCTTTTGAAATTCTACCCAAATTGTACTAGAGTCCTATGCTAAGCATTGAAATGTTCTTTCTTTCTTTTCTTTCTTTCTTTCTTTCTTTCTTTCTTTCTTTCTTTCTTTCTTTCTTTCTTTCTTTTTCTTTCTTTCTTTCTTTCTTTCTTTCTTTCTTTCTTTCTTTAATAGAATTGAAAGCTGCAGTCATGCATCTTGTTGATTCAGCACTGCATGCGAATAAATAATTTTAATGTTTACTGCTACAAGGTACTTAATTTCTGGTGTTATTAACAATGCTTCTATATCTGGTAACTGTTGACTTATTACTTTTTTCATATTTACGAGGAAAAAATTTGCTTAATTTTCACCGACATCCCAAAAACAAGTTGGCCATGCGTGGGACTAAGATGGCATTAAAAGACCTAATGGCTTTTCTGCAGAACTGTGCTGCCGTTCCATGAATTCCTTTTTCGTGTGCATGCGCTAAACTTATTAATGTCCATCTGATTTGAGTACTACATATCACACAGTGCCAAATATGCACGAATTGACATATACCAAAGAGTAGATGTGTGTTTAGACACGTTTGACAGGCTTCTAGAAAAAATGTGATCTTTATTTTACTCAGGGCAGATGGATTATGTAAGGAAATAATGAAAACACCATAATCTGCTATGCATAATATTCCACTTTTATTGTAGAAATCAGAAAAGGAAGAAGAAAAATAATAATTATTTGGATACTCTAAATGATTAAACCCTTACTTCCAGAAATTTTACCATTGGGAAAAAAAAAAAAATTCCGCCTTTAACTTGAAATTGCTTTTGTTCTGCAAAATTAAAGATGAACAAGCTGTGCCAGGAATGCATGCACTAATGAAAGCCAGAGTCTGAAGTTATTCCATGCACACAAATGCAGCACAAGACCTTTTATATGCACCTTTTTTTCCAAGATTAGTCATCCTTGATGTTTAATAGTATTGCATGCACCATCAGCCAAGCACAATTTACAAGATTTCCTAATTTCTGAAGTTCTGTCTGTTCTTCAGAGGCCTGGAATCTTGCAATTTTCACCACTCATCAAACAAAAAGCAGAACACTGTTGAAAACAACAGCAGGGGAGAGAGACAGGAAGCAAAGATCAAAATGCAGCAGCAGGGAAGCAAGTGAAAACAGCACAGAGAACTAGGTGACTAAAAGTACTGGTGAACAGGAGAAGAAAGGGGAGCTCAGACAATCCATTTAAAGTGCGCAACCAGTCTGTATTTGCTTGTCCACAGCATTTGTACATTTTTTTCTGTTCACAGTTGTCAGAGTATTTTTTTGATATGCCCAAATGTGAAGGAATGCTTTATGCAATTTGAGCAAGTTTAGCATTAGCTCCCTTCCTCCTTCTCTCCCTTCCTCCCTTGTCTGAATGCATACTTGGTTACCAAAGAAAACTTGCTAAAAAATAACTATATTATGATTGCCTTGTTACTGATACATAAAAGTATACAAAGCTTGTAGTAGTCATATATGAGAGTATCTCATTAACAATTATTTTTGATTCTGCCATTACAAGTATTGTTCATTCATCTGATAATTTGAATTAATACAATGGTTTTCATGCTTTTTATTATAACTAACCTTCTGGTCAGAGACATAAAATAAGATGTCTTTCAACAGACAAAAAGGACTCCAAAGGAGCTCCAATTTATGTTCTTTTATTTTTTTTTTAGTTTTTATTCTACTTTGCAGTATGCTTTAAGTGAAACATTTGATCTTATCTGAATCAAAATTACCTTTTCATACCTTTCGCAATGTACAGGAAAAGAAATAGTATTTTTTAACTTCAAGTTTTTAAAATACTGCATTCATGATAGTATCAAGAAATGAAATTTTCCAAAACTTTTTCACTCTTTAACTGTTCTCACAGCCTTGCTGTGCTGTCTGTCCAACAGAGAGCAGGACTAGAGTTCGTGAACATGGGGCTGGTTCTGTCTGTCTGTAAAGGGCCTCATCCACTTTTTTTTATTCCTGGTCAGGTGGCCTATGGCAGACACCCACTATAATGTCATCTTTTCCTGTCCTCTCCTTAATTTTAACCCCTAAACTCTATCAGATCCTCCATCTCCAGGCAGAGTTTAATGTACTCCAGCTTCCCTCTCACATAAAGAACATGAGATTTCAAAGACTGAGACGCTTCTATTGGTCTACACTCTCCTGATGTCCTGCTGAGGTGGAAGAGCAGATACAAAAGCAGTATAAGAGAACCTCTCAGTACTGAACACAATTTTTAAAACATGTGAAAACCATGCTTAAAAAACAAAACAAATCCATGAAAAGAAATTCTAAGAATTCTTTATTTTATTTCATGAATATATTATTTTCAAAGCCAAATACAATCACATTTCAAATTCACTGAAACAACCTCAAAGGAAAATCTGGACCTCCTTGCTTGCAAGGAGCAGGAATACTCACAGAATAGGGTAAATTTTCGTTCCTTTTATTATATACTCCAAATCAGTAATTTCTTTTTCTGCAAATGATGTGATTTAATGCACCTGATAACATAAATGATCTTTTAAATTAGGTTTTTAGCATCATAGGTAAGATTTGTACATTCAGATTAAGTTGTTTTTGACATTTTTCTCATCTAATTTCAGACATGAAAATAGTTTAAATATCTACATTTAGATGCCAAATACATCTAAATTACCATTGCAGATAGACTTATTCTCCTTAAGGAAATTGTAATGTAATTTACATTTGAATGTTTTCAGTACAGCTTGTAACTGTGTTTTTTTCCAATTTTTGTGGGCTGTTCTGCTAAATATATTACTGGGTTATTTTGGATTTTTTTGTCTTTGGAAACTTAGATTTACTTTATTCTCACACTGTACTACCATCATGTTTGTCTGGTAAATTTGCAGTGAAGATAAATGGTGACAAAACTCTTCTACAAGTAGTCTCCTAAGTACAAGTTGGTCAATAACCAATTGCTTTTGATACAGAGAATTAGAAGTATGTGTCATTGTTTCTTTAGCATTTTTAATATATGCAGTAATCACTGTTTCTTATTTTAAACTGTTCATAGATGGCCACCAAATAATGTTTCACCTATTTTTTTTTCACTCTAGAAGATTTATATGAGTTCCCTGAGTCTTTCTGAAAATTTCTTGCTGTAATCCCTTTGGACAACATTTTATTCTTTTCATTACCATGGGATCTTGTTGCGGGGAGGGAGTAGTTTGAGGTTTATTTTTGGTTAGTTTGTTGGGGGGGTTAGTGCGGTTTTGGTTTCAGAAGGTAGAGAACATCATCACTGTCAACAATTTTCTCACCTTTTTCAATAGCTTATTTACAGACACTAATGAGTTTTGTAGGGCTGTATGAACAGCATTCAATCCTCTAGAGTTTTTTCTCCTTCATCTTCTACGTTATGTAGGATGAATTTGTCTGCAAGATTTTCTATTCTAGTTGTGCATTTTCTTCCTTAAAGGATATAGTGCAGTGATTATTTAAATGCATGCCAACAAACATGAGTGGTTCCATGGGTCAGTAAGTTTTCATGACAGAGTGAGAGAGATCACGGGATTGTGCTATATTATGACATACAATTTCAGTTCTCTGTATTATTTAACAATATTGAGAGGCTGCTCAACATAAGAACTATATTGTTTTGCTAAGAATTTTGACACTAAATAGAACAGAGTACTTCTTGCTCTTGAGTGAGTTCTAAACAACTGGCTTCAGTCAGATAGACCACACAAATCTGCAGAAGACCAGCTCGTGCCTTTAGTAGTAAGGATAATAGAAGTAATGGTAAGCAAAAGAAAAGCTCTGAGAAAGCTGGGATGATGGGTGTGGATCCACATTATCAGTGTATGGATTTGTTGTTGCAGAAGAAGTACGAGAAGAATGATCACAAACGCGGCATAGCTTTTTGTAGTAAAACCAAATTCCTCTGTTGAATGCAATAAAATAAATATGTTATGGAACACAAAACGAATGCCAAGACTGAAGTTATATTTCAGGACATATGTATCTTAACACTTGACAAGTAAAAAAAAAAGAAGGAAGCAGAAAGTTGAGAAGATGGATGGCAAGATTTAGTCAAATGCATAAGAGTATGAATTTAACATAAATTACTAATTCCCTGGTAAATCTCAAACCATGAATATTAGAGATTTGTCATTTTGTAGCTGCATATCTAGTGGACATTTCCAGAAAATTCTTCAGCTTTCTGTCTGGACTGAATATATTCTGGCAATCAAATAGATAAAAATCAATGTATCATGTGGCGGATGTGAGGACAGGCAATTTGATGTAAGAGAAATTGGTACTTAAAACAGAATGAGCTTATTGGGAAGCAGAGAGTAAGAATGTTGAAAAGTTTATATCCAAAATAAATGGCTGTGCTGAAATACTGGAAAATTTACTAATAAATTATGGGGAGGAAGACTAATACAGATATTTGTGACAGTGTCAGAATAAGAAAAATAACATCTAAGAGACTGTTAAATACACAGTAATTATCCAATAGAGAAGAGGTCTAAGAGATGGAAATTTTCACTGTTTATGGCAAAAGGTAATATTTTCCTGAATAGTTGGAAAGCAAACTGGCAGATGAAGGTCTCAGATAAAGACTCCTTGGGCAGCTAAATGATCACTATGTGATCATTTCCTATTCTAGGAAGCAGCCCAGAACGCTGAACAACCTTCACAACTTCATCAACACTGATCACGTTACCTTTTCTCAAATTTTAAAATAAATTAGTTGCAGAAAAGCTGGCATAACTTCTACACATTTCCAATATTTTGTCATAAATAAAGTACATTTCTAACTTTCTGGAACCCACAACTGCAATCCGTAGTCACAGCACGTGTGTTACACTATGGGTGCAAAAATGGTACTATATCCATTCAGTAGGAAAAATTGTCCATCAGGGACTATAACTGCAAATCTCGTACTTCCTTTTTAGGAGCTCAGATCAGGCATAAAAAGAAATTGTTAATTGCCTTCTGAACTTGTTTGCTTTGCAATAATACAGTTATTGTTCTCTACTATGTAAGACAATGTCATATTTTGATTTTAGTTAATATATTGATATTGCATCTTGGTGTTTTGGCACAAAGTTGCTACATCACACTCTGAAGTCATATCAGCATTGGAAAAATTAGAAAAAAATTTTTTTATATAAGTTATTATCTATTAAAAAAAAGATAATACGTGATTTTCTGAACTTTAAAAATACCTTTTTCTAAGTCTCCTATTAAAACAAATAGAAAGTTCTTCTAAATATTGAGATTTTAGTTATTATTTATATGAATTTATAATTACTTTAAATTTGTTTTTAAACAGTTTATTTTGCAAGAACATTAGCTTCAAATAACTGTCCAGGTCAGGAATCTTAGAAATAGAGTATAAAGAAAATGGAAAAGTCATGAAAACCTCAGACTGTGGATATAACTGTTTTACTCTTGTAGACATTCTCTAGGGTAGCCAAGAGCCAATGGGTCAAAATTCCCTTGTCGTAAATTAATAGAGAGACTTTGATGTTTCTTCTGAGAGGTCAGGCTGGTGACTTTGCGGTTTGGTGGGGTGGGTTTGTGGAAATGAAAATTCATCTCCCACTGCTATGAAGATTATGCCCAGCTTCTGCTGAGTCAGAGGAAATGGGCTAAGGTTGATAAATTCTACCCATTGTGGATGCCATGGGGAACGGAGGGAGTTGACTGCACAAAGCTGCGAGTGCTGCACACACTCTTGAAAAATAATTTCCTGTTGTCACAGAGTACTGGACTAAATAGATCTCTTTTCTGACAAAGATAGGCATTTCTTATATATTTATGTACCAACCCAAATTTTGCATTCTGTCATGTTTTGCCTTTCATGCCAGTGAAATTTGGTTTGCAGGTTTTTGTTTTCAATATTCTGTCTTGATATTTCTGGTATTCCTAGGTAAATATTTTAACATCCCTAGTCTAGTCAGGCACAACCAGAAGAGACACATCACTTGGTATGTACATCTGAGGGTAGAACACAATACATGATCTTAAGTATACAATTCACAGTGTGACTTCATCCCTGACAGCCCTGATTTAATTTCCTCAAATGGCAAACAGTCTCCTACTTTGACTGAACACATGAAATTTAATCACAGAAACCTGCGTCCCTCACATAATTCATTTATTTTTCTGTTTTCAACAGCAAGAAAAAAGGCATATACAAGAGGAGATATTTCCTCAAACTAATTACAGCACTTGGGAAGCCCTGAAGGAAGGAAAAGGATATTATAGTAGTTAGATACTTTTAATAAAATTTTGTAATATCTCTATGTAGAAACAACTTCAAAGAGTTTTCTAAAACACCACAGGTTACTGAAGTGGTTGTTGAATTGTATTAATATATCTTCAATGGATACTCAGACATAACCTATTCCCATCTTTGACAAATTTTGAACTGCAGGCACTCGGAAATGTATTGCAGAATCACGTGGGTCAGGCATGGTAACTCACCTAAAGCTGTAAGCATTATATATGTTAATATATAACATATATATGCTAATGTGATAATTCATTGCATGGGGGTTGTAGTGGACAAAGAAGCTGTAGAGGAGGCTACCATGTGCAGCAGCAACCAAGGCAAGTTGGATCCAGAGCTGCATCCTTGGGAGCATTATGTGCAAAGATAAAGACATAGTTGACCCACTCTGTGCTGCCCTTGTCAGGCCACACCTGGAGTATTGTGTCCAGTTCTGCTCCCTACAACTCAAAAAAGATGTGAACAGAGTGAAGGTCCAAAGGAGGGCCTTGAAGATGATGGGAGTGCTGGGAACATGCCCAGTGAGGAAAGACTGAAGAAATTACGCCTTTTCACCCTGAAGAAGAGAGGGCTCCTGGGCTACCTTTTCCCTGTTATCCAGTACCCAGGCAAGAAGATTCCTAAAAAACCTGAATGAAAACTTTATGAAACAGGTCCTAAGGGAGCTGACCAGGAAAGATCCTGCTCCTTGAGGAACTTGACAAAAGAGAGGGTCTCGTAAGTGATGTGGAGGCCATTTTAGCCGCAGCAACCATGAAGCGATTGAGTTTAAAATCTCTTTTGACAGGAGGAAAAGTACCAGCCAAACCTCAGCTCTGGACATGGAGAGAGAGGAGTTCTGTCTGCTCGGGAAATTAATGAGTAAATTCCCCTGGGAAAATGATTTTTCAGGTGCTGGGGTCAATCAGTTCTGGTCACTTTTTAAACATCACTTCTGAAGGGCACAGGAGCAGGCAATTCCCAAATGTCAGAAATCAAGTAGATGGGACAAAAGGCCAGCTTGGTTGAACAGGGAACTTCTCTTGGAAATAACATGAAAAAGGAGGATGGAAGCAAGGTCAGGTGACACAGAAAGAACATAGTGGCTACTTGCCACTGTAGGGAGAAAATTCATGTGGCCAAAGCTCAGCTGGACTCAAAGCTGGCCAGAACTGTGAGGGAGAGTAAAAGGAGTCTTTTTCAAATATATTAATGGCAAAAGGCAGTGCAGAAATAACATTGGCCCATTACAGCATGAGGATGACCACCTCACAGAGACAAGGCAGAAGTGTTTAATGTATTCTTTGCTGCTGTCTTCAACATGGATTATTGACCAAGGGAGTGTCAGTGCCCTGAGCTGGAGGGACATGACTGCAAGAAGGATCAACTCCCAGCCCATCCTGCATTTGTGCAGGATCTGCTGCTTCAGCTGGATCCCTAAAAATTTATGGGGTCTGATGGGACTCATTCAAGAATCCTCAAAGTACCAGATGATGTCATGGCAAAAGCTCTCTTGGTGAATTTTGGGCAGTCTTGGAATTCTGAGTGGTCCCAGCAGACAGGAAGGTGGTGAATGTTGTCCCAATTTTCAAGAAGTGCAGGAAGGACCACCCTGGAGCTACGGGCCTGTCAGTCTGACTTCAGTGCCCAGTAAAGTTATGGCAAAGATTGTTCTGGGAGATACTGAAAAACACCTGAAAGACAAGGCAGTCATTGGTCACAGCCAGGCCAGCTTCATGTGAGGAAAATGCTGCTTATCAAATCTGATTTCCTTTTATGACAAGGTAACCCACCTAGGTGATCAGGGGAAATCAGATGATGTAATCTGTTGGGATTTCAGTTTTTTGATACTTTCTCTCACAGGATGTTTCTGGACAAAATATCCAGCATTCAGGTGGATAAACACACCATGTGATGGGTGAGCAACTGGCTCGAGGGTCAAGCACAAAGGGTTATAGCAAATGGGGTGACATCACAATGGTGACAGGAAAACTCAAATTTTTTTGTCCCTTCTCTGTCTGACTTCTTACATAATCAAGAAAAAGAAAAGACGAAATATTTATCTCACAAACATTCTATTTAATAGTGTGTGTTAAAACCTCTCTGAGACGCAACATTATTATTTTCTTTACCTTTTTTTCATTAATATGAAAAGGTCAATGATTTTAGAGATTTTTCATGCTTCATATAACACAGTCACTAATTAAAAAGTAAAAAGCAAAATCATATATTTAATGATAAAATCCTACAGAAAAAGCAGAGTATAGTACTAAAAATTGTGAAATCATTTTTTTTCTCCTGATTTACTACAAAAAAACCTTGTAGCTCATTTTTTTCTTTTCCATAATTTGCTTTTAACCTTCTTCTAAAAGGGAATTTTCACAAATGAGTAGTAGACCAATATTTACAGCAGGGACTTTTCACGAACCAAAAAGAAAAATTCTTACAAGCAGTAAATTCAATGATATTGTTTTTCCTCACATTCAAAAACAGAATGTGGAAACTATCTCTAATATAACCTTTCATTATAACCTTTTATGCTTACTGTTTAATTGGCTATTACATTTCTGCCCAAATAATATTTGTTAATCAGTTTCTGGTACAAAAAAGGACAGCGTGTTTTTCCACAGTAGAAAACATTACTTAGGGGTTTGTTTTTGTTTTTTTTTCCTTGAAGTGATAAAGTACAGTGTTCATTTCATATAAATAATATTTCTTATATACTTCGAGTTATAGTCATCTGATAAACAAGGAAATATCACTTCTATTGTATTTTTTTCCCTTCAAAAATATGGGTAAATAGCACATAATAAAGCCAGAAGTTTTGGGTTAGAAATTTTGGCATATTTAGATCTCACACAAACTTTATAGTTTCAGATACTCTTATTGTATGGGAAGCTAAACATAAATATTTAACACAAAAATTATACCACAATAAAATCTTATTTTTTGAAGTTGCTGTTGGCATGCATGGTGTAAACACGATGATTCAGTTTTTATTTGGCCACAGAATAAATGCAGCATTTTCCTAGCACCAGCATATTTACACCATAAAATTATATTAGTAACTGGTTCCAAGTCTCTCTAGGATTCCATTTATATTCATAAATAATGTGTGTTCCCTGCTTAAAGAGCACTGTTAGTCATTTCCAAAATGTCTCTTCTAGTTCATTCAAAAGTAATTATACCCTTATTGCTGTGTTCTAAGGATGGCACTAGACACAATTTTCCGAACAAATGTCATCCTACTATTCTGGACTCGTAGCTGGCCAGAGCAACTCATCTATTTTCTGTCAAACAGGGAGATCGATTAAAAAATAAAGAAGAAAAGTCATAAAAAGTTTACATATCACTTTCAATAGAGGTAAAAGACTGGAAAACATCCAGCTCTTGCTGGTGTCAAAGATTGCTAATACTTATTCATTCCCCCTGATATTTAGAAAACTTTGGCAATGAATGAAAGTATTCACTGGAGAGGAAGTAGTACTTGAAAATTCTAAAAATATACACAGGCTATGTTTATTTAACTGAAATTAGCACTTCCAAGTATCTCAGAAATTTTATGAGGAGAATATTTATGATTTGACAGTTTTATGATAGTAGAAAAAAATAAAATATTTTTGTAACATTATTTCAAGCTATTCTGGATATTTCAC
>VZRF01014343.1:330607-478937 GCA_013396875.1 Vireo altiloquus | reverse complement strand
AAAAAAAAAAAAAAAAAACCAAACCAAAAAAATTCCAAACAAACAAACCTTCAAAAATCTGAAGAAAAGACCTTAGGAGTCCATTTGCTGCTTTCTCCTGCCTGAAGGCAAAAGTCACAGTACATGTACTTGTCTAGAAAGTTTCTAAGGATTTCCTGTGACAGAAATTCGAGAGTTTCCCAAGTAATCTAATCCATTACTACCTTATATTTCCTGAAAAACTCTCTCCCTCTCTCCCTAATTTCATGTGTTCTTTGTGCTGTCTACCATTGGTTTGAAGAACAGAATATTCTCTTCTTTGCTTCAGGCCTTTACATCTAGCATTTTTCTTTCTTTAAACTAAATAACCTTAGTTCTTTAATCTATTTTGTACTTCATGTTTTCTAGATTTCTGACCATTTTCTTTCTCTTGCTGAGTTCTGGCCAAGTGGTCTATATTCCCTTTGTGTGTCCCAATATTAAGTACATGATTAGAGTGGATGATTTACCACTTTCCATGTGAGATGGAAAAAACCAATTTATTTTGTTTTAAGCTATACATCTATTGTACATGTGGTACACACAACAGTGTGAAAAGCATTTGACTTATTATTCGTTTTAACTTGCAGTTCCCTTGCTCATTTCTACTGCTTACTCACTAATGATGCCTCTTCCATTTCTTCCCCCAATTATTGATAAGTATAAAAATTTGGGGTTTTTCCTTATGAAATATAATCTCTTAAGCATCCGACTGAGTTGTTGATATCTATTTGACTTAAACCTATCACCTGAACTGCTTTCAAATCTTCCCCTGCATGTCAGCACCAAAATTGATAAAATACTTTCTTTTCATGCAGTTGCAAATTAAGAATTATAACATGCAGGACAAAAGAATGATCTTTCAGTTTGACAGTAAGAAATAGCTAATTGCAGAATACAGCTTTCCTATCAGTTAGATGTACACATAATGGTGGTTTATCTTCCATGAAACAGAACATTTTTTCCTGTAGTGAGTAAGCCCTGGCTAAAATAGACCTGAGCAGAGGAAAATTGGCTTATTTTATTCCCTCTTAAAATAGATTCTAGTAGTACGAACAAAGATGAACACTAAACCAACACTGTTTCTCCCCATCCTCTCCTTCCTATGACCAAATCTTTTCATTCTTTTTTCTTTCCTTCCTTCCCTTTCATTCCTGACTCTTAGTCGTACAAAGTAGTACAGGTGAAGGAGGTTTAGGAAATCATGTTTGTAGTTTGTCCTCTCACACCTTTCTCCGTAGAGGACTCTTGCACTGATCTGAGCTTTTCAGGTAAAAATTTTCCTCCATTGTGGGTCCTCCGTGGACTGCAGGAGTATCTGCTTTGGTGCAACGCTGCAGACTTGGAGCTGGCTGGCTGGAAAGGTGCTGGTGGGAAAAGAACCTGGAGGTGTTGGCCCGCAGCCATCTGAGTATGAGCTGTCAGTGCTGGATCAACAGTTGCACTCAATGATCTTAGAGGCCTTTTCCAAAGTAAATTATTCTATGATTGATTCTATGAAATGATTATAGGTAACAAATTTTAAACAATGGTTTTGAATGTAGTGTAGATATATTTGAGTTGGTTTGCTGGCAATTAATAAGGAAGTTATTTTAGACTATAATTAGTAGACCTTGGTTTTGACATATACTCCATTTTGGAAAGACTGGAAAAAAACTTCACATAAAAATATTTTACAGCTGTTCATGCAGAACTAAGGAGAAATGCAGATTCTCTGACGTTTTCAGAGTAATGTTTAGTGCTTCACATTTGACTCATTGCTAGTGCCCTGTCAACCATCCATTCAAAGAGATGTTTCCAATCACCTCACACAGTAAAGTTCCTTCACTACAAGGAACCTTGACATTTTCTACCAGCAATATTCCAGCTAAGCTTTCCTCAGCAAACACTGATTTCCACACCTCTCGCTGAATAATTCATGAAAAGTCAGTGAAAACAGATTACACAGCCAGGCTTAATGGATGGACATACTTTATCCTGTTTAGCAACTTTATCGTGGGGACAAGGGGAAGGACAACTTTAAAAGAAATAGTCCCGCATTAGGCATAAAACTTGCACTACCTCAGCATGCTGAAAAATGCCAAATTAAGTCATTTCCTCAACATTACTTGTAATGATGCTGCTGAATAAATAAGGATATCTAAGGATAAAGCCTCTATAATGCAAATTGTAACCTAATGTTTCACATAATGTCATTAAAATGCAAAGCACAGTTAGCCAGTTGCTCACATTTCTGCTTCTGTCCAGCTCCATTCCAATCAGCCTGCAGTACCTTAGAGCTACCTTTGAGCAACACAAACGGGACAGGGTTTTGATCTCAGAGTCATCCAATCTATAAAATGAACAGAAAATGCCAATGCTTGTTCAAACTGAGTGTTTCACTAAGTCTATCTCTTTTATAAGATTTCTGAACGATAAGTATTAAGAGGAGGAACCCGTTAGTATTGGAGTATTGGATTACTGGATTCAGTGGGTTACTTTGGGAGTCTCTTTTTCAGTATCCTTTTTTGCTGCAACATTAACTTCTAAATAAACTATTATAGACTATAGAGACTTATTGTTTTATAATAAGCTATTATAAAAATGTCTACCTATTTTTTTTTCCTATTGAGGTTTACTACCATCTTTTGAAGGATAGAAGAAAGAAATGATGATATGTTATGGTGTAAAGTTTCTGTTGACATGGAGTTAGAATGTCTAGAACTTTTGAGTGGTTAAGGTCAATCCAAACAAATGCTTTATACCCTTCTACTGAATATAATAAAGAAATAAATATACTAAAAAGTAAATATAAAAAGTACATGTGTGACGAACTATTCTCATCATAATTTAGGAGTGATAGATTTTGCAAAAAAATGCAATTTTCTTCAGGCTTACTCATCCCCACTCCTCATCTATAAACTCATCTCTTTAGAACATTTTAAAACACTGTAAGAAAACAAAGGTAGAAAGGTTGAATTCTCTCTTGTGCAGCCCAGCAAGAAAAATTCAAGGTCTTCTCGACTTCAAGGTGAAACTATGATGATTCTAGGGATGACACAGACTTACAGGTTATACTTCAAAATCAGAAGCATCTAAATTTTAATAAAAAAGACCTTACCCCAAGCGTAGACTATCTATTAGGTAACTAAATAAGTAAAAAATGAAACAAAGCCCCTAAAATTGCAGATCAATAAGCTTCTATGTCAGAAGAAGCTAAGGGACCCTATGTCAGATTATTTTGTTTATATGTTGTGATCAATATTTGAAAACTTGTATTAAAAAAAAATATGGTTCTTAAAACTCTTAAGCATAAATAGGCTTTTTTCAGAACTTTGGGAGTAGTAAGACAAATGCCAAAGTTCTAAAGAATTTTTAATGAGATATCCATTGAGTATATGAAACTACAGTTCATTTGAAAATAGATTCTTTATATAAAAGGTAAGATAAGGTAAAGGAAGTTTATACATTTGAGGTACAGTAATAGACAATTTAAGATTTTAAGACTGACTAGTTAACAAATGGAAAGATTCATGTTATGTATACCTTGAGACAAGAAAAATATCCAGGGAACCTGAGCACTTTCTGGAAATACTTAACCTGACAGGAGTAATAAAAAGTATTATAAATAAATATAACTCTCCATCTTCAGTTTTAGCTCACACTTTTATCTTACTTTTGCTTTCCTTTATTTCTGAACACTTTTTGTTCTTTTTCTGTATTTAATTTTTAGCATACCTCAAATTCTTTTTCTTCCTTCTTTTGTTATCTATTTTTATTTCTATTTTACATCCTTTTCCTGCTTTGAAATCTTTGTTTCTTTTTCTTTATTTTAATATGACTTTTTCAGTTATTTTTTCTCCAGCTCTATTCTTTTTTTTTTTTTTTTGTGGTATTTCTGTTGCTCTCATTCTGCTTGTTATAGATTTTTTTATTTATTTTTTTAGTTTGCACTAGCCTTCTTTTCTGAAGAAGCTTTGCTTGTGCAAACACCATACTTTTTCAGCTATCTGTCTCACATCAGTAACTCCTGAGTCTGATGGCTCATTAACCAAAGCTGACAGAACAGTGCAGAGCCTTACAGATAAGGCATTTCCCAACAGGTTTGAGAAAGCTGGCAGTTGGCCGGAGGGCAGAGATCCAAATCAGTGTCCCATGAAACGCAAGGCGGTTCCTCCTGGACCTTGTTCTGAGGAGCAGCAGCAGGAGGTGTTGGTGCTGCTCTCAGCCAGCCCTGCGAGCCGCAGCTTGCCTTGACACGCGGCTGAGGAATTGGGGTGGGCGGCAGCTCCAGCTCCAGCAAGGGAAGGATCCATGCCAGCAATCTGCAGGCATTGGGCAGCTTCTTCGGTTTTCTTGCTCATTAACTTTATTTTCTCCTCTTCCTCCTACCCTGCCAAAGTTAAGCTAAGCCGAATGTTTTGACTCTGCAGAGAGCTGTTACAGTGCTCAAGCTGTCAGATTTGTCCCCGATATTCATGACAACTGACTTTGATGACCAGGTCTATTCCCCTGTGTACAAAATTGGCTTATTTACTAATGCTGGATGAGGAAAGAAGATAGAATTATGGTTACCAAGTCGATCTTTTTAGGATTAAAGGTCCTAAGTTACTGCATAAGAGAAGCCAAACCACTAGAACAGTTTCTAAAAGCAGGAATGTCCAAATAGCTGTGTTTTTATTGTACCAGAAATAATAACTTTATGTTGTTCAATTTTTCAACATTTGTCTTTATTTTTAAGGATATTTAATAATTCCAATCAATGAAACAAACAAACTCCAACTCATCTGTGGCAAGAGGAAGCACAGTAGAAGGAGAAAAAACACTAAATTGCTCAGGGAAAGAGATGCTTCAGCTAAAGATACACACCTGAATCTTCACCTAAAGCATATGTAGCACAAGTAAAGAAGAAGGAGCCAACAGGAAACCCAGGTAACAACACAATCCATAAATTCAGCTATTTATTAAAAAAAAAAAAAAAACAAAACCACAAAAAAAACAAAAAAAAAACCAAAAAAAACCAAAAAAACCACAACCTTCTCACTAGGGGAACACCACTAGGAGGGACCAAAACTATGTTCTCTGCAGAAAATAGCACAAGTCCATACAGACTGCTCTCTTTCAAATTCCCAGTGACTTTGTCAAACCACTTCTTTTTCCATAACAGTGTTAAACTGTAGGTTCCTCACATACCCTACTTAAATCCTAATTAATAACTTAGATGTTACAGACTCTTGTGTAAGGCATCAATTTTATGTTGAAGCTGTATATACCAGAGATGGCATATAATTAAAGTTCCTTACACTTGGCCAAATACCATAGCTGTATGTTGTTTGTAAAAAGTGGGCATAATCTCCTCTTCCAGTTACTCTAGTTACTACATTTCGAGAAAGATGCATCCAAGTATTTTTAAAATCACATTTTATTCCATATTCAATCCAGTCAGTATAAGTGAGGTGTATACAGAGTATATCTGAAAGTCAATGCCGCAATAGAAGTATGTAATATTTTGTTTACTTTCTGGATCACGTTATGGTTCACCTGAGAGCCAGACAACTTCCTCTAGATAAGTATGAAAACACTGGAGAAGTTCCAGGACCTTGTAAGTTTACAAAACATCCAGAGCTGAAGGATGTCAGTATTTACTGTGTTTTTGAGGCATCTGTGGCCTTTAGTCCTATCCATTTTCACCTGAAAAAAATATTTATTCATTGAAAATTGAGTATCATTTAAAGAGCAATCTCTAGATCTACAGAAATTAACGAGAATATACCTGGAAAACAATACTGATAGCAACCTCTAAAATGAGATGACCAGGGAGTAGATATATATCATGCATAATCAGTGTCTTGGAGAAATGTTTTTTCAGTTAGTTCTCTATTCACACTTACCTCAATAACTTTAAGTCCTCTCTCCCAAATCCCTGATGTTTGTATTCTCCTTTCTGCCATAAATATCACTGATTTTTTTTAAACATCCTATTCTCTACTACCTTTGATCCCAGTTTATCAGAAATATCCATAAGAATGAATTAATTGAATAGACTTTTCAGCCACTTCTCCTGCTATCATCACCTACAATTCTGAATCAAAGTAAGATTTCTTTTTAAAGATCGAATTGATATAATTTTTGATATAATATACATAATTCTAGGATGATCACTGCCAAAACAAACCATTATGTTTCTCATAATGAAGCTCCTGAGAAAACCATGGTAAGAACTGTTCTAATGTAATTTTTAAATCACTGGAAAGACTGAAATTTTTTCTAAAATATTTCCTCTATTTACATTTCATTTATCTACTCTGAAATTGGACAAACATATTTTCAATAGTCATAATTTAATCTAATCTATATCATGTCCTTAAAAAATAACTCTTTAATTTCATAAATTTTTCAAGGTCTGATGCATTAATTCGGACAAGGGATACACTTTGGAAATCAGCCCTTCTAGATTAGAAACAATGGTATATATGATGCTCGCCTAAAAATCATCGAAAGTAATTTGGAAGTAAACCTGTGTGTGATCACATTCTAAGGTAAAAGAGATGTGAAACTTTGTTGCAAAATAATTAAATCCACTGAATTTGGATTCTGTATTTAAAGCTTAATCTGCTTTTAAAACTAAAGCAAATGAACAAAAATAAGATAAAATTGAATTTAAAAAGCAGCAAAAATACCCCAAAACCAGACTACAAACGACCCCTTAAAACTAAACAAGAACCCCATAAAATCTTCAGGGCAGCTTATCAATCACTGTGCCTCCAGCTAAACAAAGCTCTCATTTTATCTCCAGCAACAAAGGCAGGAACTACTCCCAGTAATTTACATGCTTGCAGTTTACAGTTGTGAAATGTTCATTCCTATGTTCTTTTAAACATTGGCTCTTTGAAAAGAGATCATTTTCCTCTTTTAGATCAAAAGAGCAGGAAACTGTGTATTGAATTTCAAAAATCTTTCTGCTGGAGTTTAAGTAATGACTAAATGGGAAGCCATGAAGTAATAGCTTTATTCAGTTGCTGTTACTGACATCAGCCTGTTTACACACTAAACTGAATTACCTCTTGTACAGTATGTTTGTGTGACTCCAGAAAAACAGCCATAGCTGAAACTTATTTCGCTACAGAGTCAGATATTAGCCAAAGTGCCTGGAAATGCTCTTTGCCTACTGTTCGTGATCTGGTGCCAACAGATAGAGGAAAAAATCACTGCACAGTTTAGCTAGAAGTTCATATGCCACTGGGGCAAGCACAAGAGGCACTGATAACTGAGGCATTCCTCTTGTCAGTCGTGAAACAACAGGGCAATTCAGAGCAAAGATCATGGTATGATGATCTCAGTGTGACCATAATTTAGATTTTTGTTTTGTGTATGCCTGAAAGAGAACACTTATGGCTGAGAAAAACTTTGTGGGAGAGGAGAAATTATTTTGAATAAAATAGCTCATGCAAGTTCTGTCTTCTTTTTTATTTTTTTAAACTGTAGTCAGCTCCAAAACCACAAAGTTAAACTTCTAATGTAGGCTAAGTGATATGAGCATTAAGTAATGACTACAGAAACACAGAAATGCCATTGTGTCAGTAAACTAGAAACTTATCTACATTTTAATTAAACTAGGGAATTTGTTGTGCACCTTTTCAATTATTCAATAAACATATTTTTATATTAAAAATTCTATGCTATAGAAGTGGCTTCCTCTCAGGTAAGGAGAGGTACACCACAAAATAAGTTAGCAGAAACACTTTTTCTCCAATTATATCCATATTTGGGCGAAAAACTAAAAAGCAAAACCCTCTGAATTGCAATCTAGTACTTGGTTTGTGGGAGTGCTACAGCTTTCCTTGTGTCTTACTTGTTCTTTCTCATTATCAGTCATAAATTGTTGATTTTTTTTAAACTGTGGAGTTGTATAACATTCTTATGTAAATCTTTCCTTATCCTCCAAAGCAGCAGACCTCTGCTGAGAAGACAAGCAATACTGCAGTGCTCTGCAACAAGATTCGAGGGCATGAGATGTGACCTTTGGGTGAGTACATTTTAACCAGGAAAATTGGTTATCATGCATTAGCACCATTAGGGACTGCTTCTCCTTTGCTTGATTTAAAAAGGCACAGAGCGACTCCACCATAAAGCTCAAGTTAGCAGTGCCTATCTTGGAAAATTCTGCTCTGAATTCCCAAAGTTACGTAATGCCAGGTTTGTCAGCCTTCACACACCGCTGTAGTGAGAAGTATGGCTCAGGGCTCAGACAACCTGTTGAGCAGTTCCACCCCTATGACTGTAAGCTGAGTCCATCAATCAAATTTTTTTTATACTAGGCATTATCCTCAACTGCTGAAGTAGAGGCTGAGAAGTGCATCTTACTATGCTGTAATAATTCTTGATATTTAAAAGCCACATTTCAGGTAATGTTCAGAAGTTTACTACATTTACAATGAAGCGGAGAAAAGATATAATAAGAAACAGTTCTCAGTCTTGCCCTGCTCATTATCTTATATTTTTGATTCATCCTTCAGAAGCTGAATAGCTTGAGACAAAGCTAAATAATTCTTGTCATCTGATTTAGGTTCAGCCTTCCTCCAGTCCTTATTAGTGCTACAGTTCCTTGCTTGAAATGGTACAAGCAGCTTATATACTCCCTTAATTCATTCCAAAGCATGATAACCTTAGAGACATTTATTTGAAGTGAGTTGGGAAAAAGTGCTTTTTTCCTTTTGTTCAACAAAGTAAAGCTATGATGTTTATCCTCATGCAGTCTGTACTCTTAATGGATTTTAGAAGAAGAGAAGAATACATCAAATTTATCTGGAGGCTTCAGCCAAATCAAATAATTCTCATCTCATAAAATATGCTTTTAGGGTCTGATTTTTAATTTACCATTAGGAAACTGTAAATTGTCCATTAAAGCCACTACTAAGGGGAAAAGAAAAAGTCAAATGAATGATTTTGTAGAACTTATTGCTGGAGTTATAATTATGTCCTCAGAACATAATTATTTAGAACTTTTGCTTTAGTGGATCTTCTGAATAGGCAGAATTATTAAGATTCTGAATTAATTAACATCAAGATTTGAACAGTTTTAATATATAACTTTGGAGAATGGAGAGAGGTCAAGGTAAGGTCAGGAATTGGTAGCTTAACATGCTCTTTTCTCTTGGGCACCTGGAGTGTCACTAGTTTTGACAAGTAGCTTTTTTAGAAAAGCACAAAAGTTTCCATGTACAAGCCCTAAAATTATTAACATGCATTCTGATGAGTAAAAGGCATTAGAAGATTTTCAAACCAGAATTAACGTTAACATCACGCCAAACTATAAAAGTATGCAGGTTTGATCATAAGAGAATGATGCAAAACACACTTCAAACAGTCTAGCCAGTAAGAACATTACCAAAAGAGTTGCAGAATCATAAAAGGCAGACATTTGAATATGAAGTTTTCAGTTAATTTTCCAATATATCTTCCTAAGTTTCCTGACAGAATTGAGCAATTACAATAAATGAATAGGGGTGTGAATGACTTAGGAGAAATAGGAGGGAAGTTGTTGCTGGTGAATACTACAGAAAAGCAGAAAATGAAATTAAATTATGCACATTAAAATAAAATATATTTTTCATCATCTGAAAAACAATAAGCATTATTGATAAAATAGCATGGCCTGGGAAAAACTCTTATGAAAACTCCAAAGTTAGAATTTTACAATTCATATACCAGCTTCAGTACCTCGTTCAATGTTTTTACAATCTAATTTTCTAAGGTCTTATTTTGTTTTGCTGTTTCAAAATACATAGTATTTCTATTGATTTTAGAAGTGGCACTAAACAAATTTCTTTCACAAGCTGATCTTCCATGGGTTGATGATGCAAATCAGTAACTCCTGTGGTTTATTTCACTTCTCTTGGACACTTTTTATAGTGTCCAAGACACTTATCTTTAAAATAAGATATTTCCTGGAAGGGTTTTTTCACTCCCTTCTAAAATTACAGTAGAAAGGTGTTGTGTCATGTTCATAAAGACTTACACAGTTTTTCAGAACCTTAATGGAAAGATACTCCCCCATTACTTTTTCAGGATTCTCCTATTATCAAGCTAGGGGATCATCATTCTTGCTACACCCTTTCCATCTATATTCTTTAATGAGTATTTGACTATTCACAAAACTGACTAGCTTTTTTCTGGGAGTTTACAATAATGCACTGAAATGAGATCCAACCATAGGATCTTCATTAACATATTCTGGTTTTCAAAAGTGGGGAAACTTCCTCCCAGGTTGCTGCATATGAATAGTAAAGTTATGTATGGTGTGTCAGCACAAGGATTTTTCATGCTGGTGTTGTATAGGGACTGCAACAGAAAAATGTAAGTATAGTTAAAATAACAGTGATATGTTTTTTCCAAATATTCCATTATCATCTTATGACTGATAAGGAAATTGAGCGTGGTTTGCATGCTGTTTAATTATTCTTTTCCTCAAGGATAACATTCCAAGCCCTAAATTATATTAAAAAAAAAAAAAAAAAAAAAAAAATTTTCATCAGAAGATGAATATGACAGAAGAATCAAGTCCAAGTAAGGACTTTACATGACATTATTTAATTATATTTGAGGTATTCTTCATATTTCTATTAATTGTTAAAATAATTTATTAAAGAATACTTATTCCTCCTCATGCTTGTATTGAAGTAAGTTATTCCAGGCAAATTATATTGATTTCCAAAAGATTTTGTGCCAGAAAATGATCAAGATTATATGCAAAACTTACTTTGACTACTTTAGAAATGAAACTTAATATTCCCTTTCCTTCAGTCCTTCCTTTCATCCAAAATCTGCCCAAAAGATTTTTTTTTTGCTAAGTGCATCTAGAAACATGAAGTGCCATATAAAAATACCCTTCAATATATATCTGAAATGGAAGAACTCCTTCACATTTCAGAAATTTGTCACTGGAAGATTAGTTCAAAACAATCATATCATACTTTAACCGTTGACCTTTCTTTGGTGATGGAATGTTTTCTCCTTATGGCTTATCTACAAATGAGACTTGTACTGACCCCAGCACATCATGTCTGCCTTATTACTGTGAGTTAATAGTATTCTGAGGACTCCTTTTGTTCTCAGCTCCACTGTTTATTCATTTTACCCAGGGGTCAGTGCTTGCTCAAACCATCAGTAACTGCTGAAAACATCTTCACATTTTCTTTTGAACCAGCTTCTGATTCTGAGACAAAAGGCCCTATATGGGAATACTTTGCAGTGAAGAGCTATAAAAAGTAGTTTCCAAGCATATGTTAGAGGAATAACGTAAGGTTTGACAGAACTCTTTCCTAAGATTTATGGTAGAATTGGACACTGTTCAAAAAAACATAAGTATTTTATATAGAAATGGAATAATAATACAAACCAGGGCTGACTGCTCTATTTACAGGTACAGTGATATCTTTCAATGAGTTCTCTAATTTTTCCAGAAGACTATGTTCAAACAATTTTCTTTAATATTGCATAAAGAAGAATAAATGAAAATAGCTGTGTTTTCTAGTATTTTGTACAATTCTGAAGTGATGAATTTGTCTTTAAAAAGTAAAATCAAAGGAAAATGACTGAAGGGTCTCATTTTTCTATTGAAACCCCATAATTGAATATTCTTTATGTTTCTTCAGTTACACAGCTTGTCTGACTTTAAATAGCAAAGGAAAATACGTTTGCAATAATAAACTTAATAAAAAGGTTATATAAACTATTAAGTTAATATAAGTCATGTAAATCAGAGGGAAGAGATTTTAAAACTATTCCTTCAATGCAGAAATAACCCCATTACTCTGGATTGCATGAGGCCGAAAGTATTTCTTACAGCTCATTGAAAGGTCAAAACAAATACCACAGGCATAGAACTCCCCAATCCTAAACTGTCTGGAAAGCTACCTGAGTAATTACTTTAGCTTTAGTTTTAAGCTAGACATGCTTAAGAGATGGACTCAGCAGAAATTTCTGTGTCTATCGAGTGAGAGCCAGACGAAAAATGCATCTAAGGGCCCACATTGTGATGGGTCTGAGGAGATGGGTGTACAGCCCTCATGTGTTTTTAAGACCACCTCAGTAGAAGTGCCTCTGCCAAGGTGGATCATGATAATCACTATCTATCCACTATAAGGTCCCAGAGGAGGTTGCTCAGTGTATGTGTAGCACATGAGTTCTACCAGGGCCACTGCAGGAGGCTTCTGCATCAGCAGGAGGCACTGCTTTCTGCTAGGCTTCTGCTCTAGCTAAATTCAGCAGCACAGCAGCTATTTCTCCTCAAGTTTGCTGTCTCAGAGACTGCCTGTGTTTAAAATATGGGCTTGCAAAATAACCAGAGCGAAGCAAGTCTCTCCCTAAAAGACATCTCTGATAATCTGCTTTTTGCCCTGAAGCACGATTCTCTGTCGTCTTACATGTTTATTTTGACTGATTTATTATACATCCCTTAGGTGAGAGCAAACTGACAGTTCATGGATGGCAAAATATTTTATCTGTTTAGAAGTGCTGGTTTAATGAAATCTAAACAGTTAAGAATCAAGTATATTTTAGCAAGAGGGTTTTGTTAGTTTGTTTGGTTGGTTTGGTTATTTGGTTTTTTAAGGGTAAAAAAGAATTGCAGAAAGGTTGGCATATTGCTAATACTTTGACTATTGATGAACCTTAAATTTTTTACTCTAACTTTTCACTTTAAAACATCTTTCATACCAACTAGAAAGTTTTTAATTCATCTGAAAATTATTTTCTTCCAAATTTTACTTTGAAAATATTTGTCATTTAATATTTATTTAAAAAATAATAATAAAAGTACAGTATTTGCACTGAAGATAGAATTCTTATCTGTCTGTATTTATTAAGAGAAAAAAATAATGCATGTGTGCAATATATATTCCTTATACACACATGAACAAATACAGATACATGCACTTGAAAGCAGCAGTGTGGAGAAAGACCTGGGGGTACCGGTGCATAAATAATTCAACATCTCCTGGAAATAGGTATTTGCAGCCTGAAAAGCCAAACATACTCTAAAATATGTCAACAGATGTGTGGCCAGCAAGCTGAGGGAGGAGATTCTGCCCCTCTGCTCTCCTCCTGTGAGATCCCACCTGCTGCATCCAGCCATGGGATCCTCAATATAGGGACATGGACCTGCTGGAGGAAGTCCAGAGGCAGGACACAAAGATGGCCAGAGAGGTGGAGCACCCGTCTTATGCACACAGGTTGAGATTTGGGATTGTTCAACCTGGAGAAGAGAAGACTCTTGAAGAGACTTTATAGCAGCCTTCCTAGAGAGGGCCTTTATAAGAAAGCTGGAGAGGGACTTTTTGGAATGGCATGTAGTAATAGAACAAAGGGAATGGCTTTAAACTTGGTCTCTTAGAAGGTATCACTGCCACTGGCAGAGGGCTTGGAACCAGATGATCATTAAAGTCCCTCCCAAACCAAATCATTTTATGATTCTATAAAAAAAGTAAAAGAAGACTGAAGCCTATTTTTTTCATAAAGTAATCTCTCATTCTTACTGACTACTGCTGGGGCAGCTGTATTGGTAAAGAAACAAAAACAGGAACAGCAATGGCATTTTTAATATTGTGTTAGGCAATTCTGTTCAGAAACTTCAATTAATTTACCATGATGATAAAAAGTATGAGAAGGGTTTACACCTCCAGTGGTTCTTCCCTTGAGGAACTTCACAGCAGAATTATAAGCCACGCAGAGACAAGTTGTAGGATTCATGACAGACAGAGAGGGAATTGTCTTGTCAGCCTCACAAGTCTGAGGATTGCAAACGGAATTTCATCAAACGTAATTTCTATTCCGCTTTGTACATCAAATGCCTCAACTAAAATTCCACATTCTACTGTGACTGAATGAACTTGCTCCTTCTGGACAGCTGCATTCCCTGAGCCTTCCAGTACTCGGAAAAGATAGCAAAACTGTCGGTAAGAATTAAAAGTGAAAGATGAGATAAATAGTGGTAATACGTTAGTGCTGTGTTTTTGCCTACCTAACTGCAAACAGAGAAAGACAGGTTTCTTCAGCTTGCATTAAGCATCCTTTCATCAAGGCAAATGTACTCTTTGCTGAAATGGTGGGGAGGAGTACTTGCTATTACAGTAAAGTTAATTGCAAGCAAATACCAAAAAGAAAGCAATACCTCTCCATCCTGTCTGTTTGACTTCTGTTTTATAAAGGCTTACCCGTTCTTGTTTCTCTAGAGAACAGAGAGTATTGCTCAGTTCCTTGTAGATGTGTGTTTTATCTGAGGTCTTAGTTGCTATCAAAGGTGTTACATATTTTTAAAATCACCAACAATACCAAATTATTCAATCTTTACATATACAGTAATTCCAAAATGTAACCTGGACTTTGCAAGGAACCCCATGATGGGAGCTAGCAATGTTGAATTTCACCTTCAATCTAGTTGAGCAATGGTGGCTAAGCAGTGTCTAGCAGGTCGTGTGAGGTCGGGACCAGCACATGTATGTTTGTGTTTCATTTGTTACAAAATGAAGTGGGATTTCCTGGTGATCCTAACTAGTTCTGATACGATAATGTCTAGGTTAGTATTTAAGTCCATGTTCAGCAGCAAATCCCATGATGGTCTGACAAACCCTTGGCAGCAGGAAGCTTTGCTCCGCAGCAACTTGCCACCAATGGCATCTCTGTTGTATAAGGAGAGAAGATGTCACTGCTCAGCTCTCAGTGATTCTTCTCCTCTCTGAACGCAGTTATTCTGCGCTTCTGATCATTTTTCTGTGGAAGTCTGTGTTTTTAACCACAAATGGAACTAATTCTGATTTTCAGGAACCTTGCACAGATAATTGTTGAATAAATGTGAGTACATTATATTAAAATGTAAATTTATATGCAAGCATAACAGTTAAACTATACGTAAATAATAATAAAATATATGAAAAAGAAAGAAGCAAATAAATCACTCTTCATTAATAATGGGAAACACAACCAAGGGAAAACTATGGTAAGCTGGAATCAAGATTTAAAGCCAATAATATTAGTGTAAAGGTTAAAAAATTAACCTGATGTTATCCTAAAACCTGAAAATCCATATGTGTTAATGCATGAAGATGTATTTTCAACAGCTGCAATTTTAGCACGCAGACAGTTCGAGTCTCTCTGATGTCACAAACCAATCATTTTGAATGAAGGTTTAACTAATTTTGCTTTTAATCATAACATACAGCTGTTGAGATTTAAGACAGTTTTTATTTAAATTTAGCTCCAACCGGAGTGGAAGTGTGAAGAAGATACTCTAAGTGTGGTATTTCTTAAAATTACATATTTTTAGTATGAAATATGACATTTAAAATGACATATTTTTAATTAATTCATAGCATAAGAAGCAGTCCTAAGTTCTCAGAATATTTTCTTCAGAAGTTAACATCCTCACTTTAGGTAAAATGCAACATGTGCAACATATGCTCATTTAAAACAAAGGGACTTATTCAAAGCTTGTATTGACATCTTTTTGACATTTGACATACAATATGCATGAAGATAACGTTCAGATTGCTAATTTATGGATGAAAAAGAAGTAAAACCAAAGGTTGCTCCAGTAGTGCTAAATCATAAATGTTATTCTTATCAAATGTGTTGAAAAATAAGTTTAGCTCTCTTCCCAAACACTGACAACTAGAAAATGTTTTCAAAATTATCTTTATTTCTCTAAAGAAAGCATGTACTTCTACCATAAGTATTTTGAGTTTTTGCAGGCAGTCAATTCTGCTATTATCTATTTATAAACAGTTATCAGGGCCCTATGAGATTAATCAAAATGAACAAAATGCACTCTTGAATGATTTTGGTTAATTATACCAAGCAGAAACTTGGCTGAGAGGGTCAAGTGTCTTAAAGTGTACTCAAAGTGCTCAACATTCTGGAATAAAATTACTTTGATCTTTGATGAAATTCATAAAAAAGGAATTAATACTGCTAGCTGCATAATTGTATATTTTTCCAATATATGTATTTTTGCTAAAAGATTTGAATAGAGGTCTGGAACTTCACAAGATAAAGTGAAACTATTCACAAAAAGCTTACTTTCCTGTAATCTAAGCAGAATGTCATAGATCTATTAAGGATTAGAAAAAATAAACTGAAAGTTTCAGAACATCCTTAAGGAAAACTCTTAAGTGTGCTACAAATTACTTGCCTTATGGGCTCAATTTGAAAATATGGAGAGGAAAAGAGAATAGTCTGTTATTTTTATTTACTTCCAAGAGAATAAATACACTCAGTCATCTGGAAAGCTTGGGTTTTGCCATTTGCTTGGCTTTATTTGGTGTTCATTTGAGTGTAGAGACACTGGGGCAAAAGTGCTCTGCAATCCATGTGCTCACAGCCAAGATGGATATGGCCATCACCTGTATCTGTGCTGATGGCAGAGCAAAAAAAAATGGTTCTTCATTAAAGCAATGAGATGTATGGACAGAGAAGAAATTCTATACACTTAGTATTTAACCATATTCAATTATATGCATTAGTTTGGCAACACGGACATTTGGTTAAAATGTTTAATATCTTGTATTAATTATTTTAGATACAAAGAAATGTATGTGGTTTGTTCATATAATATTGATGAATATCTGACAAAGATAAAACATTATTAATCTGTTTGCATTTATAAAACATCAGTGCACAAAACATATTTTGGCTCTGTTTCCTTAGCTGTCTAAGACATTATCAGCAACGCACAACCAGATGTCACCAGAAAGAGTTATAAATTATCATCTCCTTATTCTTTTAGTACTGAGGAGAGAAAAAAAAAAATGCTCAGAACTCGAAACTGAAAAACCTTAGGAACCTGCAAAAATAAAATCTACTTTATATAATAAATAGATGTCTTAAAAATTTCATTTTGGGCTTCTCACCAGTTTTAAGCGGAAATGTTGAGACTTAAACTTCAGGCAGCCTATAACAGCTTTGAATTACTGTCGTCCTTAGAATCACATGCAGACCTCTTAGGTCTCTGTTTGAACTGAAAACTAAACATCAAAGCAACGGCTTTGTCAGTGTGATTCCTCTTCTACCGTATCAGAGACTCTCCAGAGACTACTTTCCATAGGGATGTACATGGAGCTTTCCATAGGGGTGTACATCACCCTAGAACAAGCTTAAGAGATGATGTATAATTAAATGGCTCAAAGAATTGCCCCAATAAGCAGTTGGAACAGCATGGTTACTACACATTTAAAAGTGAAATTCAAATTCAGACCCCTAGATATAGATGTCTATAAAGGAGTTCGCTACCTGTGACTTAGGTAAGTATTCATTACATCCAAGGAAGGTTTGCAGAGGTGCCAGGCTCCCAAAATACTTGATCAAAGTTGGCTATGTCACCCTCTAGTGATTAAAAGGCATCCACCTGTAGAAACTTTTAACTCTTCCTTCAGAGGTGCCAAGTGTTGCAATTCCAAAACATAAGTTTTTAAGGATGAGAACTTTCAAATAAACTGTTTCTAGTCTCAGGAACTCAAGTTATTGTTTAGCAAATGTATTCATACAGCACAGTAAGAAGTGCTAACAGTCCTTCAGTCTTCATTTTTTTCTCCTCAGATGGATTAATAGAGAATATGATTGTTTGGGGAACCTGTAAGAAGGATTTCTCCAGTATGTGTACTATTTGTAGATATTAGTCTTTTAAAATGTTAATTAAAATAACTCCTGTTGAGAAATGTGTTGCCAGACAACTTTGCCTAGATGAAAAGTAAAGCAAAGCCCAATTCTGAGGTAATACTGGAATACATTAAAACTAAAAGAAAGAAAATGTTTCTCTCTACAGGTCACATCTTCGGCACTGAAAAGTATTTCTTTATCTTTCCCCAGAATAACATTTCACTATTTCACTGGAAGAACGAGATTTGCATCAGAGAAATTTGTAAGGTTGGTCTTCAAGTTCTTGAAGNTTTATCTTCTACCTGTGAGTTTTTAAATTAACATGTTAACATGCTGCTTTTCTCAACAAAAAAGCACAGACAAACAAACTAATGAAACAAGTACAGTCCTAAAATACATTAGTGAAAAGGGTATTGCGTAGGGCTGAGCTGGATTGTTAGTCTTAGAAAAGCAGCATTGAATTAATAAGATGGGAAGACTTTTCTTCCCTGAGTTCCTGAGACAAAGATTTACCACTTGCTTGTTGAGCTTGACTGACTGTGAAAAGAAACAAGCAAATTCACCTAAGAGAGAGCACATCTTCAGAATTTACTGTGACACACCGACTTTCAAATTTTTAAGTCAAGTCCTCACAAAAGAGCCTTGTGATTCTGCTTGCCAGAGCTCAGGCTCAAAGTTTAAATGAATGTCAGAAGTGAAGTTTAAAATTTTCAGCTGGAACTAGACCAATTAAATTGTTCAGCTTGGTTCTGTATCTAAATTTCATCAGGGTATTTATGTTTCTGTTAGCTTGTTTTACTGGCTTCATAAGTTGTACTGCTTACTGTTAATGGAACATATTTGGGGGCTTTGTTAGCACTCATATTGTGTTTTCTGAAGTGAAAAGTAGTTTCCGGGGTGCTTTGATCAAGACAGAAGATTTTCAAGAGAATTTTTTTATGGATTATAGGGCTTTAAAAACGAGTCTGTGCTGCAGAGCCAGAGAGTTGCGATTTTTATGCATCTGAATTAGAATTAGGCTTCATGAGAGCTCAGCCATTGAAGCCTACAGAAGTTCTCTAGAGAACACTTACAAAAAATTATTTTCCTCAAATCATATGCTTTTTATGGTTGAATACTGAGAGCCTGATTTTATTTCCTATGGAAATTAGGGTCAATGAGAGGTTTTTTTATGTTCAGAATATGACAGGCCCTGGAAGGTAGTCCCTCAATGTCTGCTAAATCCCTGCAGGGGATACTGTGGAAGGGAAAGGAAAGACAAAATCATTGACATAAAAATGAATTTGCTTTTTTCTGCATATTTTTCTGCTTCTTAAAGATAAATCACTCTTTATTTTTCTATTGTATAGTTATAAGGGAGACAGAGAGTATATATTATATTTAATTTCTTACTGACTTTATGACATTCAAACAAATGGTACTTTGCTTTTGAATTATTTGAAATTGATTATTTCTGTGCATTATCCCCTAGTCTATGGATCCTAATTCAAAACTATAATTCTGCTCTAACACTATCTCAGATGTGATCAGAGCTCTTTTGATGAAGTTACCCCTGAGCCTAAAGTTCTTATCTGTGCAGCTGTTTGTTGCTGACACTTTGGACAGTCACTCTACTCCGAAGTTCTTTGCCAGGAGTAAGGATTTCACCAATGCATCTTTGTTTATTCAACAAGAGGAAAAATCTCGTTAGTATCAGAAAAGAGGGAAGAGGAAAAAGAAGTAAGAAAGATAACTGTCCAATATATCAAATGATGGCAAAGAAAAAGGATTGTGTTTAGAGCTTTTCTATGAATTATCTTGCTCTAGTATCATTACAGGACTTGAATAATCTGTAATAATGATGATTAGAGTTTTATATTGCAAAATATGCATAATAATGAATAATGCAGAAAAGCTTGTGTCTTTAGGACAATGATTTTTTTCTCACACAAGGTGTAAGGCTACCTGATATAGTGGGGGAAGAAGTAGAGATAATGGGAAAGATAGTCTTCCAAATTGATGTAGAAAATAAAGAAATTCAAGGTTTTCTTAAAAAAAATCTTCAATTTATTTATTATTTTCATTTTAGAGGTTACCATCTAAAATGTCAGCAGAATAATAATTTTAAAGCAACTTTTATGACAATAACCATGTCTCTGGCTAATAAACTGCTATGCTGAAGAACAAGCTCTGGTTTCAGAGCTGAATTTGGTCATAAATGCTGTCTCAAAAATATTTAAATTAAAATATAGTAATAATAAACAATTTCATTTTGAATTTGTTCACTAAAAGAAAAGTACAGCTTCAACTTCTTAATGGAAATTTAGGTTTGCACTACTCTGATTGGTGCAGAAGTTACAGCAACTCATTTTTTTAACTTATACATAAGAAGAGTACTGTAACTAGGAACCTAGATTGGAGATGTATTGGTCAGTTTTGCACAGTTTTTATGAAAGATTCTTTTAATGGGAGTCCTCAACTCTGACCATAGGATATTTTGTCTGTTCAAGTTTTGTGTAATGATATCCGCTTTCTTTTTTATGCAAATATTTAGTAAATTCCTCAGAAGGCTTATATTTAATTGTATTCAGCTTTTATGCATGTAGCTGAATATGTGAGAGGGAAGGAAATGAAGCCTGCAACTCCTAAATGAGAGAACTTCAATGTGATAATCACAGATTATACTGCATAAGATCTTTTCACACCCACTTTCTAGTCATTAATTTTCCAGAAGCAGACTTTAAACGACATAATATTTTTCTTTGCCATAAGTAAATGATTAAACTTCTTAATATAAACTGTAATGCAGCATGCAGCATTTGAGCCTCTATAATCAAAAATTAAGACATAAATTAAGTAATATAAAACATGTTTAATAAGTTTTAGGCAGTCATTGATCTCTCTGTGCTGTACTTGTTTATTTTCACTTTATGTAGGTATTTTTAAGAAACTATTTTTAACATAGATTTTAATATCTCAAGTGTTTATTACTCATTTACTTATTTTTCACACATAGACTTTAATGATTGCCGTATTAAAATACTGTCCTTATTAAAATACTGTTCGTGTCTTTTTCAAAGTTCTGCTAGTAATGTTCAGAATAGTTTTTAGTGTATTGATACTTGAGAAAAGCCAGAGCAAATTGAGCTTCTAGACATTAAGAGTAAAAGCAGCATCATTATTTATCTTTAGTCTACCAGGGAAGGTGTATGTTAGTGATTTCCTTCAACAAATTCTCTTAAGGTATGCATTACTTCAATCTCCAGCCAAAACAAAAGTCTTATTTCAAGCAGATTTTAGTTTCCATATGGGCAGACCAATATTTTCCTTGTGTATTCCTGCTGCTTTTGGAACTCGTTTCATTATTTAGACTTTCAATTAGAAAAGTAAAGGGAAACTCTTTGTTTCAAGGATTTCTTCCATTAAACTAGTTGAAATTTTGGCTCAGACTATGAAGTGAGAATTTAGTCAGATAATGGATACACTTGTTTATATTTTGAATGAGTAGCTGGATGAAATTCCAGGTCACTATTCAAGTGAGCTGGAGTTAAATTTGCAAGTTGGTAACGTTTGCTATCAGTTGGCATATGGCAGTGCCTGGTATCAAAGTGACGCCTGCAAAGCAAGCAGCACTGTTGATTTTAAAATAACAGTCTTACAGTTTCAAAAGAGATCATGAAAAGACCTATTCTTTTCTTGAATCCAGTTCAGAGCTCCCTCCAGGCCTGAGATAGTTTCTCCCTCTTTCATGACATTGTCAGAATTAAAATCTTCCTCCTGAATACCACATCAGAAGGCAAATTCCACTAAGGAACACAATGAACTGTACTTTCTTTCATGGATATATTAAAAAATAGCTAAAAAAAAGGCTCATAATGATAAAGAAAAAGGATATGAGTTTCTTCCTATGCAACTGACATCAAAGAGTTATTTTTGATACTAAAATAAAAGCTACAACACTTATCTCATAAAGTATTTTTGGGGTGTGTGTGAGAAAGTTTTTTGTTCTACAGTGAAACCAAAATAAAACAAGTCTCAATTCATCTGTAGCTGATTGTTAGGTAGCTAATTCAAAGAGGTTCATTACTGACTTCATAGCTCAGTGATACTAAAGATACTTTGTGGTTACTACTGAAAGAGTGCTAATGTGTGTGTCTGCTTTTCAGACTAGGAAATATTGATGTTTGTCTTAGCTGTAGGCATGGTAAAGGCCAGGCCTTTTGATTTTCTTTCTTATGAGTTATGTGCAGGTGTGTGTATAAGGTCATGACTCGTGGCATGTGATGTGGCAGTTAATATTATAATCTATTGCATTCTGCTTACATACTGTAACTTAATTGATTGTATAGATGGATTTTGGTGGAAATGGTTTCTAAGTATGGAATGGCAAACCAAAAAGTGTAGCCTAACATGCTCTATGTTCTTAAACAAGAAATCAAACATTTGGGTGTAAATCTACAAAATTAGAATATAATTGGTGTGTGTTTCATGGTACAGATCTCCAAAACCCGATGTTTAGGCCTCTTGTGGTATCTACACTTTCTACTCACTTTGCTAGAGATCCTAAAGGTTTCAGAGTTGCTATCATATTTTACTTTGATCATACTTTTTAACTTCTAAAGCTCTCTTTCTGGCCACATACCTTATTAGTGTGTTTGATCCTATGATGGTCTAGATATAAATGCATGTATGAATCCATTTCTTTTGCTCCATGTGGAGTAGATAATTACAGTACATAATCAATTAAATCTGCAAAAAATGGTATCTTTATTGAAGAAAAATCTCTCATATCATGGTCCTATAGGTATCTCAATTTGAACAAATATGAGCACTCATTTGGAACATGAGGGAAGATTATCAGGACTCTTTACAGAAACCATCTTGGACAGACTTAATAGTAGGATTTGTCACCAAAGTAGTTCTTACAGTTGCTTCCTGGATCCTGTGACAGTAAACCTTCGGAGAGTACAAAATTGGACTCTGTCTTCTCCTATACTGGGTAAGTAATGTGGGGGCACTGGTAGGGTCCCACAAAGGTGGTCCGTGCCCAGATTGCTTTTCTTCTCAATCTCTCATCTCAGGGACGAAATAACAAACAACTTCAGGGCTGCTTCAGGTTGTTTATTCTAAAGTTATCAAAAGTTCTGGAACACAGTGTTACCACTGATTCCAGGTGCCGAAAATGGCCGAAGTTGAACAGTACAGAGGGTTTATATAAGGTTTATCAACAAATAGAATGATTCTACGTACATTATTATGTTTATAAGTCCAATAACTATTACCATTATTAACAGGTCTTTTCTAAACTAAATTCTCTCTACCAATCGCTACCTGATAGGAACTGAGGTCACAGAAAAAGGGAAGAAGAAGGGGAGCAGGGAACATAGGGAAGAAGAAAGGGCCAACTCCCTAAAATCTCCATCTTGGTCCCATATTAACATATGAGGCAATTTTTAAACTACAAGCCTATCTTTCTAAAACACTTCAAACATTCAGTTTCTCATTTCTTTGGTGTTTGCTGTTCACCCAGGAGTGGGGGCAGTTTTTCCCAAGGGCTCATCTCGATGGCAAAGCCTTCTTGTGGGACTTTGGGGGTGACCCTGGACCCCAGGAGAACAGGCAAAGCCCTGGAGCTTTGCTGATCCCCAACAAGTAAGTATCAAACAGAAGTTTAATTCTGATAAGGAAATATCAGATATAAGTTTCAGGAAAAAATAAAAGATGTGGACTAAGAAAGGGAAGGTAGATTTTCTAATTACACTGTTTTCTTAAAAGAAGAACTGCTTTTTATGTTCAGTGCCAAGTCAGAGAAAAATATAATTTCACTATAAGAATAGCCCAAATCTACTATTGAAATGTAAATTTAGTAGATTTTCCATTAATTATTTAAAGCTTGGATTAAACAATACAAAGTAAGACTTGAAGCTGGTATCTAACTCTAGTTTTGAGTTAGACTTTGAGACTATGCGCCAATATGATTTTTCTGCTTGAAGAGTGTTTCCATAAAATCTTTACAGATAAAGAGAAATCTCACTGAAGATACATAATGAAATTTTAGAATTTATTAATGAAAAATGTATTTTTCTTCTAAATCATTCTTGTTGATTATAAATATACTTTATAAATCCCAGTGTTCTGAAAGCTGTTCAAAGCAAAGGAAATAAAACAGTTCAAATACATATGCGTGGAAATAACTTCAGAGGCTTAGCTAACAGGAGTAAGCGTTTCCATGATATAAGCATGCATTTGCTATCCAAATGAGGGACTCATTAGAAAATAAAAATCAGATGTTGGAGCAGTCTGCAATGCACTTCTTTTTATCACAGAGCATTTGATTATGCCAACCATGTAATTGTATCTTGATCTGTCCCACAACAGTTCAGATGTGGTACTGGACAGACATTCATATATTTTTTGACTACAACAGAACTACTCTGAGTGCAAAAATTTAGTCCATTATATTTGTGCAAGACTAGGTCTGCTGCAGAGGTTAATAGTGAAGATTCAGAGAATTCAAGGGTCATACACTAAGTTACAATAAGTATGCACGAGTGTATGTGTTGTTAGTTGAAAAGATTTTGGGATTTGATTGTGAGCACTCCAGATGCTTGTTAAAATAATAGGAAAACAGGTGGAGTAACAACAGTAGTTCTCAAACAACTAACCTACAGATTGGAAAAGTAGCAGTGAAATTTTTACTCTGTCGTTTTTACAAATGACCGAAGGAAAATGATGATATGTATATCTGCTATTGGTTCTCAAATTAAGATTGAGTTAAAAGAGAAATCTTAAATGATGTGTAGGAATGCATAGGATTGCACAGGGAATCCTGGTTTCTGTGCTATGCAGAGGAAAAATAGATACTGGAATAAATAAAGGACTTTTATAAGACATTAAAAAAACCACTGAATTATTTGGATGGCAGGGTAATCAGAAAAATCAGAGAAGAAACAATTCTGATAAGTTCTGTGAAAACTGGAAAGAGACAGTAAAATGTGCGATATCAAAAGCAACATAAAAGTTATGTCAAATATGATGCTAGTATGTTTGGATTACTTTCCATGACATGGGTGTTTTAAAGTACCACTATATATAAGAAATAGGATAAAATATGAAAAATTATTGAAATATTTGATTACAGATGATTTACTATTCAAATTTTAGACTGTGTGAAATATACAAACATTTCCCATTGAGAAATCTATGCAGATGATTTACAAAATAATGGAATGGTTCTACCTCTCAAAAAGATTGGATATTTTGAAATTTATGGCCATTTCTAAATCTCAGATCCACAGGACAGATGCTATTAAAAATATTTTAGGTTCTGATTTTATGAATTTTCTGTATTTACATGTCTGTTAAATAAAAATATCATTGTTAAAAACCTTTTATCATCATGACTCCAAGGAATCAATCCTATTTTCAAATTTCTTTAGTTCTTCAGACATGTCTGCATCTGGGCCATGTGAAGTGATTTCCTGCTTTTCTGATGACAATGATGTCTGCTGCTGTCAGAAAATAACCTGAATATAAACACTAGGACTAAAATTTTTTTTTCACTTTATTACCTTTAAAATGCATTTAATTTTATTTACCAAACATACAGGATGCTCTAGTGTAATTTAAAAATTCAAATAATTTGTTTTAAAGTGCATTTTAGTTAAACTCAATGATGCTCAAAATGTCACCAATGTAAATAACTTTTTGAAGGCAAATCCAAAGAGACCCATTTTATCTCTAAAAAGCTTAAATGTACATGGAAACCATCTGTGTTTTGTCAAAGACATTAAAGTACATTTTCTTGTACTGATTGTTCATCATCTGCGAACAATTCTGCTTTGAACTGCTTTGGATAATGGAATGAGGTACTTTTAAAATTCACAAGAAAATTCTTTACCCTTTTAGCAGAAGAAAATAGGTTTATTCTAAATGTTTGTAAAGTGTTTATTCTGGGTATCTACTGTTTAACGTTGTTTTGTTTTCACTTGTTCCTTTCTAGGGACTTCAGAAAACAGTTTCCTCATAAAGTATTCGGGAGCACTTGGTACTTATTTCCTTCCTTCCTTCCTTCCTTCCCTCCCTCCCTGTTTGGATTACATCTACTTTGATGAAAGGTCTCACACTGAAACTTTGTCTAATTCCCAAGCAGCCAAATTAAGTGCTTTCTCCCTGAGCCTTCTCCAGGCTGACCAGCCCCAGCTCTTCCAGGACCTCCTCGAATGTCAGATAATCCAGTCCCCTGGTCATATTCATGGTCATATTCGAGGAACTGCCTCCAGCATGGTCTCTCCTGCATTAGGAAGCCTGGGCAAGGACCAAGAAATCCAAATGTGTTCTCAGCATGGCTGAGCAGAGGTGAGGGTCACCTTCCTTGACCTGCTGAAAACGCTTATCCTAAAGCACTGCAAGAAATCACCAGCTCTCATTGTGATGGGGCACATTGAATGCTTATGTGATATTTTCAAATTATTGCTTCTGATTTGATTGCTTCTCACTTCTACTCAGAAGCTATTGATGTTTTGGGTTTTTCTTCTCCTGACCTTATATAAATTACAATTGTTAAAACCATATTTCTCTTAGTATTCTAAGCTTCCCCTTTTTTCTTATTAATTGTAATATTTAATTTTTTTCCTGAATATAATCAAAGGAATAACATGCAGAAACAAAATAGGTCATCAAAGTGAACTAAAGAAATAATTGAAAATTCTATAACTGTCTTGCAAAAAATCAAGGATGTTTCAAGAAATTTTATCCTTGTAAGGAGTCATATAAAGATATTTTTCAAACACTTTTAGGCAGTTATTTAAACATAGGTATAGTTTTTGTTTTCCCTCATCCAAAAGTCTTACATCAGACTTAAAAAGAATAATATAATCTAGGTACAAAAAAGAAGCAGAATCTGGAAATGAGTGGATATTTCTTTTTTTTTTTTCCTTTATTGTTTTTACTTTATTTTTAATTGTATGGCTGCTAAGAGGCTGTTTTTCCACTTGTAAAAAACAGTTAATCAGTGACATCTGTGGGAACCAATGTATTGTGTCATTTAAGCAAACTTTGCATTCACAACAAAAATGTGCCTCTTCTCAGGGTTATTTGATTTATAAAGCTGGGTGAATTGTATATTCTGTTAATTTGTTTTACCAACCACTACAGAATATGTGCCATTATATCGTGATATTTACTAGAAAGTGAGTTGAAAAAAAATGAAAAAATCTCTTCTATTAAATCCTTATGCAGAGCTGATGTGGGTTTTTTCACTTTTCTTCTTTGTTTAGTTGCTATAGAAAAGGAAGTCATCCTGAAGAAGAAACAAATAAAAGAAAAGAAAATACAGAGAGGAAGACTCCTAGCCATCAGACACAATTAAATTCTACAAACCACAATTTTTTTTTTACAAAGCCTAGATCTTTGCGAGAAGAGTGTCCACAACGTAGTACTCATTTAAACAGGACATGAGGAGAAGCACCACAGTCTGTGCCTTTAATAATGCATCTCACAGTTCTCTCGAGCACTCCTGGGCCCTGAAATACAGCTCCATATCCCACTGCCCTGTTGTAAAGCCCTCAAGCATGTTTTGTCTAAATGCTAATAGCATTGTCCCTAACAGTTTCTGGGCACAGTCTGGGAGGTTGAATTTTCCAGGGACTGTTCAACACAGTCGGTTCTCATGCAGTAACCTTACGCCAGAAGAAAAAAGAGTGTCCCAGAGCAGATGCAGACTACTCTGTTCAGGCAGCTTCAATGCTCTTGAATGCTCTTGGGCATATTTAGTTTACTAGTATGGGCATAGCCACATATTTTCCGCCACAGTTTTCCAGTAAAATATCAGTGATATTTATTAAGGTATCTCTGAGAGAAAATAATTATGTGTATTAGGTGTATTTTAGGAAAGATTTAATAGCTGCAGCAGAAAAATAATTGCAAATGGTATGGATTTAGGCAAGCTGTTTAGCTGTTACTGTAAAGGAGACATTATTTTCAATAGCATGACGCATAAACCAACAGCAGTATGAGCTACTCATGAGCTCAGAAGTGCTTGGTAGAAGGACTACCAGCAGTGACTACAAAGTAAGTTGTATTAGCGCTATGTTCAAATATTTATGGAATGTTCTCTGACTGTTGTTTCAGGGGTGGGTTTTTTCCTCCTTGAAAACATAATAGTGTTCGTTCAATTAGAGTTCCATCACGCTGACCAGGTTTACGAAGATCTGAATATATTTCAAAAATGTCCCATAACACATCATGTGTTATTTTCCTGTCACAAAGCACTGGTTCAAAGAAGTTTTCAGCTATGTGATCTAGGATTTTGTACTTGTCTGTACTTCTACAGAAGGCCTCTAATCTAGGTACCCTGCTGTTTGATTTACTCACCTGCCGTTATCCCAAAATATATATGCATGCACATTATATTTGCCATTTCTTTCTGATTTTGGAAAAAATGCAATAAGCTGGAGTTTTTTTGTTTACTTTTAAAATAAATAGATTAATTAGTGCACATTTTTCAGGGGAAAGATACCAACAATCTAGAGTCTGCTCTAACGACAGAAACCAGATTAAGAAATGCAGAGTGAAGAATAAAAAAAATGTACTTGCTCATTAATATGTTAATGTAAATAATTTTGTGGCTTGTTTTCACCACCTATTTCAGATCTTGAATATTGGCCACAACATATCTCCAAAAGTGCTACAATCACAATTATATGCATGACAATATATAGCCTGAAGAATTTCCAAAGTATTCCAAAGATGGGGATGTGGATGCCCCATTCCTGAAGTGCTCAAGGCCAGGCTGGATGGGGCCCCAAAGAGCCTGGTCTAGTGGAAGGTGTTGCTGGCTATGGCAAGGGGTTGGAGCTAGATGACCTTTAAACTCCGTTCCAGCCTAGACCGTTTTATGATGTTAAGATTAAAAACTGAAATGACTGATGGGTCTAAAGTTGTTATATCAGAATCTTTAATCTTGCAAGTCATGTGAGAATGTGAAACTACAAATGTGAAATTGCAACGAACGAGTGCTATTACAAAGATGTAGAATTTAATTATATTTGGATTAAAACTGTGAAATAGATGTCCAATATGATAACACAGCAATGATATTTAAAAGATAAGCGATCAAAAGTAATTATTTAAATGGGTTTTTTTAATTAAAATTTGTCACATAGTATATAAATTAATTCTGATTCATTAATTAAAAAAAATTTTATATATATATATATGTGTGTATATTGCTCTACAATATGTACATTCTAATCCAGTTGCAGGATTTACCAATTTGGAGACGATTTTAGAGAGTCTTTTTGACTGCTAAAACATGTAAGTGCAAGATCGCTTGCAGTCTTTGGAGGCACCTTGTTGCGGTTTTTCAGAATAAAAGGGTTGATAAGAAAGAGGATTTGTACCAAGGCCTACAATGAGACAACAAGGGGCATTGATGTCAAACTGAAAGAGGATAGGTTTAGGTTTGAATGCGAGATAAGGAAGAATTTTTTTTTACAATAGTGGTGGTGACACACTGGAAGATGCTGCCCAGAGGAGTTGTGGATGCCCCATCACTGGAAGTAACCAAAGATTGACTGGATGGGACTTTGCTGATGAAAGACACCCTCGTCTGTGGCAGGGGAGTTGAATTAAGTGATCTTTAAATGTCACTTCCATCCCAAGATTTTATGATTCTGTGAAAATCTGACCCAATATTTAGCTACTGTTTAACCTCTATAAAGGCACAGAGAACCTTTTCCAGTAGAAAACTTAAGTAGATGGTTACTGGCAATAAGTGCACAGGTATGCCAGGAAGAAATGTTATGAGATTTTTACTCTGTATTTAGAATTTTTTTTCATGTGTGTGCATTATTTCAGCTTTCAAATGTGGAAAGCTTTTCTTTCTTTATTTAAATGTAATATTTGTTTTCTATATATATACTTCTATATTCTGAAAACAGTAAAACTGGTCATTCAGGAAACAAGATACTAGCTACCCAAAGGACATCTGCTGCAGATGGTTTGTCTTTGGCAACCATATGTCATATGCATTTTGGCAAAAAGGTATATGACTTTTTATTTGCCAACTATTGTGCAGTAGACAGATATTTTTGAAGCAGATCTATAAATAATACATTTCTCCACCTCTTTGTCTCTCTCTGTTGTTCTTTCTCTCTTTTTTTGAAACCTAATAATATCCTCTATGAATAAAATGTGATCTGCAAAATAACAGAAGATGAAGGTCATAAAAATTCAAAAGAAAAAAAAATGCAAACTTTTTAATTCTTCAGGTTTTTTCCTTAGAAATTCTCCCTCACAGAACTGGAAACATTGAAGAGAAATGTCTCAAACGTGATGATATACAATTTCATGTAAGCAAACAGAAAATATTTCAACAAGGTCAATACAGAGTATTTTGCTTTGCACGGTGTCTCTAACAGGCTGCATACATGTAACTGGACCTATGAACACAGTTTAAGATGCATGTTTTAGTCATGCCATAACTTCATGCCAGGATGTAACCCGGGTAATATCATTCCTTTTAACTCCTCCTCCATGAGAAGGAAAGTCACCTGTGATTGTAACACTCTGCAACATATATTGTGAGAGATGGCAAAGTATTAGAAACTAAATGTAGGAAATACTGTTTTGTGACTCAGAGCTGCAATATAACCTTTCAAATTTTTTGAGGTGAGTGGAGACCATAACCTTGAAATCACTAAAACAACTCTATGCTTGCAACTAAGATTGCTTGAGATAGTTAGGCATGGGCAATGACCCCGTTTCTCCATTTCTTTCTTGCTCAGTTGCATGGAATAATCCACTTACCTGTGCAGTGCCAGCTGTGGAAGAGGCCCTTGGTGAGAGAGGTTGTTTGTTTTCCAACTGTAAACTTTTGCAATATACGTCTGAGGTAACTAGGCAAACTTGACTTTGATGTCAACGTCACTCTTTAAGGCATTATGCCTTTCTTACCGCAGCTAAAATAAGTCAGATAATTCACAACATATAACTGGAGTTTTTTCCTACTAAGGTCTTGTGGTTCAGAAGTAAGCCACACTGTTGACGTGTTAATGACTTGAACCCCACTGAGGGTGACCCTGATGCCATTTCCAAATCAATCACATTGAAATGTTTTTAATATAATTTTATAATTAAGTGCCCTTTAGCAACTATTTTTCGTTAGATGTTATCTGAGAGTTTTTAAAACTGTAATATAGGTTCCAGTCTAAAGAGGGTAAAAGAAGGGATGCATGTTTGTGCGATTACACAAAGAGAACAGATTAGTGTGAAAAACAGCATTTTGTTTAAAGACTTTCCTTCAAGGAGAAAGTGTTGAAGTTAAATTTAATTTTTTGTTGCAAATAAGATTATTTTCCAGGCAGATTTCTGAAGCAATTTAATACACCCAAAAGAAATTTAAGTTTTATGTAAAAACTGCATAAAATATGAGCCCTTCTGGAAATATATTTTTTTAGTATGTTTTCTTTTATCTTTGGTACTTTTTTTTTTTTTTTAATTCTACTTTATTAAAAAAACCCTTGCCATATTTCTCTTCTTATTCCATGGCTTTCCCAGTAGTGTGGATCCAGCATAGAGTAACATATCTTATTATTACTGGTGACTTCTATCTACAGGGCATCATAAGGGCTCTTATCTTTCTGAACTTCTTTGTATCCATATACCTGTTGTTAGGATAGCATGACTAGCTTTTCAGGCACCTGCATGGAAAAAAAAAAAAATTATATATATATATATAAAAGTGGCAAAACATGAAATTCAAACATAAGAAACAGTCATCAGGCTATGCTTCTCTTATGTCAAACTTGAAAAGGTAAGCTTAGATAACTTAGTAAAATATGTGTAAGTGAATAAAAAATGTAAAAATATCTCCTCTGTCCAACCCTCACAATTGTCAGCTTTGCTGCCTACTTGATCCGACTCCTGGTTTCCAAAGCTGTGTATTCCTACAACCCTCCAAGGTTTCCTCAACTTACACATTCAGTTTTTCCTCACTTGCTTTCAGTGATACTTTCTTCATCCCCAGCCGTCGTTTGAGAAGTCTGAGGAAGAAAAAACACTCAGAAGTGAGAAATAGAAGTACATAGAAAAAAGCTTTCCAGCCATGCATTATGGACTGGCAAGGAAGCAGGATGATGAAGCAAAACTTCATCTTTATGCCCTCAAATTCTTCCATATGTTGTGCTTGTTACCCTTATGAGATCACCTATGCTGGTACTTCTGCATGATCAGACTAGATCCGACCTTTCCTGCTTACCAGCCTCTGAGGAAAATATCTCAGTGAATGCACATTTTAGAATTTTTCAGTGGAAAATTCATGAACTCATTTGAGTGGAAATGGTTGAAGGAATTTTGAATTTCAGTAGGCAAGACCAGGACATTTTGCAGATGTTATGTGTATTTACCCTTACTTCTGTGAAAGAACTAGAAAATTCTACTGAATGATGGACACGTAAAATAAATCCAATAGGAATTAGGTAATGTGAAGTAGTTATTTTAAGCAATTAAAATTTTTATAAATTAATTACATTGAAAAGTAACCTTTTTATTTCTTATTTTTAAAATATTATTATTCATAATATTATTATTCATAATAATAATAATATTATTGTTATTATTATTATGATATTTTATTATTATATTTTCTGGGAGGTAAGGTAAGGTACTTAAAAAATCCCTGAATATATGATTGAAATTTTCTAATTAAAGCGCTGTGATAACAAGAAGGTGAATAAAACTTAATTTCCCTTTCACATAATCATGTAACATCTCAGGCTTGTTATAATCCATGATGTGATAATGAGTTGTTAAAATAATTATTTGAAAGTAAATGTTGATCCATTTCTCATTTTTACCATAAAAATTGTATTTTTATGAGAAAAAACAGAGCTGTAATATTTGTTAGTGATAACAGATATAATGGAGAATGTCTAAATTCAATAAATGGGTCCTTTAGCTATAGTTACGGTTCTCCCCCAAAAGGCTATATAATTTTCTCTTGAAACAAATTGAAGTAGTATCACCAATCCATGTTAAAAGGTTTTAAATAACAAATTGTTTTTCCCAAAGGGTTTGGATAATTTCCACATAAAATTGGCCCTTAAAAAATGTCAGAACCATTTAGAGTGATTAATGAAAAAGCACTTTTAGTGCTCGTAATATTTTACAATGCCAATTGCTTCAGCATGTTTCAATAAATCAGTTATGCAAATGCCTGTCTTTTGGAATAGAGAATATTACTGTTTTCACTATCCATCAAAACTGTAAGGTATGTTAGAGATAATGGGTTGTTAAAGAAAGAGAGAAAAAGACTAAAAGAAAGAAAAGGTAAAATGCTTAATTTTTTTTTAATTTATGGTATTACTGGAAAAGCATTACATGCAGAATGGAAGAATAACGTATTTTAAAAGTGAAAAACGAGAGCTATTTCATGTATTTAGTATATAGCACAAGATAAAGTTTCCAATGTCATTATTTAAATACTCAACTAACTGTTTTTAAAGGGCTATACCAAGACCATTTTCTAACAAGGTGTATTGAAAGCAAAGCAAACCAGAAGTTTTAAAAATTGTGTCTTTTATCCATTTATCAGATAATTCATCACTAGCTTGTGCAAAGCTATGATCTTAATGGTATCCTTGCAAAAGAGTAGCAGATAACCGATTTATTTCTGAAGTGTTCATGATTTGTAAGAAATTATCTTTTACAGAGTTGTCAGACTCATTGCCTGAAGCACCTGACTGTGGTGTCTCAGAATATCTCGCTAGGTGAGGCAATGTTATGGTGAGTCTAAGCTCAGGGCTCAGGAACCAGGTTATTTCATATGTTTTAGGCACATTTTTGATGATGGGAAATCATTCGACAGATTTGTGACCATCTGCCAGCTGCAGAGTAGTTTGCTACTTTGCCTGCTCTTGGTTATTTCCACGCAGATAACGTGTAGGTTCTGCAGCACAGATAAAGCAAACAATCCATGTTTGTCCATAGTAAAAGAGCTGAAGTGTATGAGACTTGTTAGTGCACAGCTGTGCATGCTCTCTCAGTCTTAACCCTGCATGCTCACTTCAGTGAGGCCAGTGGGCAGTGGCGAGTGGCGGCCTCAAAGGCTCTCTGTGCAGTGACCTGGCAAGCCAGCAAAGTCTGCTTGCTCCTGCAAGTCTTATGAGAGCAAACTTTGTGGTTTTGTTGTGCATGGGATCCATTAGGCTCCCTCCAGAGATGCTGATACAAATAATGAAGGACCTAGGACTCTGAAACATACTGTGATGCATCTTACAAGCTATGGAGCCTCCCTCTTGACTAATAGCAGATGAGATAAGAGGTAGAAAACCCAGAAAGGTGAAATGTTATTAATCCAGTAACATATGGCTTCCTGGCAGAAGGACTGAAATTCTTCCTAACTATTTACAGCGATAAAGGTGCTGAATTATAGAATCATATAATTATTTAGCTCGGACTCCAGCCATTATCCCAGAACTCACAAGTACACCACCAAACAATGTCCCTAAGCATCACATCCAGATTCTTTTAAATTCCACCACTTTCCTGGGCAGCCTGTTTCACTGCTTGACAACACTTTCAGTGAAGAAATGTTTTCCTAATTTCCAACCTAAATCACCCCTGGCACAACTTGGGGCGGATTCCTCTTTTCTTACCACTCACTACTTGGGAGAAGAGATCTATGTTTCATCTTCCAAGGTTGCATCTGCTAGTGGTCAGTAGGCTCTGTGTGTGTTTATTTGTTCTACTTTAACAAGATTTGGCATGTGGCTAAACCTCTATGCCTATGAAGCACTCAAACAGTTCTTGCATGTTCTACTTCTTGTAGAGAATAAAGTCCAGTCTTCTTGTCCATCATATTACATAGGGTCAAAAAGTAGGGACTAAGGCCAGTTTTCATTGCATTATATTATTTCAACCAGGGTCTCAGTAGCCTTTTTACTCTTTATTTGACAGTTTGAAATACTTTCTCTCAGTCAAATTCTGTTGCTCTGAATAAGTCTGCATAAAGTTAAATGAAGTTGTGAGATTTTACATTAATTTATCTGTTTAAAATACACTAAGAAGTTGTCTGTAATTAATCACTCAAATCCTCAAAAAATAAATACATTTATGCACATGCAAACCATATGCCTTCTTACATATTTGTATGTCTCTGTGTGTGCATATAAAAATTAAAAATGTTAAATATACCCTCACAGCAACCAGTAAATCTATCATCTATATGGAATCACTTTTCATCCAAGTAGTACTAAATCAGCATATTGGAAAATGATGTTAAACAACCCAGAATGAAGGATCAGCTTAAAGATAACAGCAGCTCTGGGAAACATTTTATTTTTCTATTTTAGTTTTTTGTTACAGTTCTCGCAAGCTTTTCTGCTCTGAAACATAAGCTAGAAATTTAATTTTATTCAAGAGGGAATCCTCATTTATGATATGGATTTGAACAAGGAGACATTAGGAAAAAAAGGCTTGTAATGTGGTCTGGCAATGTTACAACTTCTGCCTGCAAAGAAAAGGGGGCAAATATTGTAGCATATGTGATCTACCTTCCGGCAAATAACAAAGAGATTTTAGTATCAAAATAAAATACACTTTCAATCAATCTACTTTTTTTTTTTTAATTAATCATCTCATTCAGATATTTTGAATGATCCATGACAAGAATTTCTCATAGTCCAGGATAATGAGATATATTGTCGAGGAGATTGATCATGGAGATGATTCAAAAATATTTACAACATTTGCTGAACAATTCAGAACACTTTTTCTTTTACAGTAACTGCTTCTACGTCATGATTTAAGTTGATTTTTTTTCTTCATGTTTTTATTTTCTTTCTTAGAAATCTATATTTTGCTAAAAAAGTTAAATTTCACTGTTCTGTGAAGTTGCAGCTCATGGCTTGGAATAAATGTTTGGTGATTTGAATTAAATAAAGCATGTCTCTAGAACATTCTTGCAGTTCTTTGATGGGCAAAAATTGGACATGCTTGATAAAATCATGTTTGGTTTATTGTAAGTGGGCTACTTTTCCATTGTCAAGCATAACCATATCTCTGTTCACTTGTGGCAGGGTTTTCTTTTATGTGGCGTGGGATACCCTGTGTGAGGCTCTGCTGTTGGCCACCCTCTTGTGCTATTTCACTTCAAATTGGCTGCTTCTCAGAGAATATCTTCAGTACAACTCCATAGCGAAATCTTCAGCAGAAATAAATCCACATACGTCATCAGCCTGTACAGAAATGTGGCTGGGTACATCTTGACTTACTAAAGAAATCAATTTCCTTTGGTCTCAGTGTGGAGAAAGACATTCCTTAAATGCAGTACAAACCACTGAAGATCTGGAAACAAGGACAAGTTCCTCTCCAAAAAAAAGAACATTTAATTTAATTCCCCATAAATTGATGTTACAGCATGCTAATTAACAATTATCTTTTCTAAGGTCTTTAAAGCTTTACCTTTAAAGCTTTACTTCAGGGATAACATTCGTAGCTGGCAAATGTGCCAGTTATGTTTGCTCCTGTGTCTCCAAATATGAAAGAAATCACAAGCTCTTTTGATACATATTTAGGCATTTATTTCTATTGAGATGCTTATTTTCAAATACTTGTATTTTCATGTGATAACTCTCTTCTGCTTCTTTTCAATGAAATAATGAAATAATAAATCCAATCAATCATTGAATAATAAAGCTAAATATCTATGTAAGAATTGTAATATTGAAATAAATGTATTTTGAGTCATCAACTGATGTAAAACAGCTGATTAATATATTTGGAAAGATAAAAAGCCTCTCTTGTTATAAGGAAGAGTTTTTATGTCTTATTCAGTGAGTATATAACTGAAAAGATTCAAAGTATTCAAGTTCAGAATAAATATTTTGAAAATTGAAATGTCTCTGGATAGCGTTAGAATTAAGTCAGTCATTTGAGGCAGGAATTCAACACTTGCTTATGGATCTGAAGGACTATCTTAATATACAAAACTGATGGAAAAAAAAAATTAGAAATGTCCATATGGTTTCAAACCTTCAAGCCCTCACCTTGTAGTGAGGGCCAACAACACTCAAACCATAGGTCTTGAGGAAAAAGTCACAGAACAGTTCCAGACTCTTTCCAGCTTAACTCTTCAGCAGCACCTCCACCTTCTGGTATTATCTGTCAAAGAGTACCTTCAGTTTCAAAAGTCATTAGAATTTCATTTTAGATGAATGTGCTTTAATTCATTCGAGCAAATAGTCCAAACTATATGCAGAGTATGTTTTATCACACATCAATATTTTAAAACAATGAATCTATGTCAGCTTTGTCTTTAGAGGACACTCCGCCATTAGGTTTTGTATTTGTGTTACTTTTTGATGCTTTATTTCACTATGAAATGAAAGCTGCATGAAATTCAAAACTATCTACTAGTGTGACAACAATATAAGAATGTTAGGAAATATATAAGTCTTTCTTTTTGCTTCTCATTCCTTTCAGGACTTAGTTATCAATGTGTGCAGTTTATCTTTTCCAGGTTTTATAATTTGATCAATTAAATTAGGTGGGTATAAACTCAAGACATCTGTCAGGCATAATCTCTCTTTGAATAAATATTTCATATACTTGCATTGAGTCTGTTCTGTCCTGTGCAAAACTCAAAGCACTGCTAGAAAAATAATTTATATTGAATCTGTAACAAAATATAGTAAGTACACCTGTCTGAAAATAATAGAAATTAATAAGAAATATAAATTTACCGAATTCATCATCTATTCATTTTCTTAGTTTTACACTTGCCTTACATACAATTCCATTTAAATATTCATTTCCACAGATGAAGTGTGAGGTTCTAATATTAAAAATTCCAGAAAGGTTTCCTCCCTTCTTGAGTTTACTGTTTCCATCTCATGACATGTTTTGAGTTTCCCTTGCAGTCAGAACTTCAGGCGTTTACTATCTGACCCTTCATTTAGCAATCTGTTTCTTTTCAAAATTGCTGCAAATCAATACATTTGGAAGAATAGACATATTAAAATAAAACTTCCAAAGCTTTTTAAGAGACACACACATGGAAACTCATGCACACATGCACATAGTCACACACGGAGTCTCTGTGCTCGGCATTGCTCTGATACGTGGTTGAACTGACTGACTCACAGTAAAACTAAGTGTTATGAAAATCTCTTTTGTAGTTTTAGGTTTGGCTTTGTTTTGTTTTAGTTTTTTTTTTCCTAAAGTAGGCAGCTTTTTCCAAATGTTCCATCTCAGGCTTTTTAACTGAATGTGTAAGAACATGAGGATGGTTTTTCTGTGTTACTGGACTAGATCAGTTCAACATTGGTGTTTTTTGGTTATGAAAAAAATTTCCTCCAACATTTATGTTGCTAGAATGAACTGCTCCATGAATTCCTTGAATATTAGTCAAACTCAGGAGGTTTTCTCCTAGATCTATGTCAGAATTAGATGGTTGCTGAGGTGTGATCAGAGAAGATGTTGCCTGCACCCTGCCCTGGGGGCATGAAATGTTTCACTAGGAAGGTATCCAAGCAATCACAAAAGGCATTTCTTGCACTTCTGATCAAATAACTTTTTTCAACATTTCCAACTCTACTTCCCTCACAAATTCATCATCCTTTTTAACAGTGGAAATTGATACTACGCCAAGGAAACCTTTCCATAAGGTGTTTAGAAAAATAGATATATCTCTATCTAAGAAGTTTTCAAAGATCAATGAGAAAGGTGCTTACCAAGTTGAACTCTCCTACACACAGGTTTATTGTACTTTAAGATGCAAAGAAATATGATTTTTGTAATCTTCAGCTTTTAAAGTAATACAGGTTTGTTTCTTCTAACTCTTCTTTTTCCTCAGCAAAAAAATTGTCCTCAGTATTGCAAATATATAGGTCACCGTGGAGCCTGGTTAATGACAGTGAAAAAGTATTTGCATGTCTCTTGTTATGACTTGACCAGACTTTTAATAAGGATAAAATAACTTTGTTTTTTTGCATATTTATACAGAATTAGTGAAGCAAGACTGAGGTCACAGCAGTGAAACTTTCAAACATCTTTCTTTCAGCCTTCATATTGAAATGCCAAGTAATACTCACTGGTAATTTCCTATATCATAAAAGATTTGGGGATTTATCTATTCTTATTACTTATATAATAAACAAGAGCAAACTAAACAACAAGGATATTAAGGAATTTTACATGCTGTAAACGCTAAACAGACAAAGGCATCAAAGCCAGTGCTGCAGGCATAAGAAACCTACTAAAAAATCATATTTCAGGCCAGTTCTCATGCTTATGGGCTTTTTCATAGAGCTTAAAAAATGCCCTGTTTAAATTGCAATTTGGCAACTGTAACTTAAAGCCACATGATTTTCTTGCATACTATAGAAATAGCTTAAACAATTCTTCAGTATTGCATATTTCTCTGCTGGGGGAAGATGCCCGTAATTTAAGATTATGTTACTCTTTACATCCAGACTTTCTGTGTTTTAACTTCTCTTTTGTCAGACAAGGGATTATAACTGGTGATGAGGGGATTAAAAATAAATAAATAAATTTTGTCAAGCATTTATATTAACACAGTGGGGCAAGGGAAATATCTAACTGCTGAATTCTGATGAGTTACCAAAACAGGAGTGAAATTCATGTCAATTTTTCTACATGAAAGAATGTCTTCATGTGTACGCTTTATTTTCTGTGTAGCCACATGAAAATATTTTTTAGTGTGACAAATTACATCTTTTAGCAGTTTTCTGCAAAAACAACCTCCCATGGTGAGTTTCAGCTTTTGGCAATACTGTAATGCAGATTTAAACAAAGAATACATGCAGAGTGAGGATTAGAAAAGGGGGGCTTGGGGGGGAAGAAATGGTCCCAGAACTACTTGCAAGCTTTGCAGAGTAGTATATTGCTGCTTTTACTCAGAAAAGAAAAGGAAAACATCTAACAGAATTAATTATAGAGAGGGGTAATAGTCTTCTGTTCACAAGCACTGCAAGTTCAGAAGAACATTTTATGAGATTTAAATACAGAATACTCTGTGGGTGACTTAACTGGCAAGTACCCTCTTTTTGTAATATTTGTTACTGACTAAAAGTGGCAATGCCTATTGTTTTAAATTTTTATTGCTCTCTCCAGTCTCATAAAACAATATAGAGAACTTCTGAGACAGACATGCCAGGAAAAAAAAAACAGGATGCAATCACTGTTCTTTTCCTCTCGACTTCCCTTGCAGAGGCCCTTGCATAGACTTTGTTTCTATTCTTCTCAGAGGAATGAATTCAGTGTAAATGGAAGGACACACTGATAATTCATCTTCTGTCCCATCCCTCACCCTTCAAAACCTGATAGATCTCACAGTAGTTTTCTTGCATTTTCTGTCTTTTTCTGTGAAAATATCTGAAGGATTTCCAAGTAAGTACTGCTGCAGGTAGATGTGCTGGGGAGAATGATGCAGCTTTCCCACAGCTGTTAAGAGTTATGCCTGTATTTCTGGGCACAAACTGGCTCCCAGGACCTTGGAGTGTAAATTCATCTTTAGCTTGATTTTACATTGGAGTACAATGCACAGGAGGAATACAATAATTCGTAGTAGGCTTACAGTATATATGCCAACAAGTACAGTTCTGCATCTAGTTTTTAGCATTTTGTGGCCAGAAAAATTCCTATTCTGATTCTCCTATGCAGTTTTGTGTGTAAACTTGCTAGACTATGTATAGGTGCCATCTTAGAATCTATTACAGTTATTCAGATCAGATTTTATGCAGTGTTTTGGTGGGTTTTGCTAAGGACATATGGAAACAATGAAGGCAATCAGCACCTACCGTCCTATAGGTCACTTTCCCATTTGCTGGTACAGCCTCACATTACTAGGTGAAAGCAAGGGGGACTGTAGTGTGTGAGCCTCCTTATATGACAAGGAGAAAATTTCCTAAGTTAATCCATGTGTCAAAAAGCAAATGATAAACAACTCCACTGACTATAGGAATTTTAAATTAAGAATGTTTTGAAGTGGAGTGAATCAATATAAGGATGACCTCAGAACTTCACTTTCATATCTTCATAGGCATATGTCCTTCTGCTACTCCCATAAAATTTCTGAACAGCATATACTTAATGTTGATTACAGGAAGAGGTTGCTGTATACTTACATGTATCAAAGATCAGTGTTTAAACATGGGTCCTAATTTTTAGGGGAACATTGTACTGTTCCCCTTAGCAACAGCAATTGTTCACACATGATCAGCTCAGTTTCTTACGAAAATTAGCTGGGTAAAGTGTGTGTATGCTTTGTTCCAAACCTTATAGTGCTCTCTTTTTTAAACTATCCTTGCATAAAAAGTAAAGATAAATAAACACATGAATAAAACATTGAATAAAGAAAAAAAAAAAGGCAGTCAGAGAGTTAAGGAGAAGTGTGTTGATATCTGTAAGTGGGAATTGGATTTTACATTTGAGAACATTGTTACTTCTAAATTTTAAGCATCTACTAATGTAACACAATTAATAGATCTGAATTAGATAGAAAGTTAGGTTTAGACAAATTCTTTCTACTGGCTCGAAAGAATTACCAATCTGTCCAAGGACATGAGTAAGTTTGCCATATGGAAAATAAAGTTTATTTCAACCGTCAAATGTGAGTAAACTTTACCTTTTTGCCTATTCATGTAGTCTTCCAGCAAAGAGGGAAGTAGTCCCGCTATGAGCTACTTTGGCCATGTCAATTTAAGGAAGATCTCTCTTTTCACGTGGACCACTAGGCTACATAGTCAAGTCTACCATCCCATTGAAAAAGTAGCAGTATCAAGACATGTTTACAAAATTCTACACCCTCATTCCTATTTAACTCAAAAGTTTTCTGATTAAACTTGTTTTTAAGAGATGGACACTTTCTAAAGCAAAGATAGGACTGTGTAGCTGAATTTTAAACCCAGCAAGTTACTTTCAGAAAGGAGAATAACCTCTCACTTCACTTGCTGCAATGTAGTTCTAGCCTTATGTGCTCAGCATACACCAACAGTACCCAGCAAGTAGTGTCCTGAATGTATTTTAAAAATCAAACCTGAAACATTAGCAAGACCTTTAGTTTATGAACAGTAAACAGATGTTTATGCTTAAAAGTCAATGTTGTTATGCTTAAGGGAGTTCTGTTCCCATCCAGAGGCAAGACTACTGACTGGAACTATTAAGAAAGGTGTAGCTTCTCTACCTTCTGAAGTGTTTTTGTTTGGTTATTGCCTGTCTGGCAGAAGATTATAAAGAGTCTAAGGTGAAGGAACAAGAACCCCAGAATGACTTTTTTCTGCCACTTTCTCTGGCCATGAGACTATTGTGGTGAGAACCACATCAAGCCATGCCTCTGCAGAGAAACAGGAAATCCATGAGGCAGCCAAAGTTAGGAGAGACATGGCTTTTCAGCCTCATGAAAGGGTAAGGTGCTGCTCATGCTTTGCATTGAATTCCCCCCTTATATTAACTTCCTTATGTTAAGAAGACTTTGCTTTAAGCTTTTCTTAGGCTGAGGCATTGCATTTCACAGCTGCAAGGGCACACAGCTAATGAATTCTAGTTGACACTACAACTTAGATAAGATACTTATTAGCATTCTAAGGTGCCAGTAACTCTGGACATATGATGCAGCAAAACTGCAGACACCAAAGTATACACCCTAGAGAAAGCAGGTGTTCTCTTGGTTGTCCAAGGAGCCTGGCTTTATTTTTAATAATTCTCATTCTTGGTCACATATGTTGTATTTTAATTCTTGGCTCCTTATTCCTGTCCCTCAATTTATAAATAGTAAAATGTAAATCAGTAATCTGATTCCTCAGGAATGTAGTGAACATATACATTGTTTTTTGCTACTAGTTAACACCATGTGTTAAGTCAGCAGCCTGGTAGATGTGAACTATATTTAGCTTTATTTTTATGACAACAATGCAGTTCTGAAGTTCTTGGCAATTTATCAATGTATTTGGCTGGCAACAGGAGAAGATTCAGCAGAAATATTGATGTGTTAAGTATGTTTTTGTTTGGTTATTTTAAATTCCTACCTGTTGGTTTGTACTTCCAGATATGTACCAGATGCGTGGTATATATCTCTTACTATAAATATAGTAGATGTACTGAAGGTGAAAATATATTTACTTTCAAATACTGAAATTCAATTGTAGTAAAAATGTTAGGAAAAACCCAAAGAAGAACTTTTCCTGTAATTTAGCTGACCTCGACCTTTTATATACATTTTTCTTGCAGAATTTCATTGGGTTTGCTGGGCCATTATCTACCTGTGACTGAATGCAAATGACATTTCTGGGTTGCAGACAAACAGAATTCTCAGCTAAATTCTCTTACTGCAAAACTGGTAATATTACATGAAACTGGAAAAGCTGACTTTGATTCCTAGACCTCATGGTGAGTTTGCAAGGCTGGTGCTTAGTGATAAAAGATTTTGTTCTTAAACTAAAGAAACATTAAAAATGCAACACATAAAACCCTAAGATGACATGTTTAGCCACTTCTCAGGAATATAACAATAGAAGTCTGGTTTCTCTGACAATTTAATCTTCATTCTTAACTTGTACAACATCCATTTTTTCTATGTTTATTTAAATACATCATCCACCATACCTATAGCTGCTTTCATAGTCCTCATAAATAGTTATTTCTATACTTTCACTGGTGAAAATTTGAATCTATAAAGTTATTCTGTTTTCTGATTAAGCTTCATTTTGCAGAGAAGTCTAATTCTTTTGTCTTTGCCTCACTTTCCTTCAAGCTATCCAAGCTATTTTTCCTGTCTGTCATTCTTAGGTAGTGCATTGATCTTGGATGAAACTATCTCAAGCTGTTCTCCATTGAGGTCATATAGTTAGTCACTTCTAGAAAGTAACCCTTTATATGAATCCTTTTGAAGTATTATTTCTAGACTCTGTGAGAGCTTATTTCTTAATGGATCTCCAGCACAAGGAAGACAGGATTATCAGCAGACAGTCTGATGTCCCACGTTTTTCATCAAGCAGAAACAGGATATTGTCCTACTGCCAGCAAACTTAATGTTTCCATAATGTTGTTCCTTGTGGAGTGTTTTCTCAAAATGAAGTAGCATGAAATAGATAATGTTCTCTAAGATGCTTACATTCCTTAAGGAGTACTTTTTTAAAAGGGTCAGTGATGCTGATGTTCTGCCTGTATGCAAGCTTCGACAATTTTTCTGTTTTCTCGGACAGTGTGCTTCATCTGATGGAAGGTCCTTTGCCTTTGTTAGCACTGGGGAAGCAAAGGCACTTTCCTTGTTGGCCTGCAGCATCAGACTCCCTCTTGTTTATTCTCTCTGATGCTGCCAGTCTTGCATTCTTTTCAGGGCAGTCCAGTTCCAGCACAATGAATGTGTGTTTCTTCGTCTTTTTTTTTTTTTTTTTTTTTTTCTTTTTTTTCCCTCCAGTCTAGGGTGTTATTGAGGGCAAGCTCTGGGAAGTGAGAACAGAAAGATTAAATTCCCTGAGGGCCAGGAAAATCTTTCAGAAAATCTCCAGCTCTCTGAGTGATCTATTCAGTAGGGCCATTCAGTCTGCAACTCTCTATCACTGGGCTTGAAGTTGATGTTGAAGCCCAAATCCAGTGAGATGTCAGCCGGTGAGTTTCCTAGTGGCCCAGACACCCCCTGCATACTAAAGTTAGTTAGCCATATTCTTAGCTGCCACATTTTCAAAGCCTACTGTTGTTCATTCTTAAAATCAGAAGTTTAGATTTCTAATATTCCAATAGGAGCGACAATTTCTGAAGCCTTTTTTTAAGTCTGATCTCAATATTTTGAGCAATGATGCCTAAAAATTTTCCCTGTCTAACCTCTAATATGTCAGGTACTGTGGCTTAATTCAACACTTGCCTTAGATCACAAGAGAAAATAATTCATTTCCTGTTCCTCTACCACCAACAGTTCATGTGGTTTAGTGCAGTTTACAAGAGGTCTATATCAGAGGCAGTTGGTGTTAGAACTCAGAATTTCTGTTCAGATGTAGATTTATGTGGAAACCATAAAAAATATTTGATATTTGCTAAAAAAGTTGAAGTCACACATCATGTGTTTAACATGGATTTCTGGTTACATAGAGCCACTATTTCACAGGTGTGGTATCAATGAATTTTTGGATGCTTGTACTTCTAGTGACTTACTGGAGGAGACAGAGTGGAATGATGGTGGATGTTCTAGAAAAGGTAATGCTAAAAACTGGTATCTGCATATTCTACTGCTGTTCTACAACAAATGTGAGAAAGAGTGAAGTTGAAAAACAAGTAATTAAAAATGTGCTGATGTTGGTTTCAGAGAGGAAATTCATATATTGTTCGCATAAGCAGAGTAAATGACTATGTCTACTGTGCCAGGCTTAAAAAGGGTGTTGTTGTCTTGGACTGTGCAGTGTGTTTTTCCAGAGGGAGAGGATTTTGCGCATAAGAATTGCCATCAGAGCTCTCAGAAGTTTAAAAATCAAGAAGGAAAAAAAAGGTTGCAAATATAGAGGCTTGTGTTTCTCAACAATTTCATGTTGCCACCTACTTACTCTCCTCATGCTTTCCATCTTGTCACCTGGTGCTGCTTCTGACAAGTCCTGCCAAGTGATGAGCCATCCTCTGACACTATTAAGCTCTCCGCTTTTAATGTATGTCAATTTTTAGGATTGTACCCTTTGTCATTCTACTTACCTTCTGATGGTCTCTCCAGGTATGTTCTCTGAAGTGAAGGGAATCCTCAGCTTGGAAGTATTGGTATGGGGTTTTAGGGCAGTGACTGATTCCAGTAAAAATGTGAAGCCAAATGACAATTGTAACAGAACCCAAAGAGAGAGAGCCAAAACCAAGGGAAGAACTCCTGTGGGAGGAGAGGGAGGAAGATTGCAGAGGCACAATATTGAGATATTTTGTCTTACTTTTCTGATGAAATGTCTCTGGCTTTTACTCCGAGAAGACTTGAAAAGAGAAATATGCTCTTTTACTTTTGGTTTTCCTAGAAGCCTTTCTTCCCAAGAGTGTCTGCATGAATATGAAAATACCGACTACATCCCTCTCTTTGAAAATATGGTCATGTAACAGTGGTGAGGATGTGGATGGCTCTGTGACAACTCGTGGTTTGTTTTTACCTTACTTTGTGACTGATTGATTTCATGCAAAAGTAACATAAAATTGTCAGAGGATATAGCATCTCATTTTCTTTAAATGTTTCTTTTTTAGAACTGAAATGATTTATCAATTATTTGTGTATTTTCTTTATTTAAGTATTTTCTTTTGAAGGTTCAAATGACTATAATGGAATAAAATGTCTGCATTTTGCAGTAAAAACTGTCAGCATTTCTCTGTGAAAGGATCTGTGCTCTGTATGAAGTCTGGATGGCTAATGCTCAATCACCAACTTAAAACAAAAATATTTCAGAGTCACACAGAACAGAAAAATAATTAATCTACACAGACTAGCCATTTTCCTATTTTTTAATAAAGATTTTCAGGTAGTAGGCTTTAAATACCATACATTATTTTGGACATAGTCTGTTTATAGTAAACAAACAAACAAAAAAATTGTGTGAAATTTCTGATTGTATCTGCCTCAGTTTAAAAACAGAAACCCTTGTCCAGACTAATACTGTATATCTGGAAGATGCAACATAGCTGTAAACTAGAGAAAATCTTGATGATTCTTTTGAATTAGACAAGTAGACTGCTAAAAATGTGCTTTAAATATGCATTATGAGAAGGGTGGTCTCATTATAGGTTATCAAAAGTACTAACTGAAGTTATTTACTAGATTGAAATAAAAATGTCTTCTAAAAAAACGTAAAGTAATGAAGTAGAACAGGACTGTTTTAGAGTGTCCATGCTGTTCATCCCCTTCTGTCTGACTTAGAACATTAAAGTGAACTTTGCACCACACAAATCCCTTCCATGCTCTCTGCATCATGCTTCTCCTCCTTTCTTTCTTATCTTCGTGATGCAGGTAGTAAGACCGAGTTCTCTACTGGTGTAAATGAGCAGAGCTTCTTGAGCCCATCAATCTTTTCAATGCCTGGATGGAACAGAGAAGGAGAACCTTTGTCAAAGATCAATTATTTCTTAATCGTAAGTAGGACCACAAGTCTATTAAAGACACTTCCTATGGGAAATTAATTATCAGTGTAACAGGAATTGGTGCCAAGGTGCCTTATCAGTTCATGCTTATTCAGCTAAATGCATTCCACTTGACTATGCTTCAAATACTCTTAAGTAATCCGTGCTTATAAGCTTTAATATCCCGCCGTATTTCTCAATTGCTATGTATTCTTGAATTGCCATTAATCATTGTTCCTTGACTTAATTTTTCTCTCATTTTTCACCTGTTTTTCCATTTCTATACTTTCTCAGGTCTCTCCAAAGCCTTTTGGAATTAAGATCCAGACATTACAATTTTCTGATGCTGAGGTAATAAGATGTAATACTTCAGATGTGATTACACTAGAGATTTTTAATAAGGGATTTGTCTTTCATGCATTATCATAATCTTCACAAATGAATACAACTGAAATATTATTTTTGTTTTCCTTTTATAAAAATACTGCTAATATTTTATGTCTCTTTCATTGTAAAAGGCATCCTAAAAAGGATCACTGGAAGGACACGGCTTAAGGAAAGAAAGAGCAAGTACTCACAGCCAGAAATGCTTCAGTTAGCTGGCATGGACTGTGCTGTCATTCTACTAAACTAGTGAGGAGTTGAAGAAACACACCTAGTAGAATATTTTTATAACGATATTTTTCATTAAAATTTCAAGTGGTAAGGTTTGTTTGACATCTGCACTGGAAATATGGCTCCTGAGAGCATGACTACTTGTATAAGGTAATATTCGTCCTTTCTTGTTAGATATGTTACAGTAGATTTTTGGGTATTTTGGTCAGTATAACATCTATATGCAACATCAGCAACATCTTTCCCGTGTCTCAACATTCTCTAATTCTACTTTATCCACTTCTTTGCTTTTTCCTATGAATTGGAAAAACCAACAAAAGCACATACTAGAGGTCTCCAGAGCTGTGACCTTTGTCCCACACTTCCATGTTCTCCCTTCTCTGCTTCCTCTCACACCTCAGGCAATAAATAGTCTAAACAGAGAGAAGCTTTAAAGGTCAGTGTTCTGCAAGTGCCCTAGGCAGGGCTGGAAAGTCCCTGACACTGTTGGGATATGACCTTGTCATAAATTCTCAGGTACCACTCTCTGCCTTAGCACAATCTATTTGAGTTATGTCAAAAAATCTGAGATAGCTGATTAATGATTAAAGTTGACTTCACAAAGTCAGAGGCTTCTCTAGTTATTGATTTTATTCTATTTCCACACTATTAAACCACAGTTTAGCTGCTGGCTGACAGTCCTAGTACTGAGCAGTAAATCAGGAAATGAATGGTAGTTTAATGGAAATATTAACACCTCATTGGTGTATGGAAGACTCTGTCTTGTGATGTGAACTCCTAATAAAAAAAGAGGTGTAATATGAAATAATGAGCATTCTAGATTTCTAAGTGAAGCTGCAGGAAGACAATACAGGTTAAATGTACTGCTCTCTTCTAACAATCCTGGTAAGTTTCTTGAAGATATAATAAATGCAGCTACAACATGGAGCAACCTAAATTTTATCCCAAATAGTAAGCACTGAAGAAATCTAACAGTAGCTGAAAGTTGCATGGCCCTGTTCCTTGTATCTGTGAAGCAAAGGCATTCTCAGAATCTAGCTACTAATTGGTGAAACAAAATTTTGAGGCATTAAATAACAACCTATGATTCAAATAATTTCAAAACTTCTTTTCTGATATCTATTTCCTTTTCTTTTTTTTTTTTTCCCTTTTCTTAGCAAAAAATCCACATATTACTAACTTCTGCAGTGGTTCTTTTTTCTCCAGTACAGCAAACCAAAATTACACACAGCATCTTTGTCAAAAAAATCGTTCTTAAGAAACATTTCTAATTCTTTTCAGCAGTGTTTCTAAATCTCAATCCAGTCCCAAGATGAATCAGACCATATACTTAGCAGCTCTGTCTCATTATCTGTCTCTGGCTTACTGTTTGGGCAAAGTGCCCATGGCAGACCCAGTAGTCAATAATGATTGAAGCTCTTTAATTTTTGTCACATGTATTAACTCCCTTGTCAACATCTGCTCTGAGTTAATTCTGATTGTGAATTACTCAATCTACTCTCCTCACAATTTTTTGGGTTTATTTGTTTCACTGTCTTGAACATTTCTGCATCAAATATGTGGCAAAAAATCTTTCACTGACTTATCTGCATACCCAAGATGACAATGGCCCTTTCTCAGATTTCTAGCTTCATTTGCTATCTTGGTTGCTCAACAAAAGACCAAATCTAAATCTCTCATACACAAGGGGGAAGAAAAAAAAGATAGTGACTGTAATAATATTTTTGCTAGTGTTTTCATTTATCAGTCTGAAATTATATTTTTTCCATGTCTAAGTCTAGAAGATAGACAGTATTCCTTGTGTCATTAGTTAATCAGTATTTAATATCTATATTAGGATTACTCTCTGAGACACCCTTTTCCAGTCCAGTATTATCTCCTTTCTTCCCTCTGAGATACAGAACTTGGTTTTAGACTATAGTAAAATAAATGCTTTCTGATAGTTCATATTTTGCTGTGAAGAGCAGACTTTTAATACCATTAACCTGTTTGTTTAATATAACTTTCACCCTCGTCATCTTCTAATTTCACCAGTGACTTTTTCATTCTGTGTAAATGCTAAAATGGTTAAATTTTGGAGACAGACTAAGAACTGTAGATTGTGTGACATCACTTACTGAAAGTGTATATTAACAATTCATTTCTATATAAAACCTGAAGTATAATGCATCCTGAATAATAATATGTATTGTGATGAATTTATTCTTCTACTATCAGATCATTCATATAAATAATTTCTTTAAAATTTTACTTTTAAATATTTGAAATAATACATCATTAAATTACTTACACCAAACAAATATAAGACTTGGTAAAAGGAAATATTGAAGAGAGACAAAACCAAGTTTTGTATCAGTTCTGCCATAATTTTGGTATCAGAGTCAGAAGAGGAATGGCCTAACAGACTTAATTTATGGGTTTTTAATGACATAACTCACCCTCTTCATGGTTTTTAGATATTGGCACCATACTGGTTTTCTCTCCGGCAACTGTAATTTCATCAGTTCTAGACACTTAGTGGAAATTGACCTTTATCTTCCCAAGCTTCCAGCAGCTAGCTCTTTTTTAAATTGTCTGAAGCACATTCTCTAGATCTGATAGCATTACAATTCTAATAGAATTAGATGCCCCTTATTGGCCTCTTAAGTCAGAAAATCCTTATCACATGACACGACATTCACTTGGCTTTTTCCCGCTAAGCAGTTAATAGGATATTCATATTTTATATACCTGAATATATAAATAAAGCATATATTTACATTTAAATATACATCCTGAAATTTTTACCAATATCTTTGCTACTCCTCTGTACTTTTTTTGTACTTACTCCCTATATTTTCCCTTCAGTTATTAATTTTCTGAAGATATTTCTAGCAGTGACTTAAAATGATCAATTTCCTGTTCTCAACTTGCTGTATGCAAACGTGCAAGTGTAGGTCTATAGCATGCACGTGTATGTTTGCCCCTTTATATATTACATGTGTATGTATTTTTGTATATGTGCACTTAATGTGCACCTAGTGTTCTCACAAATGTAATAGTAGCCTACCTAATCAGTTCCTCAAAATGTTAATTGTGGAAACTAAGACATGTTAAATTGAGGAAATGTTCAAACACAGACAACCCCTCAGCATCTTTTAAATTATGAGTATCTTATGATATTTATCTGATTCTTTTCCTTCAGTGTTTCATTTCTCAAGATGCTGCACAAGATAGAGATTTTTCTGGTTCTGAATGTACTCTTTTAACTTAAAACATTGTTTGGTGGCTGTATCCTCTGCTCATACCACAAGTATGGAAGTTCACCAAATCGAAATTTTATTATGCATTATGAAGCATAAAGAGTCTGGTCTTATTGTTCTGTTGCATGATTTTACAGCTTGTAGGGTACACCTTGTACTTTTTCTTAGGCTGCTAATCCATAAACAATCAAGGTCATTTTTAATCTCAATCCAGTCCCAAGAAAGATACTGTATTTTTTGGTATATATTATCATTTTTCCTTATCTTCCTAGTAGTTTATAATATTTTTTTCATTAATATTTGAGCCACTTTAATCTTTCTGTACAATTTGAATAATACTGCTAGGATATTTATTCTCAAAAATATAAAGATTGTGGGGTATAACCAATTTATTCTTTCTTTTCTTCTTCATTTGCTGTTGTACATTGATTTCTTTGGTTCTAAATCTGTGGTCATTTGTTCTCTCCTTCTTCCATTTTCCTGTTTTGTTTTGTTTTGTTTTGTTTTATTTTTTTTTTTTTGAGGAATTCTTTTATTAAAAAAAGATATATATATATTCAGCAGACAGAGAGGTCAGAGCTTCTACAGGATAAAATATGACTGATCTAGAAGAAGTCTTTGGTGAATTTTGCAGTTACATTCAAGAAATTATGTGAGAGTATACACACCACATGAACAGATGAAATATCCGTTAATGAGGCAAGGGAAGCTCTCGCTGCATGTGTGTGGGCTGGGAAGCATGGTGATGCTAGAACAAGGGTTGTTAACTTCTGCTGTATCCTCCTCAGAAAATCACGTTGCGGGTCGCATCAGCAATTGACCTAACTGAGTCTCACTGTGTGAGCAAGAGGAGATGAATGAGCTCTGACCAGCATTGTATTGAGCTGGCTGAAGAGAAAAGGGGCTTGAATGCACCAAAACCTTCTCTCTGGGCTTGGCTGAGATGTGCAGGTACAAGGTCCCTGCTGGAGATTCAGTGGGCAGTCCCAGGGACTCATCCAGGCAGCCTGTCAGCTGTGAAAGGACAGGGACCTAGGGCTGCTGAGGGACTTATTCTGCCATGCACAATGAATCAAAGCTGCAAGACACCAGCTGAATGGAGAGTGCACACTCTGCAATGCTTTATCCTGGCCAGCCAAGCATCCAGGGGGAGTATAACGTATCTGCATGGCTGAGTGAGTGTTTTCCACTGACTTTGTCACAGTCTACTTCAGATGACTGTTCTCAATAAATCTAAGTGGAAAGCTGCTTATATCCCACCAGTCACTTCCTTGGATGCCAAAATTTGACTGATTTTTTGTCATGGCTGCTTCCAGATTAAATAAATTACATATGAAGAATTTCTGATTTTCTACTTTGATAATAAAGTCTGGAATAATTACATGGGAATTAAATTGCAAGTACATAGTATACTATAACTATGCCATCTATATCCTTAAACATCACAAAAACTACAGGAGTTTGAGTGGGAACTGTTCTCCCACTGTATCATCTTGTTACTTAAGGCAGTGAATAGGAATCCAAGTTTATCTTTCTTCTCTTTTCTGCTTAGAGACTAATTTGAAGGACTACATCTTCTTTTATCAGAATCACATGCCTGAACTTATAGGTTCTAATTGAACACATGTATAAAGTGTTTTGTGCCATGACTTCTGCTACCACAGTTGTATAGGGGTTAAATCTTGACTCATAACACAAAGTTCAAAGGTCACATCCAGCCAAAATTCCTATGATTCCTACCCTAATTGCTACCAGAATACTCTTACCTAGATGTTACTTGGCATTAGCCACCAGGCTACAGATGGAATTAAGGCCAGATGAGCCCCAGTCAGCATGTAAATATCCTTTATTTCAGTTATTAACCTGCAAAATTATTTCAGATTGTGACCCTATAAGAGTTTAGGTCCCTGAAGGTGTTATGTGTACCTCCATGTGACAGATTTCGAGATCAGAGTATGATGTGGAAGCATTTCAGAAAAAAAGAACAGAATTTCATTTGAATAAGTGTGAATTAGAAGATTTTTCCAAGAATATGTTTAGTGAACACAGCTGCAAATGGGCATCAGACTAACTTGTGTGAATTAGGAAAAAAAGAAAAAAGAAGAAGAAAAGTATGAGACTTGAACTTTTTACCTTCTGTCAAGTGAGATTTTTAGCATCAACAATTTCTTGCAACAGATCCACTAGTTTTAGTCCCCAGGATATATTGCCATTCACATAGCCATGAAGTATCCTGTTTCTAATATGTGGAACATAGCTTCTCTGAAATTCATGGCCCCTACCCCCACCTCTTATGCATGAGGTAGATTGTTGTTGGTGAGTTCTGAACAAGGACCTTTCAAGTAAGCCCTGAGGTGCCCTTTAATATAAAATCTGAGATGACAATGTCCCCTCAGACTTCCTTTCTGCTTTTGAGATATTGTATTTTCTGGATGAGAATAAAACTGAAAGATACTTCAAACAGATCCATCTTTCCTAGTCTTACCTGAGAATATGAAAAAAACCATCAAGGGATATACATAATCTTGATACTAATCAAAGCATGCATGCATTTATTAGATTAGTTTCTTCTCTATCTTTCTCCTGATTAAAATATCTTGAACAAGATTTTCTGAGGAGCAAGTAATTGTTCTTTTCATGAATTCAACACATGACCCAATAGAAGGACAACTGCATGCTTGACTGCAGATTGCCTGTTTACTCTTCATGGTCTGTCTGGCAAGGCTAATTACTGGAAATCAAAGAAAAGCTTTTTTGTTTTTTCCTACTCAAATGAAGAGAAAATGTACGCATGGTCCTCATATTACAGCCATTGGACGCATTTGATCCTTTTCCTTCTCATTTATAATATTGATGAACAAGCAAGGGCAGAAATGGTGGAAACTGCACCCAACCCGGAGGGACTAATGGTGCTCCCATCTACTAAATTAAAACCATAGATCTGCTTAATGAGGTTTACCTCATGTCCAAATTCCTCCTTTATGTTGAGGAATTTTAGGAGATAGTAGATTCTTAGGAGAAAAGGAAGGCTACTCATTACATCCAGTCCCTGTGTCAATGTTATGCAATTACGATTCATAAAATTACCACTTTAACAACTTATACTGGTTGCTAAAGAAACTATTATATTAGTAATTTTAAAATTTGATGCCTAGTTTTTCTCTATCTTGTAAGACTTCTGTGAACCACTGCTCTTCAGGCAGAACGTATTTATTTCTGCTATCAAAGGTAATGATGTTAGGGGAAAAGATATGAAAGAAGTGTGACTGAAATCTCATGAATAAAAGTATGTCACAGATTCTTCTAAACCATCTACATTTTTTATGGCAGGAGTAAAATTACTTCTAATGTGACTTTGAAGATAAATAAGAGTCCCAAATTTCTAAAAACATTTATGTGCTGTAAACATTTTATTGAAAAGTAAATGTGTATGTATTTTGAAGAGAAACAGCAAAAAATATGTTAACTCAATGGTCCTAATTTTATGTCATTCCTTTTTTTTTTTTTTAATGGCATTTCAAGGTGCAAATCCCCTCCATCACTTTCATTAAAAGGGTAGATGGTATATTCTATTTTTCTTCTCAGCAAATCTGAATTTATAAAATTCCTGTAAGGTCTGCTCCCCAGCATTTTATACTGTTTCTTATGAAAGAAGCCTTTTTTGAGAGTGACTTAAAATTTTTCCTGTTTAAATTTATTTTCAGTGAGACTGAACTATTTTATTTTTTATTTTTCTGAGATGAAAAGAAGCTTGCAATTAATCAGTTTTGCATACATGATACCAGAAGTTCTAGATGTGACTAGAACTTCTATTATTTAGGCTCCTAATTTAAGGTCTTCTCTTTAGTTAAGTCACATGGAAACTCTGCAGTCTGGGTGAGGTATCTCTGAGTCTCCTCAACAAGACTCACAGTACCAACTGGCCTGTGGTGGCCATGGCTACTGGACCCGTGATGGAAACTTAAACTGACAGCTGGGCTTAAAACAAATATTCAAATTTTGCATTTCTAACTTGCAAAGTATTTCAATTATCAATTTTGTGTATTTTAGTTGTGTAAGCACTGACTGAACAAGAAAGATACTAGGTGCAAAAGTGGGAAGTCTGTGACCACGAGGACTCTAATTCTGAGACAATTCCCCAACCTCCTTGTATAATCAGTGTAATAAAAAATTTCCATGTCTTCACCAAATGTAAAAGAAGCTAAAAGGACCCACCCAGATACAGATAGGTTTTATTGCACCCAAAGAAAATAAAAGAATAATCCTTGCTTTTTTTTTTTTTTCAACACCTTTCTTCAGCAGAGCACAATTGCAATCCTTAATCCTACTTAATGAATGGCAGATGTATAACTAAAGATTAAAAAATCTTAATCTGGTGTGACCTTCTGCACATCATAGGCTGACAAGTTTCATTTACAACTCTTGAATTCGGGGACTTGTTTGACTATTGCAAACATTCCAGAAAGGAAAAACAATATTAAAATGAGAGTTACAAAGGATAGAGAATTTTATTCTCAGACCATCACAAGAATTAGCAACTAATGAAGTTAAGCTCATCCAAACAGCAAAAGTTACACCCTTTAAATGATAGACAGTGATTCTGGAAACAAAAGAACAAAGAAAAAAGCACACTGTACTTCAATACTTATGGATTGTTGGTTTTGGTTGGGTTTTGTTTTTTTTTTCAATATTATACTAGTTTTTGAATACTATGACTGAGCAAAACATGAATCATATAAGAAAAGGATCCCTAAACTTATGCATAACATTAATGGCATGGAAGCCACAGGCCTGAATGGAGCTGATTCTGCTGCTGCCTTCACTTACGACACAGGGCTTGGATCAGTTGTGGCTGCTGTTTTACATCATATTTGAGGCCATCATTAATCCCAAATTTCTAACAGGCACTTGAGAGACCACAATGCCTAGAAATCAGTAAGGCATACTCAGCTGTTTATCATTATATTGAGACAGTGTAAAGGGACAAGTGGTTTTGTATTCTCTTCAGCTCTGTTTAGACATGGAGAATCGTAAAGATAAGATTTGCTTTGATAAAAAAAACATTGTTTTAATGTAAAAAGTATAAACAGCGTGAAAGTTCTAGAGAGGGAATCCTCTAATCAAAATAGGGTGCCATATAAGAAAATAAACTTATTTACACCTGCTGAAAGTTGCAATTTTAATTCTCTATATTTTGATTTTAAGATTGTAATGGAAAATTTTATTAAATGTTGTTTTCTATTCTAAGTGCTGCTGATAGTCGAAATTGGCCAAAAATGTGGAAATGCAAGTGTGGAACATTATGTGAAACAAATAAAACTTTTCCCTGTGGAATCATTTTTATGAAGCAACTTGTCATCTGCACACAATTCTCTAGTGGTTGGTTGGACAGCAACTAAAAATAAATGTGCCAGCTTTGTGTGCATTGTGCAGCCTTCAGCCTGGACTAAATGAGTTAGAATTGTCTCAGACAAACAGCAAGGGTGAGTTTAATTCTACACTTCTATGAGAGGCTGTTTGAAAAGGCAAAAGAGTGCTGGATTTTGGGGCTCTGGTGTTAACAGTTGCCATATCATGTGTCTTTAGAGAGGTCATTTCCATGACCAGGGACAGGAGATGGAGCTTTCTCTTCCTGCTGCTACTGCATCTACTTCTTGACTGAAGAGAAGTTCCTTCAGGCACTGTATATTTTCTAGGCATAGTCAGACTGAAAGACTGATTTAAAGCTTGAGTATGGGGGACACAACGCCTAATGTGTTGGAAACTTGCGATTGCAATATGCCCCCAGGTGGACTCAGCTCTAGGCCTGCTTGCTTGAACCCATTTCCCTAAGTCCCTATAAAAGCAATAGAAATTATAAAGTTGGGCCTTCAAAACTGCTTGCTGTATACTTTGTAATGTTAATTATTGCATTCAGGATGAAAAAAAGGGGAGGGGCTAATTCTGTTTGGTAATGAGGACACTATTCTGTGCATTCTTTTTTCCAGTTCTGCAACACGTGTAATTTAAAGTGTGTTAATTAAAAAGTGTAAAATAATAGTGTCTTTAGTAGGAGCCCTGACTCCAGCTTTTTCAGTTAAGAGATTCTTCTGATTCTATGAACCTAAATAACAAAAATAGTATTTCATTTCAAGAACTCAGTATTTGCTGTTATGTAACACATTTACTTCTCTTTATAAGTAGTGGAGTTATTGCAGATTAACATTTGCCCAGTAATGCAGCCAAAATTCTCCACAAAGGGAAATCCTATTCCCCAAACTTTTAAAGCTGAAAGAACTATGCTATTCCTAAGCTAACTTTAAGTAGCCACTTGTAACCATCATCTTAAATATAGGATTGCCCCAGTCATTAATTTTGACATGATTTTGAGAAGAGGGGAGATGAGATAAATTTTTAAAATAGACTCTTTCCTTCTCCTTCATCTTTGTTTTCACCCTGCAGTAATTTCATGACTTTTCAGTGATTATCAAATGCTCATTCTCTTCTATTTTACCTGTATCTTATGTGTTTATGTAAGTGCTCAAAATCTCCTGATACAGCATAAAAGCAATTAAAACAGTAAAGAAAAGCTATAACTGATTTCATGTCTTCATGTCCAGCAGTCAAAATAAAGCACTGGAAAGAAATTAATAGTACACAGAAACAAATACTTAGTCACATAAATCAATATCTGGGATTCTATTTTACAGTCTTTACTTATGTTGACTGCTATTTTATGGTCAGTCTGAAATTAGATTGCGTGTGTAAGTACTGCTCAGCCTTAGTTTAGATTGTCAAATAACATCCTATATATTGATTAGTGTTGTGCCAACATCTGCAATGCTTCCTGGATAGCAAACAGAATTGCTATTTAATTAAAGAAGCAATCACTCAACAGCTGGAAAACAAACAAAAACCTGAGAAACTAACTTTCTAAATCTCAGGAAATGCAACAAAACCTAAAGAAATTCTCCAAAACAACAACATCACCATCCAACCAGCAAAACAAAACCTAAATACAAACAGAGTCACTGGAAATGAACTTCAGATGTGAAAGGAAAGTTTAAAAATGTAGCTGTAGTTAACTGAATATAGGCACATAAAGATCTGGAACTGAATTTGAAAAAGTTGGAAGTTTCCCAAAGGGATCAAATTAAAATGACATTCAGAACAGCGTACATTAAAGTTACTCCTATTCCTAAATTAGCTCATTGAAACTTCTAATGATTTTAAAGGGAAGGCTCATATGTGTGCATCATTACATGTATTTCATTTTTCTCTGATCCCAAGCTGGTGTCTGTGTAATAAATTCAAAACCTCATATGCTGCCACTTCTTCAGCATTTTTTCAGCTCTGTGCTTTTTGTTTATGCAAAATCTGGATATTACTTTACTAATAGAGAAGGAAATTCCTTGTTTTCTAGTATGTTCTCTTCATTGAAGTAATGTCCAGCTGACTAGTAAAAAGGAAAAAAAAGCCAAATGCAAACTTACATAATCTCAAAGGATTGCAGTACATGCCAAGGCAAATATATGTTTATAGAAGGTACAACATGTTGCTGAAATATTTGCATGGCATTTGAAATTAACCTGGAGAAATAGCAATTAATATTCAATAGTTTTACACACCTAGAGTTAAATCTAGGAACTTAACACCTATCACTTCAAGACTAGCAAGCCAATAGCCGTGACCTGACATTCAGAAAAGTAAAGAGTGTTTCCCTTTGAAATGGAAAATTAAAGTCATAAAAACCACCACAATAACTTTCTATGCTTCTAAGTCTGCAATCTCTTTCTCCTGGGTCTTTTCAAATGCATCACAAGTTCACCTTATCAGAGGCACTATGTGTCTAACAGATCAGTGAAATTAGAAATCACTGCTGATTCATCTGGCAGGGTTTCTGCATTGTGGTAAAACTGAGACTGAAGGCCTGCGACTGAAGTGAACCAAGCTCGACTTCCAGCAAGTGTGTGCATGGCATTTAAATGTACTATACCTACATCAAAAGGCTGCTGAAGGCTAACGTCTCTAAACATGAGAAGAATGCATGGCATACATGAGAACAAATGCTATGTGTGTATAAAATAAGCAAAATATTTTGTAATGAATTACCAAGATTGTAACATTATGTGCAAAAGTATATTTTTTCAGAGGGAAATACAGCAAAGTGTAGCTTTAGCTCATGAAGAAGTAAATCATTCTTTTTGTTGCCTGATTAACTTTTTGATATTATTGTTAGGTATGGAGACTAGGAAAGAGAATGACTGCTGACTGATGGAAAACATGTTCCTTAGAAACAGCTGTACATAATACATCCTGAAAAAACAAGCAACCAAATAAACAAACAAAACCAAAACAAAACCCTAGATAAAATACCCCCAGCTAACCAGGAATTTGGAGTTTGCACAATATATGCATGCTGTCATGCCTTGTGTGGAATGAAAGTAGGGAGGAGGTGTAGCGCTGCAAGGAGTGCTTCATTTTGTCCATAAAAGAGTGCTGTGGGTTTTACATCCAGGAGCTACAACCGGAGATAAAAAGGATTTATGGGTCTTCATTTCCTCCTCTTTCCTTTTGTGGCTGTAATTTGCCTGTTTTGGAAAAAATCTGTTGTTTCAGAAATTACCATGAGAAGACAAGGATGATTTTCTCAATTGCAGAGCTGGTAGGCATATAACAATGCTAAAACAGTAATAAAAAAACACAAATCAGAGTTTGGGCTTAGAGTTTAAACTCTTTGTGGGCTATGAAGAAAACTGAGAGGATTCCAGATGAAATAAATAGAAGAGAATGCTGTTTGTGAATTAGTTTATAAAAAAATGCTTGCCATATGATTTGGCTCAGAGGAAAAGATATAAAGTATTTCATACATCTTTCAAATTAAAGTGTCATGTTTGAATAAGCTAAACTCCTCCGGCGTCTGGGAACAATGCCAAAGTACCAACAGCTGACATCAGTTGTAAAGGAACCTATGGTCTCTCCTAAGAAAATGACTGTTCAGTTAGTAAAGTAAAATGAAGAAATCCTATATGCTCAGGAAGCAAATTCTTGTTTAAATCTTCCAGATATCTTACTTATCTATTTTTTCCAATATTAGTTCATAAGAATTTGAAATATTCCTTTAGCCTTTACTCCTCTATGCCAGTTTAGGTCAGAAGTAGAATACCTTGTGGACTTCCAATTTGGGTAAATCCAACACAAAAATCCTGAAAAGACAGATGGTCCTGATGTCAAAAATGTTACCCTATTGTTTTGGTTTATTTATAAAATCATCTAACCATAGTCATGCTCAAATAGCTAATGTTGAGAAACACTACTTGCTTCCCCAGCAAGACAGAAGTTATGGAGATACCAATGTACAGCTAAGACTGAACTGCATTTTGACATCTTATTGTTCATGCTCAGTCTGCTATGTGATGCATTTTAGTTTAATATACTTCTTCTATAATTGAGACTGACTTAAATTTCTTCACTGGCAATTACAGCCTTACAGTACATGACTAACACATGGTAGCACAACTGGTCTCCAGCTTGTACCCTTATTTTCAGACTAACTGTGTTGAGAGTGAGACAGATAAGGATCTTCATTTCCAGGCACCAGTACTCTGCCTGGGAAATTGCTTAACAGAAGATTATTGGTATGGGAAACAAACAATCGCTCTAGCAATAATGATACAAACCCACTGACTCTGATATAAACTGAGGAAAACATGAAGAAAATGCAAGAACAAACAAGAAACAAAACAGTTTAGTTTTTTTTGACTTGTTGCTCTGTTTAAAGTTGAAATCTTCCAGTTTGATGTGGAAAGTCTGACATTAATTTGGATATTTATTTTGCCCTTTTATAATTGAATAATGTTTGGTTCTAAGAGACCTTTTCATTCTAATTTAAACATTAAATTCTCCATGTATAAATATTTATTCATTGCATATGGTCTTTTCATTGCAAGCAGACTGTTGCGTTTTCAGACTGATAAAGGTCAGTTCATCAAAGAATACAGGTATAATAATGAAACAAAGCAACCATTTGTATAATTTAATGGCGGCAAGAAGTCCAGGCTAACAGTCTGACTAATGACTAATTTAATTTCTTTCAAAATTCTTCAGTAAGGAAAATGTGACAACACTAAACATTTCTCATAGGAATAGGTTAAAGCTCTGTATCTTTTATCTTTTTTAACACCAGAATATGGATTGAAGCTTCATTTATTCACAAAACTGAGCTAAACCCATGAGGATATACATACATATATTAAATAATGCTTTGGAACATTTTGGGACAATGGAATGTTGAAGTGTTTTCACAGTTCTTTACATACTTTTAGGCTACATTGGAGATGATGGCCTCAGTCCTTTTTCCAGTGTGATACTGCCACAAGTTGTCACTTTGAAAACACACTGATATAACCAGTACGTCTTGGTTTATAGATAAAGCTAACTAGAAGAGACATAGTCAAGTTAACAGAAGAATCATTCTCCCTAATGAAAAGTATGTTTTTGTTAAAATCAGGCATACTTGTGGTTTTACAGTTAACATTTTTGTTACTTGCACTGGTTGAGATGAGTATTTATTAACAAGGTGAACTGCAACTTGCACCAAAATAAACTTTTTATTTTCCCCCTCAAATAAATCAATATGGCTACTGAGAGACACAGATACTTCAGATAAAAGGACTCTAAATAAAAAGCAAGTGATAATTATGAATTATGCCATTTTTCAATTACAGTCTAAGCCTATCCCTGTATTGTTTTTATGTTATATAATCCTAGATAAAGACCTGTCAAAAAAGGATAAAAAGGTTGGTACCTAAGACTATTGCAGAACTTCTCTATCAGGTTTGAATAAACTCAAAAAGTTTGAAACAAATTTTCAAATTGATAAATTTGCTGATGTCATCTCTTATGTTTATAGTAGCACTAATTGAGAAAAAAATGTTAAAATATTTCAATTTTTTAACTTTTTTTTTAATGTCCATTCTTTTTAATTTTGAATTTTAATAAAAGGAAAATAAGGAAATACACAAAGGTAAGATGCCTGTGATCCAAAATAATTTCTAAATCAAAAATAATTTCACTTAATGTTTTAATGTACAATGAAATTATTAAAAAAGATACAGGGCAGATACAGATAAAGAGCAATATGTTAGAAAAACATTGCTTTAAGTGGCTGTACTACAGTGCCAATCTCACAGAGCATGTTGTATCAATTATCTGAAAGTCAGAATGTTAATACACAGACCAATCAACTATACCCGTAACCATGCCATACCAAAAATTTAACTTAATTATCATTCCCTGCTCAATGACACAATGTCTATTTGTTGCAACTTGGGGAAATTAGGAAATTTAAGCAAAAGAAGTGAATTCTAACAGATGTCTGTGTTATAACCTTTACAGAACTAGAAGGAATCAGTCAGCCAGTTTAAAAGAATGGTAGAGTACACAAAGGCTGTTCTATCAAATTTCCCTTCTTTCTTTCCAAAACCAGAATATTATATAGCAACAGAGACAGAGAACTAATATCTTATGTCATTGCTTTTTTGTTTGGTTTGGGGTTTTTTAACATTTGTGAAGAAACATGGGTATTCAATTTTTTTTTTTTTTTTCCTTTTTCAGCTATGTGTCCAAAACCAAGACCCATCATTTGACAATCATGGTCTTGCAGATGCCATCACCTAGGAAGGAAAATAATGGGGTAGCTTCTGTGGGGGTAAAAAAAAAATCATGTCTGACTTCCTTGATTAGTGGACTTTCAAGTGTTTCATGGTCCATTGCAGATTTTTCACCCTCACCTTCTACTAACCCTCATTATTCCACAAGAATTAGCTACATCTCCCTCTCTTTCTCTCTTCTTCTCAGTGTATGGTTTCACAAGACAATGGCTTTTCTTTCAAAGCCACTTTGGAGTAGCTGTGCCATTTTGTCCCTTTGATCATAGCTCACCTGCACAACAGCTTGAGCAGCAGCTGTAAACTGGCTCACTGAAATTACCTGCATTGGAAATATGACACCATTTTGACCCCTACAATTTCATTCAGCCCCATTTGTTGAAGGGCCCAAACAGGGACTATATGAGGAACTCATAAATTGTCTTTCCTGAAAAAAAACAGCGTCATGAAATTACATCTTTTACCCACTTGTTTTATCTTTTACTTCTCTCCTTGCTAACTTGTCAATCGACTCCTAAGGCTAACTACCCTCTTCTGTCAAACTGATCAGTTAGCATAATGAACCCCATTTCATGGCAACTGTTCCCAGTGCTGCTATAGTATCAAGTTTGGTTCTTCTTTTTCAGACCTGAAGAATACTTGAAAAAAAAAACCAAACCACATGACTGCTTCTTTTTATTTCCCAAGTGTATCAGTGGAACTAAAAAAAATATTGGTTCCCTTCCAGTTTTGTCAGCATGTAATAATGCAAAATAATGTAAACTAGAAATGTGGAGATTGGGGGAACAAGGTTTTACCTCCAATCTGAGTCAATTAAATTTCTTATGTTCAGGTTTTACATTACTCTTGTCCATAACATCTTAGTGGCTATCGCAAAAAATTCTAACTGCTAATTTGTAAAGGCATGTTTGATTTAATTTTCTCATTTAACACTCTACCTCCATTATGGTGACATTTACAAGCTTTAAGAATGTTTTGGTTGGCTTCTGACTCTTCTCATATTTGCAGGGCTATGACCTTTGGATAATGAAAAACCCATGGGATGGCTCCCCAGAATAGAGTGTTGCAGTGGGGGACACAAGTTCTTTAAGAAAGATTGTGGAGTCTCTCCTTAGTGAGATTCAAAATTCTTCTGAATTCAGTCTTCAATGACTGGCTTTAGGCTACCCTCATTGAGTAAGGTGATTGGGCCAGATCACCTCCCAAGGTCTCTTCTAACCTCAAACACTGTTATTCTATGAATTATGTTATCACATAGATAAATTTGAAGTTCATATCTGGTTTCTCTAGTATTTCCAATATAATAAGATGATTGATGGCATTTTTCAGCGTGACTATGACTCAGATCAAGTAGTTGTGTTTTTTCTTGAGGAACTGGCACCTACCAGTGCCTTGTGTTCAAAGAAGTCAAGATAAGAGATGCATTATCCGGACTCTTGACAGTGCTGTGGTCTGTTTCTCATTATAACCATATAAAATAGCAGGGCATTAGACTGGGATAAAAAGAAACTTGAGCATCCTGCTGAAACAGTGTCAAAAATGGTCTTTCTCCCTTTTGGGTTCCCTCTCTCTGTAAAAGCTGTTAAAAAATGTACTTTAAGGAATTACTGACCTAAGTTAATTATGCAACCATTTGAGAGTTTTCCTTTTTCATTCAGGTAAAAAACGGTGCTGGTAAAAGATCTGGCATCTTCATTCACATACATGAATAATCATTTGGATAAAAGCTGAGTTGAGCCCCAAGAGAGGATAAATGCTATAGAGCTTCCATTAGATTATTAAATTAACTAATATCTAATTTATTTTTTGCAATTTTTGGATTTATTCAAGTGCAGAGAAAATAGAACTTAGGTTGTTCAATTTGGTCTGGTTTGGGTTGTTTTGGGTTTTGTTTGAGGGGAGAGGGTTGTTTTGTTTTTTTAATTTCTATGTTTGCATGATATTAAAAAATATCAGGTTTTGATGGTCTCTCTGATATCACTTCTAAAAAAATTTGGTTTAATTTCTTTTTCATAAGAGAGTGCTTTATTTTGGGTTTAGCCTAGAGAAAATTCTGAAAAGCTATAGTCAACAGGACAAACCCCTGCAGTGTGATTCTTCTATTTGTATTAGGAAGGATATTCTAAATCATGTAGTCTTTTACATTTCCTTCTCTCTTTTTATTTTTTTATTTTTATTTTAACCTGTGATTAACATACATGCAAAATCTCTACAATTTTTAAAATCAAAAAGCACGTATATGAAAGCAATTATTGATCTACATTATTATATTCACTGACATAATATTGGTAAAGATATTGAAGACCTGAAAATCTTTTTAGGCTTAATTTGGGCTTCAGAGGACAATTGAAAAAAACCAGTAATAAAGAACTTCTTTTAGGAGCTGAACTTTACTTTAAGATTGTATATATGTCTGCTTTTTCTCCCACCTCCAAAAGCACAGTCAGAAGAAGATTAATGTAGTGAGATAGGTGGATAATTCTAACCATTTTTAAATAGATGTTTTTCATGGTTTTTAAAGCTTCAAACACCACTTGCATCTTGAAAAACTTGAGCAATGCTGTCTGAGTATTGTTTGAAAAACAACAAAACCCTTTTATCAGGATGACAGTCTGGAAAAAAAAATGACAAATAATTCCTCCACAGATATTTTGAAATACTGTGTTTTGATGGGTGAGATTAAGTGTTTTAGATGGAGGACACTTCTTGCTTAGAGGGACGTTGTCAACTTTAACATCTTTTTGCTCGAATAAAGGCTTTGCTTGGGTGCTAAAGAACACCTTATACTCAGACTTGACTTCCCTTCATCATAGTTTCTCTCCCCTATTTTGCAATATGTTGCTTGTTTTAATATTTCTCATATTTTGAAAGTATAAGCAAGAGTGTTGCTGTCTTGTCTTTTTTCTGCTTAACTACCCCAACAAAATAACAGCATATTAATAAACATTATCCAGAGAGTAAACATTACCAGCATATTAATAAATATTACCATTACTCTTTTAATTTTGAGCAGGATCAAATGTGATAGTCTTAAAATGTCTTCCAGAACTGTAAATGATAATAGGATAAACTCCCTCTTGATTTTTGAAATAAACCAGGCTTTAAATTCAACAAATATTAGTACACATTTTACATTGACCTGTCCTAGGGTCTTCTTATCAACTGCAAAAAGCAGCACGCTGGACAACAGTTGCATTTTTATTTTTAAAAGGCCATCATTAGTTTCTCAGTCCTGTTACCAGCTTTGTCTCCAGTTGTACCGAACATACTGTTTTCAGATACCCTAAGAAGTGGAAGGATAGTGCTATTAATATGACCAGAACTGAGAGCTTGATTCAAGCACTTTTGCCACAGATGACTTCTGTGATATTAAACAAGTTGCTTTTCCTCCAGCCCACTCAGTTTCCTGACAGGAATATAAGACAACAGGGTGTTGCTGCTTTATTAGATTGTTGTGAGGCTATTGAAAGCCTAATCATTGCCCAGTGATGAAAACACTCAGCTGGGAGCAAACGACTGGAAAGCCTTTTCCTTCATTCTATTTGTTTTCATTGAACAATTGTTAAAGAATTAACTGAAGAGAAGGATCATGTCCCTCCAGCCAGCTGAAGGAAGGCACAGCTGAATCAGATTCTTCCCTGTCCACTGGGTTGAGGGATTCCTGTTGGCAATTTTCAACAATTCCTGTGCAACACCCTAACCAGCAGATTCCTGTGCAAAAGCACCATCAATAATGACTTTATGTTTTAATTTAACCCAGCTAGTGCAAGCTGACTGCTAGAATTAAAAATGTTCATAATTTTGAGCTTCTGTAATTTTGTAAATTAATAAAGTACTGAATGCTTCTTAAGGTTTTCAAGAACATAAAGTATCTAGATGGTTTCCTTAATTTTCAGAAAAAATATTTTATCTAAACTTCTTCTGAAGATATATTTCTTTCGGTTCTGTACCGAATCATTAACGCAAAGAAATGTCCGTGAAATCATTTCACTTCCTCGTTTTAAATATCTGCAAGAGGAATAATATAAAATACTTGCACACATAAGAACTTTGTTTTCATCAAGTATTCAAATATGTTCATTATATGAAAATAAAAATGAGAAAACTACACTTTCTACAATGATTTATTTCTATACACTAAGATGAGATAGGGGTATATATTGAGAATTTTGCTAGAAGATTGTGTGTTCTAAGGATGATTATCAAGGAGAGAGGCCTATTACCTTTACAACCTGATTTCAAAATATTTTTGCTTACTATGTAAGTATCTTTGCAATAACATTTCATTCTTTGGAAACACAGTGCGTGAAAAATTATCTTTGTTACATTAATGTTTTCTTAGCTTTTTCTTCTTTCTTAATTAATACCTCACTCCTTGGGGTTTTCTAACTTGGCATATGAAAGTAAATATAAACTAGGTCTCACTAACACTGAACATAGTTTCTTCTTTTCACTTTATCACATGGTGGGTGAAATTATGGTCCCATGAAAATAAATGTAAGAGATCTCATTAAGATTAGTATCAGAAGAATTTCACCTATTTTTCTCTTAATTGCAGCATAAGAGACAGATCTTTTACTTCTCTGTTCATGGAAATATGATCAGGGGCTATAGCTCAGTGTTGAGCTTACCTTGCAAGCACACAGGAAGCTCTGAGTGGAATCCTTCATATTTTTTTAGGCTCATCTGATGCTTTCTTCACATGGGTGACAGCCATGAATGGGACGGTCACTGTCACCTGGCATTGCTGTAAACAGAATCTCAGTCTCAGGTCTCAGTTAAAAATAGTTTTGTCGCCAATTTCTCAGGACACTTGTCTAGAACCATCTTTTTCTGCAAATAACTTGCAATATAACACCTGAAACATGCACTTTTTGCCTATGTTATTGACTATACCTAGACCAGAGTAGCCTGGAGCTCTCTCCAGCTTAACCTCAAGGTTCACTATGGCTCAATGACTTTCAACCAGAGTGAGACTTCAGCATGCAGTCGTTTTCCTTGAGCCTTAATTTCTATTGGATGAAAAAAAGATGCTCCATCTGTGCTGGCAGGAAGCCATGGACTGCTTCTGAATGCCTGAATGATTAGGGAAAGAAGAACCCCAGCATGCAACAGGTGTGTTTCAGCAGGAATTACAGAGATTTTCAAATGGGATGATGGCTTATAACAGCATGTGGCTGCTTATGTCTTCGGAATACAAGGACATACATTTGTCAGAAATTCAACTCATATATAAATGAATATTTAAAAATAAAACATATTTATGCTATATTTTTATAGTACATGCTGTATTTATAGCGACCAAATTTATCTTTGTTGCTTGTTAGGGGGTTTTTAGTTTGGTTGATTTGGATGGTTGGTTTTGTTTTTTTCTCATATTTTAGTGAGGATTCTGGAAGCTGAAACCTTTAGATTTAAGTATCAGCTCAGGAATTCTAAACAGTGTAGTGAATGTTTTTAATTATGTTTATTAAACTACCAAATCCTTAGAAAACACTTGATGAGAGAAAGAACTGAGCCAACTTTTCCTGTAGTGGAGGGCAATTGCACTACATCTTGTCAAGACCAAAAAATATATCATTTGGAAGTAAGAATTTTTCATATACCATGCTACTATTGTTTCAGGTTGAAAAATAGATTTATAGTGTTTGGTTGATATAATAAGAGGAATATTCTAGGATTATGCATTTTTTTTCTATTAATCTTTGGTCTGGTTTTATAGCAAATGGCTCAATGGAATATCTGCTGTAACTATTTTGACAGAAGGGCACAGCAACTTCATAAGTTCATTGACTTAAAAGTTTCTGTGTCTGTCTTCTTCTCCTTTGAGAGATCCATATGTTTGTGATTCTTATTAAAAAATAGAAAGTTATTTGGATTACAAATAAATACCTATCATTATTATCTTACTGCCCTTTAAATTTCCTGCAGAAATTTGACAATTATTTCAGTAAAGTAGAGTATACATTAACATAATCCTTGCCAGAATGATTCTACACAGATCTTTGATCATGATCTCTGAGCATGATCTTTGCTCCTATAGTCCTGCCTGCTTAGAACAGAAATATTATTTAAAGGTAGGTTAAAAAGTTTAAGAAAATCACAAGAGCTTTCTTTTAATTTTATTCTAACTCCTCTAGATTGTGGACACTACATGGATAACTAGTTTTTTCAGATTTTTATTTTGTGACTATGTCTTTGATCTTTACAGCACAATGAAATGTACCTTATCTTTCAAGGAACAAAAAGGTCTTCTTTTGTATCATAATAAAAGCACCCCCGAAAACAAAAAACAAACCACATACAAAAAACCCCACCAAAATGAAACTGCTATATGATTTGATTTATTGCAAAGACTTTTCATTTTAAATTTCTCATATTAAATTTTAGGAATTCTGTTTCATCCAAAATTCTACCATTTTTCCAATCATTTACAGCTAATAAAATTGCCATGAAAAGAAAGCTTTTATTCTGAGTAGTTCTACATAATCAAATAAAACAGGTCACGTTCATAAATTTTGCAAAAGTACTGTCACAGTACTGCACATCAGGAGAGGTGTAAAATATTATTGGACTGTTAAAGCAAAAATATGGAAAGTCTCCTCAAATGTAATGTCCCTTTGCAACCAGCATGATATCAAAATTTGTTTAAATATTTTGAAATGTTGGCAAACTCACACTATACTGTTGGAACCTAATTTGAGATTCATGTTTCTGACAGGTTGTGAGCCCATTTCCTTAGAAATGTTGATAAAAAGCCTTGCACTTACATGAAGTAACATAAAATGATACAAGCTATATAAACACTTGAGCTATCTCTAAGAGAAAGTTCTGGTTCTGAAGTGAAGAAATACAGAGAAAGAAGGAATAGCATGAAGAGATGAATTTAACTTTTTCCTATTTACATAAAATAACAAGAGGAGAATGATGCTTTTCTCAAATTCATTAATAGATAAGAAATTATATTTATGTATTTCAAGGGCAGGGAGTGGCTTTGAAGAGCAAGTAGGGCCAGTTGCTTTTTTTTCAGCAGTTATTTTTACACAAATTAAGTAAAAAGAAAAAGAAATAGTAAACTTGTTACATCTTCACAGATTTGAATCTGTTTTCACCATTTCTTTATAATTAGAAAGGAGACCTTTGTAGCTGAAAGTTAAAGCTGCAACATAATCACCTCATTAGAAGATAGGGATTTTAAAAGAAATGCATATACCAAGACCCATCGTAGAAGAGCAAATGTTAGCAATACTGACATAAACATAACATCTGGCCTCTGAGACAGGATTTCCAGCATCTCAGACTGCCAGGGAACCTCCTTCCATCTTTATCACTGTCAAGGCCTGAGAGGGAATTCACAGTTTGGTTCTCATCAGCACCACCAACTATTTGTGTGGAGGTCATTGCTGAATGGCAGCGACACTGAACAGCTGCCTCAACAGCTTTGCCAGTACAGGGGGTGAGAGAAAGTGAGAATTGAAATGTAGCTCTCCAGGATGCTGTGCTACTGAATAACCCTTCTTCTTCCCTTTTTTTTTTTTTTTTTTTTTTTTTTTTTTTTTTTTTTTTTTTTAATTTGTTTGTTTGTTTCTTTAATCAGAGGTTCACTGAAAGTTTGAAAGGCTTCAAGCGTGAGGTCAGTGCTGCTAGGTCATTTAGCTGTTTGCCAAACACTATGGAGGATAAAACAAATCTGCAGAGGCCCCAAAGTATATAAATGCTGTTCTAGATGGGGCCAGCATATTTTTATCACATGTAACATCTGATTGAGGAACTGCCTTCTACAAATATTTGATGCAAATGAGAGCATGCTCTCACATGAGGAGTCCTGCTGATTTTTGTGAGAAATAATGATTTGCAGCACTGAGACTGTTGTGTGGCCAGTAAGGCTCAGCTGGAAGCTTGTCACAGTCAGTTCTAAATTTGTGCAACATAGAAATCACTCTGTGCATATTTTCTACAAATCCGCATTTGGCTTCAGGTTGTGTTTTTAGCTGGTTGTTTGAAATCATTGCAATAACACTCTTCATTTATCAATTTATTTAAGCAAAGAAAGTCACACAGTACTGAAAATTTATTTTTGTTGCCTTTTTTATTATTATTTTTTGAAAATTTTGCCTCAATATTTAACCTATTTTTGCTTTAAGTGTTCTATGCCAAAGTTAATTGAAAAATTAAAGCTTTCAGCCTGTAAGTTGAGAGTCTGAGAAGTTCTTGTTTACTCAGCAGATAATTTCTGAACTGGAAAGATTCTGACGTGGACTTACATATGGCAACACCCTAGCATGTCATACTCATTTTAGTAGTCTAACAGCTCTGATTCAGGCACCCACAGGATAACATGTTGAATACACTTCTTTGTGAAAGCTGCTCTTGCAAAGGAAGAGATTTTAATTGAATGTGTGTGTTGAGGAGGATAAGGGTATCGGATGCCTGAAATTAAGTTTGTCTGTAACATTCAAGGCAGTATGCAAACTAATGAGATGTAGAATTGCCACTACATCTGTTACCATTTGGTCACATTTAGGATGAACACTTAAAAGAAAAAATCTTGTTTTGGAGCCCTATTTGCTGAAAATAATATAATTGGTGCATACACGTTCATGCTGTGTATTTAGTGCTAGAGGAAAGCAACTAAATGGGATACTTTTCTTCTTCTTTATATTAATATTTAATTAAAAGTTCAAGACATTATCTTTTGACAGATACTCCTTCAGCCATAGGAAAAATATATCTACAGTAACACTTTTCTTGTTTGATCTCTTTTTTTTGGGTCAACTTACTTTCATACACAGACACACACAGATACTGCATTCCATGATTGAGACACAATGCTGTTAGCAATTTTTATGCTTGNGGAGAGGAGGGGGTGGAGAAGCAAGGGCAAAAAAGGAAACAACCAGAACTACAGTATCATGAGATGCAGAACATTCTTTTTTTAAAAGTAATTTCTAAGTCAAAGAGTATTGTAAAATTGATACCCAAGCTTTTCACATATGGCACAGTCAAAATTCCCTGTGAAAATAACCTTTGTAATCTAACAATCACAATGTTGGAAGTTTTTCATGTACCTGTCTTTAAAATGCAGTAAAATAAGGGAAAGTTCCATATATCCCTACCTTATAGCAGTGTAATATAGGCAAGATAGAGCCTTGTGTGCCCATAGGGCACAGGCACCCAAATTAACAGATCCTCAAGCAGACAAAACTACATTTTCAATTAAATTAAAGATTGTATAATGATTCTCAAAAGTGCCTCAATTCACCGTTCTGTTTGCTTCTGACAAATTCCATGCATGAGGTAAATCATGACAGAAAGCCCTAAGGTAGTCTTTGAAATGAAACCTACATGAGTTATGATGAAGAGAGATAAGAATTGAGCTTTTCACGCATTGTTAGCCTTTAAGAGATAACAATTAAGGCCGAAATAAGCTGTGACAGTCATCTGGATGAGTGTCTTATTGTAGGTATAACGGAAAGATGATAATACAGGAATAATTTTATCAAAGTGATAAGCTTGGAAAATTAGAACAGAATAGAACAGTACATTCAGAAGGAACCTACAGTGACCATCTGGTCCAACTCCTTAAATCTAGTCCAACTCCCTTCATCTAGTCTCACTGTCTAGACAAAGAAGAACACCAAAAGATGCATTCAACATACTTTAGAATGGATGGATGTTGAACAATATCACATTTGAGAGTGTTGGAAAGTAGAAAATCATAATAAAAAAGCCACTGGAATATGGACTTAAAAATATATTAAAGGTATTTTATTTATTTCTCTCTTTGAGTTGGTCCANATACTTTTCTTCTTCTTTATATTAATATTTAATTAAAAGTTCAAGATATTATCTTTTGACAGATACTCCTTCAGCCATAGGAAAAATATATCTACAGTAACACTTTTCTTGTTTGATCTCTTTTTTTTGGGTCAACTTACTTTCATACACAGACACACACAGATACTGCATTCCATGATTGAGACACAATGCTGTTAGCAATTTTTATGCTTGAGGCCAGGGAAATTGTATCACACTTGCTTTTGACTGCAGATCAAGAACTGTAGCTCTAGCATGACAAAAATAAAAATAGCAAAAAGGCTTTGAAGGTTTCAAATGCTGAAATTCTTAAGTACAGCTTGTTAAAGTGGTTACTTGTTCACAGTAGCATTTGCTGCCTTGCTAATGATCTTCTGGTTGGGATGGATCCAGCCAGTGCATCTGATACAGAAGTTTGAAATTTCACAATAAACTGTTTCATTAAGACTTTGGGGGAGGAATGTGGGTGCGGGGGTGGGGGAGTGGGGAAAGGGGGTTGGAGAGGAGGGGGTGGAGAAGCAAGGGCAAAAAAGGAAACAACCAGAACTACAGTATCATGAGATGCAGAACATTCTTTTTTTAAAAGTAATTTCTAAGTCAAAGAGTATTGTAAAATTGATACCCAAGCTTTTCACATATGGCACAGTCAAAATTCCCTGTGAAAATAACCTTTGTAATCTAACAATCACAATGTTGGAAGTTTTTCATGTACCTGTCTTTAAAATGCAGTAAAATAAGGGAAAGTTCCATATATCCCTACCTTATAGCAGTGTAATATAGGCAAGATAGAGCCTTGTGTGCCCATAGGGCACAGGCACCCAAATTAACAGATCCTCAAGCAGACAAAACTACATTTTCAATTAAATTAAAGATTGTATAATGATTCTCAAAAGTGCCTCAATTCACCGTTCTGTTTGCTTCTGACAAATTCCATGCATGAGGTAAATCATGACAGAAAGCCCTAAGGTAGTCTTTGAAATGAAACCTACATGAGTTATGATGAAGAGAGATAAGAATTGAGCTTTTCACGCATTGTTAGCCTTTAAGAGATAACAATTAAGGCCGAAATAAGCTGTGACAGTCATCTGGATGAGTGTCTTATTGTAGGTATAACGGAAAGATGATAATACAGGAATAATTTTATCAAAGTGATAAGCTTGGAAAATTAGAACAGAATAGAACAGTACATTCAGAAGGAACCTACAGTGACCATCTGGTCCAACTCCTTAAATCTAGTCCAACTCCCTTCATCTAGTCTCACTGTCTAGACAAAGAAGAACACCAAAACATGCATTCAGCATACTTTAGAATGGATGTATGTTGAACAATATCACATTTGAGAGTGTTGGAAAGTAGAAAATCATAATAAAAAACCCACTGGAATATGGACTTAAAAATATATTAAAGGTATTTTATTTATTTCTCTCTTTGAGTTGGTCCAACCGTTTCATATCAGCCCATCCATAGCAAAAAAAAACCCCCAAACCACTCAAGAATATTAATTATTTAGCCTATTTCTATAATTCATACTAGTACAATAAATATGCCTATGAAATTGTATTTATACAAATCTAGGAGAAACTTTCCTCTCATTTTCTTGAATGGGATTAACTCTTTTAGGATCAGCCTGGCCTAGCTTTAAATACACATCTGCAATCAGGCACAGGTGTCACAAAGTGGGGATATTAAAACAACTAACTTATGTAAGGGATTATAAAATATTTCCCCCCTGGAGATATATCTAGTTGTTTCTCCTTCTTTTTTTTGTTTTTAAATGGAAAGTAATGAGAATCGTTGATGTTATCTATCTGTGAATTAGGAAGATTTTTGCTAACAGAAATAGCGTAACATATGAACAAAAAAGCTGTTATGAAGGTGAAAAAAGAAGACAACATGGTATGCAGATCTTCAAACGGCATCTGAAAAGCAAGATCATAAAATTATATCATTTTACTCCTTCCTTCTCAGGCTTCTTTACTCAGCACCATTTTCTAAGGCAATCAACATCCTAAAAATAATCTTTCTGTATGCATAAGTTAGTTAATAGTCATCTAATACATTCCTAATTGCAAGGCGTGTCATGTCTTACTCGATTTAGAATAAATTTTCTCCTGGAATGACCTTTAGGATGCTCAGTGTGTGTGTGTACACGCACACACATACATTATTCATGTACTGAGCACAGCTCGGTGTAGAACACCGGGGATGGCATGGACAGGAGCCCTCCCTTCTTTCAGCCTTTCTGTGACACAAAGAACTAAATTTGTGAGGAAAGCATTCAAAGTAAGAGGTCTTTAAACTATAGCCTAATTCAACCTTTGACAAAGAGGGAAGGATTCTTTGGGTTTTTTTTTCTTTAGCGTTCAAAATAAGTACATTAGCCTGCTTGTATCTCCACAAATCATAGCTGACCCATACTATTTTACTACCTTCAGTATTAGCTTTGTAAAAACAGCTCTTTGTATTTCAGTGACACAGCAGATAAGCTTTTAAAGAGGTCTGCCAGTACTGAAGGTTTGATATTTATAACTCAGTAAAAATATTGCAAACTGTGTATGTGAGCAGAAAATCAGTAAGCATAATATATGTTTCTCAGTTCCCAACTTCTGCTTCAATTAAATTACTATCTGAAGAAAATTATAGTAGTGACTTTTTATTCTCTGTAAAAGCAAATGGTCATATTCCCTCCTGGTTCAGAATAAGTCCCTAAATTGCTAATGTTGAGCATATACCTCAGAAAGTTAAGCCTAAATACTTCAAAAAGTGATGAGAGATTACTAGTTTTTCTTTCTTCTCTTTTTTTCTGGCTTTTTTCCACTCCTAGGTTTCTTCACACTAAGTCTCATGACTGCGGTTTGTAGAGCTGCTATAAAAGCTGCTTTAATTGCTTTAGGATACAGCAAGTTCAGTTTAAAAAAAAATTCTGCCAGATGCTCTTTACATATCTAGCTACATATTTGTAAAGGTGTAGCGTCTTTCTCACACAGAGAGACAGGGGAGATCCAACAATGCCAGAGGGAGTCTGTAATGTTATTGTAAGTCAGCAAAGAGATCCATACCTAGATTATGTATATGGGAAACCACAAACAGTCCTGAAAGCCTGTTTCTTTTAAAATTTCAAGAAAATAACATTGGAGGTCAAACTACAAAATTAGAACCACATCCTGTGTTTGAAAAGACAGGGAAAACAAAGAAACTGTATGTACATTCCCCTTATTGCTTCACATTTCTTTTGATTTGTTGTGAATAGCTTCATGAGACAGTGAAAAGGAGAAAGATCATAAAAAGCTTTCAACTTATTATTCAGAGAACAATGCAAACATCACTGGCATGAATACACATGGTGATGATTACTAAGTTTTGCAAATACCAGCCAAGTATAAAAAAAAATTACTACACTGTAAATGCTTTTCAAGTCTTTATTTTTATAAAGGTTTAAAGATTAAATGAAAAGGGCCTTAAATACTTTAATATATCAAGGAAAGGGAAAGGAAAGGTTAATTTTGTCTTTGGATCTTTACCATAGGCAAGGTAACTTGTTTCAGGTACTTAATGGAATTGGTTTTTCTTCCTCCTTCTTTAAAAAAATCCTTTAAAATTTATTTTTTGAGAATACAAATTCAATTTGATTTTTTTAAAATTTTCCTATATCATATATGCTGTTAGGAGACAGAAATAGCATGTAAATTATCAGATCCAATTTTCTACTCCGATCATTGACTTAATACATTTCTTGTACCCTGCTGATAATTTATCAGTCAAGACCTGGATAAAGAACCCAAAAAACCAAAAATTGCATATGAACACATTGAGGAATTAGGATGATTAATTTTAATTTATCTATTGGGAAGCAGTTATGATTAAATAATTTACTATTTGACTATTGTCAGTTTGGAAATATTGGGTTATTCCAAGGATTGGATTATGAATTATTATTTTGAAGTGGTTTTAAATTGACAAACTTCTGAAGATTCCATTTTTTTTTTTTTCATTTCACATGCACACATACATTCAAGTGAACTTAGATGAAAGCTGAAGTTGAAATTAGCGATAGCCTAAGGGCATTACTGTAATTACTAGGCTGTTTAAAATATATCGGTATCGTGTCTAATATAATAAAAGTAGAGTCGTTGCTGTAGCACAGTTAAGAACAAGAGACTCTGCAAAAGGCTGTCAGATTCTGTTAGCTGAAATCAGAGATAGACTAAATGCATTATCTGTGTGATTATGGCCACTGTTCTTACCAGAAAATCATCTGCAAAAAGAAGCCCTATGATAGGTCTGACTGGTTTCTACCATTTTTTTTCTTTGTTTGTTTTTTTGCTTGCTTGCTTGTTTCTGGGTTTTGTTCTGTTCTTTCCTAAAGTTAAAACAACATGATGAGTAACAGGAAAGCAAACAAAAATCAAGGTGTTAGTCTGGCTAAAAATGGACGTTTTATCTGTTAGATTGTATTATAGAAATGGGCTCAATATTTCATATTATATCTATTAAGAATTTCTAAGTTAAAGGGATTTCTTTCTCAGCATCAAGAAGAGTCACTGACAGAAAAAGCTAGGCAAATTTTAAATGGAATGAGAAAAAAGTGCATCAAGGTTTTGGTACTTAATGTCCTGAGATCGTGAACTGATTTTCAAGCAACCAGATCTTTGCGGGGACAGACAAATGCACATACAAAGTCTGCTACTGTGGTTAGGAACAGGATGCTAGAGCCTAAATCAGGTCCATATAATTCTTCCCACCAGGTGAGACATATGGCCAAAAACTAGGCCAGGGCGGTAAAAACACCAGTCTGGAGATTGCAGGTGTTTTGTAGAAGGGGGTAGGATACAAAAAGTCTGTTAAGCAGAGCAACATCCTGCCAGAAGCCAAAAGCAACAAAGAGATTTGCTTTGTAATTAGGGAGTAGTGCACCCTGTCATTCCCTCTTGCAGTGCAGTCCTCCATCTCCTGGAGAGATGAGTGTGGCCAGGTGGCTGTTTGCAGGCTCTGGCTGATTGACAGCGTGTGTGGCAGCATTGACGAGCCTCTTTCAAGTTATGTCTATTTTGGTCATCTGAGCTTGAAATGCCCCAAGCCACGGAATATTTTAACTAGTTAGCTTGGTATTTTTATGGCTTCTGGGGTCTGTTTTATTTTCTCTTTTGTTTGGTTGGTTTGTTTCTGTTTTTGTTTTTATTATGGAAAAGAATTTTCGTATCTAATTAAAGCTGCTTTTGCAACTAGCAGGCAAAAAGCCCTGAAAGGTATCAACATAGAAGTAAAACATTTTCTTCCACTCAATTATTGCACAAGGGACACATTTAGTTCAGGATGTTCAACAGCTCCAAAGAGAAAAGACATCTGGGTTCAATTCATAAAAGCCTAGGGCAACTAAACAAACCTTCTAAAATGACATTGAAGTAGGAGGAGGAGGTGATTGTTTCTATGACCACAAAGAAAACTCATCCAATATGTAGAGTCTAACAAAAAGATATAGATATTAAAAAAAAAAAAAAAAAAATTAAGGAATATTTAAGGCAGGGGAAAAAAAAATGAGGGAATGACTCTGGCAGGTTGCATTTGTAAGAGTTGTGTGGTTGTCTCCAGTCCTCTTTATTGCATTTATAGAGAGAGAAATGTGTGTTAAAGAGTAGCCTTAGGAAAAGGCCTGGAAACTACAAAGTGTTTTAACTACATAACATTGTTTTACTTTACCAACTCTCCAGACCATTACTTGGGTGAATTCCTTCACTCTACAGTACTCTACTACTCTCTTTCTTTTATTAATTTTTGTGAAAATACTTTCATATTACCAACTTTTTAGAGACATGTTGTGGAATATTTCTTTGAACACAGTGATCAGGGTTGATCAATATTTTTGTGTTATCAGCAGAAAAAAATTCTGTCATTGTTTCTTAATTTATGTAACTGCAGCCTTCTTTCTTGATATAAACTGTTCTGCTTGATATAAATCACAATATTAAAAAAAAAAGGACAGGACTATATTTAGCCCATTGTTTAAGTAACATACAATCAGTAGGATAATTTCCCTTCATATCCATTGTTAACATTTTGCATGTACAAGTTTTTGAAATAATGACAAAGAATTTAAGAGCATAAAACTGATCTATATAGCATTCAATACTATTTATCCTTAACTAATTTATTTATAATTATTTATCCATAATTTATTTCTTTATTCATCTGCTTTCCAAGCATATTTTGCTTTTTGCTCTTTGATTTTCCTCTTATTTTTGATATAATTTCTCCTTCCAGATCATCTTAATGCATAAAAAAGATTTTCTAAAAAAGTACAATCTGCTTTTCCTCTCTCAAATCCATATATACAACTGTCAAATACACTGACAAATTTAAATAGATTTCAAATGGTGTCTGATATTTGCTATTAATAGAAAGAATTTAGTGAAATACACAACTTTTACAGAAAAAAAATTCACTCCGCCTTCTCCTGCATAGTATGTCTCCATGTGCTCAAGGAATCCAGGATGGTGGGGTGACTTTCAAAGAAACATCACATGAGATATAAGCATCTTAATAAAAGCATGAAGGAGGGAAGGACAGAAAATTGTTGTGTTATGTTCTCTGAAGGAATGAGCTGGAGATTGCATCTAGTGTCCTTATTTTGCACTGGGGTGAAATACCTGGAGATTAGGAAGTTGTAATTTGCAGTTATTCTTTCTCTTGGATCTACCATGTTCAATTCAAGTGAAGAATGTGCCAATATAACATTTCTAAGCCATATTGCTGAGTCTGTCAGGCACTAAAATGGAATTATCTAGTACAAAACAGATGTTCTATCTCCTTAAGTATTTACTATTTACTTTCATAAACAGGTAAAAAAAAGCTGACAAAAAAGTCTTGAACATAAAAAAAGAGGAAGAGAAAGACAAAAGCATTCAGAAAAAAAAAATATAACTGTAAGCAAAACTGAGTAAAAGAAAATGAGCAGCACTAAAAACCCAGCTAACAAAAATACTGAAAGAGTTGATAAATATTTTAAAAAGTAGAATACTTGTTTAGCTATTTCTTGTTCTATTTATGAAAAACTTAAAAATACAAAGCACACAGGTATTCTTCTCTCACTGGAAATTCAATATGCAAAAGATATGAGAATAAGGTTAAATTCAAAACATCTAAAGTGCATAAACAGATAGTTCTGAACCCAGATTCCCTAAAGATCTCTAAACTAAAGTTCTTGGTTGATTATACAATACACAGAAAAAATTAGATTCTGTAATATTTCAGAATGATAGAAACTTCATTTCAGAATGCTTTTTATACTGAATTAAGATGCTGAAGTTTTATGGCTTTTATGACATTTAGCAAAACATCTATTTGAAAAACATAACACAAGAACTTGGTTTTGCTCGCTCACCTGGGAATGTACAAATCTCACAGGAGAATAAGGACATTTTTTAAGGACAACTGAATCTCTAAGATTGAAAGACCCAGATGAATCTTCCCTCCTGTCTCCCTGGAAGCAATATTACTGATTTTCCCTATGCTGGTGACATTCCTTTCCCCAAAGGGCTCCTATGTGCCTCTTGAAGATCAGCCAGCTCCTGCATGCTCCCACCCAAACTGTGACATGCCAATGTCTCACACCAATGTTATTTGTAACTTCTGCTGGTTTCTATCTCTGTTTTTTGGCATCTTTAGTCTTTTCTCATACCACACTCAACAATTTCTCATCATCTCATCTGTCAGGTACACCTCAGGCTTCTGCCTAAACCTTAGCAGAACAGTATGAAATACTGGGGAAAACTTTTAATTACTTTCCTTTGTGCAATAACTTAATGCTCACACCTCTCCTCTCAGCCCAGCAAACAAGAGACCCAAACAGAACTCTCAGTGTAACTATTGGGTAACAGAAACTGAATTCTCCTGTTTTTCAGGAAAACATCTTAACTGAGAGGTGATTCTGGCTACAAGGCAGAGGAGATGTTATTTGTTGTTCCTCTCTGAGAGGTTTTATGCCCTCTAGTAAATAGTTAGAGATTTACCAGCTCAGGCAGGGAACAAGAAAGGACATTATAGTTTCAGCGATTGAGAAATCTCAGACTTTGATTCAGTTGTTTGGTTTGAGGTTGTTGTTGCTGTTTTGTTTGTTTTTCTGTTTGTTTGCAGATTTTTTTGAGGAGAGAGGGTAAAATGCAGAATTAGGAAGGGAAAAAACCCAGCAATCTCATCCCCTGTTTGGTGTGGGTTTACTGGAAAACCTAAGACTGTATTTCCTGCATACTTTAGTAGCCACTGTGTCTGTGTTTCTCTTAGTTAGTTTTATTACTCCAAACCCTTGACTTCTTTACTGCATAGTAAAGAACTTTTCACTGCACAATGAAGCAACTTCAGAAGGCTATGTAATTTACTTCTGATTTTCAAGTTTAGCTTTGATTTAGTTACCAAAACAGTTTTGGAAATTACAGCTCAAAAAATTTGAATCTCCTTGGTAATGGAAAGCAATAATTTGCCTGACAAATATTTCACCCATTAGGCCATAATACAAAGGGAGACTAAGCCCAGGTGTGTGGGAAAGATACCAACCACAATGTATTTTAGTTCAAATATTTAGGAAAATAGCAGGAATTCATTGAAAATTGCTACAACAATGAGTTTTTTGGACAGGATGGATAAGCTGCAGAGGATGCTGACAGAAGGAATCTGTTTAGGATTATGCCAGAATGTCGATGACAGCACACTCACCCTCATCAAGGGTCAGAACATCCCTTCTGAGCAACCCTAGGAGTGCTTGAAAAGTGTTACATTAATAAAAATTGTGGGAATGGTCAGGATCTGAATTGGGAATTTAGGTCATAATATTAGACCTAGTTGTTTCCATTCCACCTAAGCCTTACTTCAGACCAAGATATTATCTTAGAACTTGCGCTGACACGAAATTCTTCATAAAATCTATGCACATGTTAAGTTTTTCTCTAAGCCTTCCTTTTATAGGGAATAGATAGGAGTAAATTTAGTAGGAAAGTTTAGTGTCAAACTTTCAGAAACCAGGACTTTTCGCAGTCTTCTGGTAGTGATATGTGATAATATTTCAGGTATTTTAACTGGACATATAAAGCATAGGGACTGCTGCTCTAAAAATAGCTACTTCCTTAGAAACAGAGGCTAGAAACAGAAAAGGAACATCCAGAGCTAAGAATGGAGAACTGTTCTGAAGCACAGTTATAAATTTCTTGTGTGCCACTTTCCTAAGACCAGGTCTTTTTTAGACAGTTTTTTGTCCAATATCAGCAGGAGAAGACTGTGGCTTCATCTTCAGAAGTCTGGAGGTAAATCAGTGTTTTTAAGCTTGTCCATCAAAAAACATTATTGGTGTCAAGAGCCATCTTCTTCTGCTCTGTTGCATTCAATACAAATGATATGCCATTAACATGAACAGTATAGTATTATATACTTTCATTTAAAACCATAATTCTAGTATATAAGACATATGTTCTACCATATGCAGCACAGCTTTTATCTTGATTGTAGAAGAATAAGTGATTTTGGTCCCCAAACATTTTCTTTTGTTGTAAAATTGAGTTTTGTCTTTTTCTTTTATATTTTAGAATGTTTTCTACTGCATATCATGTTACATTTTGACTGATAGAAAGGACTTGATAACCTTTTTATTATGGTTTATGTCATTGTTACACTGGAATGAGCCCAGGGGAGATCCATTAGGATGGATGGATCTCTATGAGCATGTGATTACCTTAATCGATTAGAAAAAATTTCTTTTACTCTTTCTTCCAGTTTGTGCACACAATGACTTGAAATTAACATAGAAATTTCCACAATCAGATCAATTGGTCCTCATGGGTAAAATATGTCTTTTGTTTATCTTGTTATTAATTTTTTTTCATTCAAATATTGGTATTTCTTTCAAAGTAACAATCAGTATTTATATTTATATTTATTATATATACTTAGTATATTTATAAATATTTATAAAATAAGTATATAAATATAAAATGCATTAATAAATAACTTGAATTTTAATTAAAACCCCTGTATCATTTTTTTTCCCTTCCACACCTTTTGTTTTAATACATGATCAGTTCTGATGCACTTCTGGGCTTACACACTGATTTTCTGTGCTGTTCAAAACTGCAATATACTAAGCAGCATTACATTTAAAATAATAGTGGTTCCTCTGAAGCATGAAGCTCTGCAGAAGATGTACTCTTGGGAAATGGGCGTCCTTAGTGTTGCATGAAGTCAAAGCAAAGAGGTCACCCTTGCTCCAAAGGATTTCTTTCTGAATACATCACAGGAGACATAAAGATAGAAAAAGCTAAAATACAGGGAAACTTCACTGTTAGTTTCACCAGTAGTGACCTTCTGGCTAGGTATCTTTGACCCTATGTATTTGTAGGTTTTTTTTGGAAGTCTGAGTTTTCTGTCTCAAAGGGTTTTCTTGGATTCTGTCTGATTTGTCTTTTTCTTTTATTTTTTTTTTTCAGATGACTCGTGTTTAGAAGGAATTTCCTGTAATTCAATTTGTGCCCATATTCTCTTGTCCTCTTACTGGATACTTCTGAGCATGACCTGTCTCTGTCTTCTTTACACACTTCTGTCAGGTATTGCTAAGGTCCCCCTTAGTATTCTGTCCTCCAGGCTGAACAGATCCCTGCAGTGGGGAGGAAATCTCCTGCACAGCTGCTACGTTCCATGTAAGTGGTGGTTCATAGCACACCACAGACATCAAGCAGGCAGGAGGTGGTCCATGTGCTGGAGCAGAGATTCCTCTGTAGCCCTCAAAAAAGATCCTGGTGAAGCAGGTTATCCCAGTTCTCCCTAAGGAGGCCCACAGTGGAGTAGATACCTACCCTGTTGACCAAGAAGGATTTCACGCCAAAGCAAGCAGATGACACTTGAAGGGAACTGCAGACCATGGAGAGTCTGCCCTGGAGCAGACTGCTGTCAGGGAGGGAGGCCTGTGAGGGACCCATGCTGGAACACTCTTTTCCCAAACAACTGCAGTCCATTTAGAGATCTAATGCTGGAGCAATTCTTGAGGAAAAGTCCTGTGGGAAGGACTCACATCGGAGCAGTTCTTGGAGGACTGTATCCCATAGGAGAGACCTCATGTTGGAGCAGGGGATGAGTGAGAGGAAAGAGTGGCAGAAACGAAGAGTTATGGACTGCCCCAAACCCTCACCCTCTATCCTACTGTACTGTTTGGGAGAGGGGAAGGAGGTAGAAGAGCTGAGAATAAAGCTTAACACGGGAAGAAGAGGGAGGTGAAATGAAAGTGCATTTAGTTTTGGTTTTGTTTGTCACTATCCTGATCTGTTATTAACTAGCAATAAATTAAATTTATTTCCTCAAGTCAAGTCTGTTTTGTCCATGATGTTAACTGGTGAGTGAGCTCCTTACACTTAGTTTGTTCCAGAAGCTATTACATTTCATTTTCTTCCCCTATGCTCTTGATAAGCTCAACTCACCACACAAATCTACAAGAATTTTAACTTAGCAGAAGGGCTGAGATTTCATTTTGGACAGAATTAAATTGATCTACAAGAGAGACATGCACATATAACTCTGCACAATATTAAGCTGAGGCAGAAGAGAACCAGAACCAGAAGGAAAGAATCCTGAGGAGTCCTAGCTGAAAGTTTAAACAAGTGACTAAGATTTTGTAAAGAGAAGGAGAAATTTTATGCAACTTACAGTTGGAGTGCATTTTATCTTCAAAAGTGATTAATCCAAATTTTAAAAATATTGCAGATAAATATCTGTATGCTGGACTTGTGAGGCCTGTTTGAGAATTTTTTAATCTGCCAAAATTAACTTTAAAGGCATAGAGGTTTGGAACAAATGAAAAGTGTTCTCTACCATTTTTCATTTGACATTTATAGGTTAGTAAGGGGGAGTCTGCAACCTGAGGAAAATGCCTCTTAGCTCAAGATCTTCTTTATAACAAACAATTCCTGTAATGGAACAAAAAACCACTTGAAGATGTGGTCCAAAGCTGAATTAAATCTTATCCTTCTCTTGAAACAGATATTTTAAAAAGTCTTTTTTTTTTTTTTTTACTTCAACTTTCCTCCCTCAAGAGGAATAGTACTAGAAATTCCCTATGTATGTATATAATCTACTCAAAAGATTGACTAAAATTGTACTCTGAGTCTGAGATTTAAAATGCAGGATTTTATTTAAGCATAATTATTTATTATCATTGTCTTGCAAAAATAGTAATAGTAGTTACTTTTATAATTGTCTACACTGAAGTTTCAATTCTAATAATTTCTCCATATTTAAATTCATAGCATTCTATATCTTAAGTAGTGTTTTCAAAGCTAAATAAAATTGAGAAAATTATTAGAGAGAAAATTTTACAAATATTTGGCATAAGTTTCAATTATTTTTTCTTTGTTCTCCTTTCATTATTATTTTGGTTACTTTGTGTAGAGGAATGACCATTCTCAATGAGCACATATTTCAGTATTTGTACCAGAAATGTCTGTGTACTTTTTCAGAAAGACCTCACTCTGAATGCATCATTGCAGCAGAAATATCTAAGCTATAATTACAATCAAAATATACCTCCAATTTAAACTCTTTATTTTAAAAAGTTTTTTACCATTTATTTTAGAATTTTGCACTAATATTGAATTGTGAGATTATTGAACTTCTTGTGATGTTTTTTTAGTTGAATCTACTATATATATTTTTTTTTTTAAAATTCCCCAACTTTCCCCTGACATTTTTATTCCTAAAGAATAAGGAGTTCAACTAAATGACTTTTAATTTAGACAAGGAAGATGTGTAGAGGTTAATATTCACATCTCAGCAGGAAGTAAAAATGCTGCCAGTAAAATGCAAATGGATGGAAGTTTAGGAGTATGTGTATTGTATTTAACCATTTGGCTCTGAAATAACACAAAGCTTACACTGAATACCTAGATATTATTTCTCACTCTTTGCTTATTTCTCTTATTCTGCTCTGTAGACAAATATTTTGTTTCTTTGTTTTAATTTGGTGTTATAAATTATCTTAAGTCAAAATTAATATAAAAAACAGTTTGATTCCAAAATATGGTGTATATGCGATATAACCATTGCTTCCATTTTTATAAAGGCATTAAAAAAAAAAAAAAAGGAATTATCTTTTTGTAAAGATAAATTTTTCAGGAGTTTACATTTAAAAAAGGCAACAAAAACATTCACTGCCTTCTTTTAGATTGCAGGATCAGCTCTGTTACCATTGTACCCTGTCAGCCTATTTATTCTTCAGTTAGAAAAGGAAAAGCACTGATGAGAACCGACATTAAATTAGAAAGAGAACAGATATGGTGAAGATGCTGACAAACACCAGCATACAGAGAATAAATAAATACTTAATGAACCAAATCTGCCACCTCCAATTACTGCCCTTTCTTTCTTGACCCTGTGCCTTCACAAATTCCCATGAAGGGAAACAACAACAAATAACACCAGTTGCCTAAAATTGAAATATATTTGAGGGGTTGTTTACTTAACAGAGAAGCTAAAAATAGCTTGAAACCTTAAAGCTTAAAAAGATTCACTAAAATAAAGCTGAACTGTGTTCTACGATGGGCTACAGAGGACAGGATGGATGTAACAGCACTGCAGCAGTATGGGTGCCTACAGCTTTTGTTAGAAAGGGACCTGAAGACTTTGTTGTAAACTTCTCTCCTTGTAGTTAACGAGGTGGAGAAGAACTTTGTGGTTGCAGAATAGGAGTAAGGTCAAAATTTATGAATGCCCTAAAAAGACACTACTACAAATTTCTTACGACATGTCCATGTCTTGTACATGGGTGTGTCCAAGCAAGCTGTGAACTGTTACTATAGAGTTTAGCAGCCTTCATTTAGGAGATTTTCTCTGACCTGCTTAGTGTCTGAGAAGCCCCACCTACTTTAAATTGGAAGAAAAAGTCTTTTGAAAGGGACTAAACCATTTAACTATTTGTGTCAAACATGGCTGCTTTGCTGTTTGGGCTACAAAAAAGCACAGAGAAGTGGACAAAAAGAAATCCCTGCTCCTCAGACTCTTGACAAATGTATCATTGCAAGACCCCTAATAGAGAAAATTTCTCAGGTGTCTGGCTATATCTCATTACTGAAGCCACATCACTCTCAAGTCACTAATGAAAAAATAACAGTCACAAAAATGAGGAACAAAGTTTTTACAGCTCATATTCAGTGTTACAGGAATCCTTGAGGACACTGAGCTAATGTGAAGGGCAAAGAGGTATTTTGTGCCATTTCTCTAGAATGTACAAATATTTCATAAGGAAATGACTCCTCTGGAGTGAAAAGAGAAATACTTATTGATGTTAACCTGGAAATGTTTCAGACTTTCAGTCCTGGCTTCAAAAGTATGTGACTGAAGCCCTGAATATGGAGAGTTTCAGACAGATACACAGCCTCCTTTGGCCTTTGAGATTTAAAGATGTTTAAGCCTCTGTTTCAGTTAACAAGATGTTTGTCCTTATCCTCATTTCTAGATACCTCATTCAATTCTCTCTCTACACAAGGAAATGCAGTGGAAGCTGATTTTCAGGAAATGGTTGGACCACCTGTTTTTATGTGAAAAGGCTACTTGAATAAAGTGGATAAAGGACACTGGAAATGTTAAAAACACCATAGAATTATAAGGCAAGAACTGCAATTTCTAAAAAAAAATACAAATTTTTAATTACTGTAAACCGTGATGTTGCTATGTAAATATTGCAAGTAAAACTGGAAAATTTGGGGAAAGGTGTCATGTATAAGAAAAATAAGGACTCATATGTAAGCACATAGTTAAAACCACTGCTACCCACGTTGTATAGAGTTTGACTTGCATTATGACAGATCTGATACAAATATATGACAAAGATATTTTGGTTTGCATCATGCACTTCTATTAAATATCCTTTTCTTACAAAATCATCTTAGTTTTTTGCAGAAATGTTGACAATGATGAAGGTTCTGAAGCATTTTTGTGTTGTCACAGACAAACTGATACTGTGCTCTCATTTTGGTCTAGTACTATATTGTACCTTCATTCAGAAGGGACATAGAGTAAAGTCTCATGAGAGCCATTGAAAAAGTTAATATTTTAAAAATTAATTCTGAAGTACTGACTGTGATCTTGTATATTAGTTCATTCATACATATTTGTGCAAATTCTTTAACCTATGTCCATTTTTCTGAGGCTTCCTTACGTCTCTGAATCAGCTGAGTGTTGTGCAGGAACCAACTCCATCCACATATTTGCATATGGCTGAATTCACTGTTGACATTCAATAATTATAATGAGCTGTCAGAAACTGTTTAGACAGGAAGGGTATGACTGATTTTCCTCCTTTGCATCTTTTCGTTACAGGCCCTTGGTGAGGAGAAGAAATCTGACTGCTTGGTTGGTTGCCCAAATTATTTGCTCTAGGGTTCACTGAGAAATAGTTTAAAGTTTTTTTAGTAGTGCAGGCAAAATTTGGTTTTGATGTGACAGCAATATAAATTTAAGGAGAAACTGGGGTTTATTAGTATTTTGAAAGGTTGATGATAGAAGGGAGAGGTTTGCCAAAGTCTAGAGCTCTTTTTTAGCAAGTCATGAAGGAGAAAGGGAAAAAGTTGGAGGAGTTTCCTGGGAATGAAGGTGCAAGTAGAGCACCAGGAACAATCAACACGGCTTCCACAATCCTATACCTTGCTGGAAGAAATCTCTTTTGCTCCCCCTCTTTAAACTTTTTAACGTCACTTTAGTCTTCTACCTTCTTTCTACTTTCCTGAGAATATGAAGTAAGCTACTCTACTCTCCTGTTCTACCTCCTAGTTGGGCTGATGATCCTTGTCCATAACAGAAACAACCATTTCCCTTCTAATTATATCTCATTTCCCCATGATCATTCCCCCCATTTGCCTATGATTTCCCTTCACTCAGGACACCTGCTTTCTCTGCAGCAGCCCCAGCACAGTCACCTGTGGCTGTGCAGCAGGAAAGGCAAGAACAGCACCAATGGCACAGTGAAGGCTGGGCTAAGAGAAATACCTCAGGAAAGCAGAGCTTTCTCTGTCTCTCCTCAAGGCTTTTAGGGATGGAAGAGGTGCAATAAGCCAGACTGCATGGTGTCCACTTTCTCTTAAAGAAGAAAAGAAATCTCTCAGAGGACATATTGGTCACATGGGTAGTCTGTATCTCACAGGGAATAGGAAAAATGAGGAGTTTTCAGTTCTGTATGACTTTTAGATCTTTTTTGCAAATCCTTTTATGACATGTAATACTGAGCTTTTCTGTTAGAAATGCATGAAAAATTATGGTGTTGTGATACAAGGAAATAACTAAGTCTTGTTTGAATTTATTCAAATATACTATGCATGTTCAATTTCATTTCTGCAATACTTTAGAGTACTTGCCAAGAAAGGTTGGACTTTGAAAGTAGTCAGTGTCATTTAGAGCAGATTGCATTGAAGTAAGTGAAGTGAGAATTAGACAATTAAGATATTAGGTTGCATAATCAATAGTCCAGCAGTTTTATCACTGGAGATATATCAAGGTAAAAAGTATCTGCGTCCATGTCATCAGTAGCATACAGGTCATTTGTTTCTCCCTCCATACATCTCTTCATTGTGCTGTGTTTGTACTGAGAAAGCATAATTTAATTGGCATTATACCGATTTTTAATGAATTTTTGACTAATAACAAATATCTGTGTATAGAAGCATAAAATCAATGCTTATAATTAGGCTTTCCTAATATTTTTCATCATTAATGATACTTACCACTGAATACAAAATGAAATAGAATCTTAAGGGAGGAGTTTGTGAAAAGGAAACCCATGAAAGAGCATTCATTACAAAGTTATCATCTTTGTGAACTGCAAATTATTGAAAGGCAAGCAAGTATTCCAGCAAAGTACCACTGTAATTCTTATTTATCATTATTTCTTTTATGTCTGTATTGGCCACCGTAAGAGGTAGGAAAATAGTTTAGATAGACCTTCCTCCTAACCCAGCAGGATTGTTATTTTTATGTTCTGTCTTTATTTTATGGATGGTTTTTATGTGTGCATGTACTGGCTTTTCTAAGAGGGAGGAATAGAGACAGTGTTTACAGCAAGCCTCCAAAGCTTTTTATCCCCTAAGGTAAAGAAGTACTTTTTTCTTTGTCACCTGTGTAAGATACTATTTAAAATTCCTGGGTTTTTGGTCTTTCTTGCACATACCAATATTTTGGGTTTATATCCATAAAATAAAGTCTTGCAATAGTAGTCTGAAATAGCAGAAAGCTAGGGCATCCGAGATTTGCAAAATTGTACCCTTAATTATCCTTGTCTTTAGTTATATGGTAACATTTTAATTATATGATAACTGGTTTTCCAGTCAGTTGCAGACATGCCATTTCTAGTGCCTCAGTACCTAAATAAGTGTGTTTGGCATAATTTGGGTGATTTGCAGTACTGTAGGCAGTAGGTTACCTGTTGGAAGCTTTCCTTGGTGAGTAGTGGAGAGACAGGGTCCCCCAGGATGCTTTGCTAGGTCGCAGTCTGGCACGTGTGGTAAAGATAACCCAGAAGAATTATTTTACATATTTAAACACCTGACCAAGCCACCTAACTTAATTGCTGTGGCTTCCTTGGTTCTCTTTGCAGTCAGTGATGGTGGGGGACTGAAGTCTACTTACTAAAGACCCTAAAATATTTGGTAAGACGTGTTTGAATTTCTATTTGCCCTTGAGTACATGCTGCTAAATTCGCTAACACAAATCCTTCTTCCCAGTTCTTGCCTGACTGTATGCTAAAGCACAGCATATCATTCCCTGTTGTTTTTCCCTCCATGGGATCTGTACTGAAATTACATGTCAAAATAATGAATGAGGTTCATGATGGTGAAAAGAAAATGTCTGGTATGGTGTCTTAGAAAAATGTGAAGATTTAGATGTATGAAGAAGAAACTAATAATAGCCAAAGCAACTACTTCCCACACCTGAAAAGGAGGATCATTGCTGGATCAGCAGGCAAAGACAGGAAAACCTAACTAATAGTAAAGGAGTCTTTCCTCAGAAATTTTGCAATTTCCTTAAGGCATACACTACATATATATATATATACACATATATACATATATATATATACACACGTATATATATAAATACAGAATTTATGATTGGAGACAATCAGTGAGAGGTACATAAATCAGAGTGTCTGGAGACCAAAAAAATATAAGTCAAATCAGAATTCAGATTCTAACATTTTCTTAAGTTTAGTAGAGATGAAGGAACAATTAGACAATTTCATGCTCCTCATCAGAAAGGATGGACTTAGGTATGGAATTCTCCTATTCCCCTGCACATTTATACAGCATTTGCAAACTCATTCTCAGCACGAAAATGCAATAAGCATACAGAATGATGATTCATACTCCCTTCCTGTCCCTGAGATTTTCTCCTGTCAGCTGCTCTGTTTAGCCACAGTAATCTCCTGCATGACAAGCTGGGTCAGATGGGATGGTGGCATTGTTCCACCAGCTTTAGCTTATCTCAGCTAACGTTCTTTCTGAAAGTTTAGTTTAGTTTCATCTAGTTAACTCAATCAGTTCTCAGTGGGAAACTCAGAGTTTCCAAATGCACTTTATGTAGAAGTACATTTTTGCAGTTCTCCTTAGGTATTAGCTTTCACTTCAGAAAAATATAATGGCACAGAATTACGCTACATGACAATATATGAAAAAATAGACTAATAAAAAGTCTTCAGATATTTCAGAAGAAGGACTGCAGTAGTGTGAAGGTGTATGACACCACTGAATTTTAGTTCATTGACTGACAGAGCAAATGAGGTTGGAAGGGGTGTCTGGAGGTCATCTGGTTCAAATGCTCTGCTTCAGGAGGGTCACCTATAGCCAGTTGCCCAGGATTATATGGAGACAGCTTTTAAATGTCTCCAAGGATGGAAAAATCACAGCCTTCTTGGGCATTATATTGCAGTACTTAGTCACCCTCACGGTAGGAAAAGTTCTGATGTTCAGAGGGGGCAGCCAGAATGAGACACAGGGACCTCACCAGTGCTGGGCAGGGAGAAAGGATCACTGCCCCCACTCAGTCTGATGGCGAAATTACTCCTAATGCAGCTCAGAGACCATTAACCTTCTTCACGATAAGGGTACATTGCTGGCTTATGGACAATATGCCAGTCAGTCCCCAGCATACACTGTGAGACTTCAATTCAATGCAATTATTGAATTTAAGTTGCTAAAAATGAATATATATCTTCTGAAATATTCTGCAGTTGTTTACATAAATGTCTTCATTGCTATTATACATTAAATTTTAAAATCCTTTTTAAACACATGTTATTGCAAAATCCAATTAATTTAGTAGAACCACTAAAATTATAAATATCTTACATAAATTAAATACCCTCCCTAAACTCACAAGTAAACTCTTGTACAAAGTTCCAGTATTTTATATTTCCATATACAATGTACAGAAGCATACAAAAGCATACAAAAGCAAAATATTTTTAACATGTAATATCTTTAGATCTTAATCTGTGTAATCTTTCCTTAGATATATCATTCTAAGATAATGATGCTACAGGCTTTTAAAGCACTTAGAGAGACTGTTGGAGGTGTGTCCCTTGACAGAGGTATATCCTTTCTATACTTTAAAAAGGAATAGTTTATACCTTGAATTGTAAAATCAGTTTTATTTGGATGTGATCCTTTCTCTAATCTTTTTTCTTTTCTTTCATTATTAGTAGTCTGTTCAAAAACCATATGCTGAATTCATAAACTAGTCCTGACTAGCAAGAATAGTTTTTGCTGATCCTACCTTGTGCCCACTACTCAACACAGTATTTTTCTTTTGTGATTCTGGAATTCTGACCTAATTATCTAGCCTCTCTCTACTCTAGAGAAACAAAGAGATTTCAGTGATATGATTCAACCTTTTAAAGGTAGATGTCAAAAACATTCCTAAGTTAACCAGAACAGAAGCCTGAAGTGACTACTCGGCTTTTAGGTGTTTAGGTTTCAGATACTAAGATACAAAAATACTTGTATTCCTCCCACTGAATAATATGATATTCAGTCTTTAATAGCACAGTCTTGCATTTAAATGTAAGTTTTACTCTTGTGGGATTTCAAAAACATAGTTTTGGGCCTTTATTTTTGCAATGGGTCTGTATTGGTGAAAACTTGTCAAAAACTGAAACTTGGTTAGTCTAAAGTTGGCAGAAAGATTGAGAAAAGATTCTATGAAATGCAGTGTTAAGAATAGTTAAAATCCTTCTAAATAGCATACTGGAAAAAAAGGAAAGAAAAGCAAAAAGCATTTGTTTCATTACAAGAGTCCACTGATGTATAGTAATAGTTTGCCTACTATAGAGGGATTGGGCTTTCTTCATCTTCTCTTGCACCTAGATATTGAATTTTAAGAAATTCTAATTAGACTCCTGACATGGCACTTGAAAACCTCCCTTGTCCCTCAGTTCTAGGTTCATTGCTGCTCCTACCAGCTGTGCAGCAAAGAACATAGATTAAAACATAGAAAGTGCTCATTATAGCAGAGAACAGGCAGTTTTTCCCTCCAGGAACGTCTTGGCTGTAGAGATGAATGCATTTTTCTAGAAGAAAAAGAATTGTAACCTATGCCAGTCCACACTTTCGTGATTCCCTTGATCACTAAGTAGTAACTATAGTCTTAAAAGCTTTGTGCAAGGATTGCAACCACAGATCACAACTTCCATACATCAGTCAGTTAATGAGAATAATTTACCCTAAGTAGGACCTGGTGTGTCAGGGCTAGGATGAACATTGTCAATAATTCTATGACTGCCCACATGGCCAACAAAAACCACTGTCCACAAATAAAACATGCATTAAAGGAGATAGAATTCTGATGACCATCTCTCAATGCCTTTTCTGCATTGTGAGGAAAAACAAGGTATCACAGAGCAGATGGAGTTTTTCACAACAGACAGAGATGGTAGGATGATACTGAATTAGCACAGGTATATGAGAGGACTGATCAGGAAGAAGTCATACCACAATCTGTGCAAAATATATAGGAAACATTTTCTCCCTGATCCACTCAGCTGAATTTGCTGCGAGCTCAGCTGGTTTGAAAATTTGGAACCCTCTAAAGTTTTTTTTTTCCCTAATGACAGTAGCACTGTTTTCTGCCTCAGGCCAATTGTGTATCTATGTTTACACTGCAACACTGCAATGTATTACAAAAAAAGCAAAAGTGAGTGTGGGTGTGTTGATTTTGTTGCTTTTGTTGTTTTTGTTGCTTTTGGGTTTTTTTTTCTAAGAAGTTAAACCAGAAGTAAAACTATGGAAGAATTTCCATGTTGGAGACATTTTCTTTAAGCAAAATACCTAGTCTCATCTTCCAAAAAAACATTGATCTGCAAAATATCATTTTTACATGCTTGGTACTAGAGTCTGACATATTCTGATTGTGCAAACCATGCTTAGCCCCTGAGGAATGTTCATAATTCTGCACATGTGCCCCTGGTATTTTTCAGCTCAGGGCTTCAGAGATTTAGTCAGGAGTTTATTTTTCTATTTTTTCCTTTCCCTTCATTCCCAGATATCATGACATAAAAGAGTGGAATTTCCAAGTGTTATATATTCAACATAACTGTGTTTTCTTCCATGAAAATGAATGGTTTATTTCAAGAGTCTTGAAAGAAAGTGCACACTCTCCAACACCACAAGGGTTTTAATATTTGGTTAGGGGAAGCTATCTCTAGATAGGCAAATATTTTGAAAATTAAGTTTCTTAAGAGATAAACTATATATATGTATACATTTAAAAACAGAACGAAAGAGTCACAAGTTATTTTTTCCCTATGCCTGCCAGAGTGTCTCAATATTGTTCTTGACTTGGAACCTATTTTGATGGGTTTTGCACTAGGCTGTTGCTGTAGATTCCCTGCAATCCTATTTCAGTCACTGGGGACTCGCTTAGATTTGGACAGAAATCCACATGTTCAAACGAAATTTGCTGGAGATATGCCTACTCTTGAGGCAAGCATCTCAGGCCACGAGATAAATGTTAATTTCAACATCATAATGTTGGTTTCCTTTTCTTGTTTCAAAATACTCACGGAAGTAATTTTAAAGTTAAAAAAAAAAAAAAAAAGGAACAGCTATACCCAGTGAAATAGCTGTATATCTGCCAGAGAGCAAAAATCTGAGAGCACAGCTGTTTGGAAGCAGTGGTATATGAACTAAGGGTGACAAAAATTAACCTCCATTAATCACATGCAATAGTTATAACAGTTAAAACGTTATGTTTAGATGAAGATATAAAGTTGCCTGGTGGATCCTTTGACGGGGTTACCTGGCAGTTTGCTAAGGACATGAATTTACTCTGTGCTTAGCCTCAGGTTTACTGTTCACTGGGCTAACATTAACAGGAGGCATTGCAAGGTGACCTTTTCAGTCTCTTGCGGTTTGCATCATTCTTGAGCAATTTAGTAAAGGAAGAGTATTAGCATTGGCCTTAGGAGAGATAAGTCAGCTCTACTTCTCCTCCCAGGTGAAGAAGATGTAGCTCCTTTTATGCCTCAGTATGATGGGATAAGCTGCACAACAACCTGACCCAGGAGATACCATTTCCTACCACCTTATGAACCTTATGTTCCTGATAAGAGATTTGAACACTTACAAGGCATCTGTCTGGGCTGGGAAGGGCCTGCTGGCTCCTCCTGAGTGAGGATGCCTGAAGCTTACTCACCTTTGATTATCTTCCTAGGGATAGCTGCAGGACTCCCAGAAGCAGAAAAGCAAGCCTTCAAACAACCATGCAGGAGGCTAACAGGGGGTTCCAATCTTATTTGAGAAAAATCTGGCAATGGATGTTAATGGAAATAATCCTTGGACAGATTTTATAGGAAAGTAAGGAGATAAGTTACTTGCCAGCACAGTGTAAATAGAGGAGCATAATGGTGACATGAATTAATGACGTGTAATGAAGTGCTAAGCACTGCCATTACCGCTTCTTCCCAGCATGTCTTAAACAGCTGCAGCTGCTGCTGAAACAACTTGCAATAGAGCTTTTTTGAAGAGTTTAGTAGGAATCGCACGGGTTTTACAATAAGCTGACAGTTTATAAATTCTATTTCAATTCCCCCATTATACAATATACACACTTCATTTTACTATTTGACAGTACATGTTCACTCAACTAAATCGTGCAGAATAAATCATCCCCTGTGTTCTCATGTCACAGCTCTGTATCAAGGGATAAATCACTGCACTTTGAGGCCTCCCTGAATGAATAGAGACTACCCGTCTGAAAACTATCTGCACACCAAAATAAGCCCAGAACTCCTAGAGAACCTAAATTGATATAGCCCCATTTATGTGCAAATGATGGGAGATGAATTCCCACTGATAATTAGTGTGATGCCTTACGGGGAAAAAAAAAAAAAGAAAAAGATAACGTATCAGACTGTCACAAGGTGTGGTAGGAAGAAAGGGTACACTCCCTATGTTCAGCTACTGGACTTTCTCTTTCTTTTTTTTTTTTTTTTAATCTGGAAACAGAAACCAATCCTGTATTCCTACCCACAGTAGGAAAGACCGGTTATGGTTTTCCAATTAGCTGATGTTTAAGTAGAATTAATACACTGTTCACATGCATAAAAGCAATTAATAAAACCCAAGAGAAACAAATATTCATTGTTAAGTTCGAAGGTAATGTCGGTAATTTTTAATTATGGCATATCAATTATGCAGTTGAAATGGAGATTGTATCATTCTCTATAAACATTTCCAAACATCTGAGCATTTTAATTAGCTAATGGTTAATGTGATTAGACCAAAATAGCATAGGAGAATAAAGACTTGGAATAATAGATGCAGGAATTAATAAATCAGAGAATTATGTATGTACAAAGAGAAAAGTTGTGCCTGTTGTATTAGGAAAAATAACTGAGGGCCTATATTTATCCATTTATGTAATCTGCTTTCCAATTTATACAATTATAACATCACAGTGCTACAGGTCAACAAATACGAATAAAGATTCTGGTCTAACAGAACTTTGTTTTATTCCTTTACATTTGAAGCTTTACGTTTCAATCCAATCTCATAAATTATCCATTCTTAATGACTTTTAACTGCATAGTGAAACACACAGAAGATAACAAGGCAAAAACTTTTCAGAAGGTTTCTAAAATGTGCACTGAGGTTTACAATAAACTTGCAGGATATGTGTACATACCATAAAAAGTAGTTTTTTGGTTTGACTTCAGAGTAAAAATCTAAACCTTACATATATGAGTTTTAGAAAATGAATATTTTTTGTTCAATTCAACAATACAATATTACGTTTCAGTTCTTGCTAAAAATTATTTTAAAATCCATTTCAATTAAAATAAAATAATGAAGGAGACAAAATTCATTATGTGGGTTTGTTGGGGCTTTTTGTACACAAACAATGACATTTCCTGGGAATAAGTTGCTATTATTTTGACAAACATTTTTATTCCCATGTAAGGAAATACACCTGCTTAATAAGGAGGTTCCTGAATGTTTTGGTATTCACATTTCTGCAGACTCACAGTTAATTGATACCACTTTGAGATTTCTGTGTTGATAATACTGAGCCTTCATATTTATGCAGAAGAAATTAATCCAGAGTGTAAATCTATCAGCAAACTACTTCTGCTTTGGTTTTATGAAAGTTATTGAATTGTGGAAATGTTATGATGGAACGTGCAGTTTATGGGCAAGGACAACTATAGTTTACAAGTTGCTAATTCAGAAAGGCTAAGATGCTGTTGCTTTAGGGTATTTTTGTGTACTGGTTTGAGAAAAAAAACAGTGGGATACACCAAGTCAGAATAACAATTTATGAGGAAAATTAAAAATAAAGGCAGAAAACACTGGTTTAAACTGACAGAGTCAAGATACAACCCTGTTAGTCAGGGCAGCAGTGGCAGTCCGATAAGATGGTGGCTGCAGTCCTCCTGAAGTGATGGATGTGATTCTGTTGAAGCAGTGATCCTGTAGAGAGGTCTGGTCTTCCTCGGAAAGTCCAGTGGGCGGTATGTAGGTCTTGTCCTCTGGGAATCCAGTGGGAAATGCTGTTTCTGGTGTTTGAGATCTCAGATTATATCCAGGATGGGATGCTTGGTTCCTCCCTCTGGGTGGAGCATCTCACAATGGGATGGTGACTCATGGGCAAGGCATTGATGGGCCATTAACAGGAGATAGTCTAGGGTCAGTTATCTGTGAGCCATGGGCAAGGCACTGATGGGCCATTAACAGGAGATAGTCCAGGGTCAGTTATCTGTGAGCCATGGGCAAGGCACTGATGGGCCATTAACAGGAGATAGTCCAGGGTCAGTCACCTGTGAGCCATGGGCAAGGCACAGATGGGCCATTAACAGGAGATAATCCAGAGGGAGGAGGCAAGGAACGCTGCTCTACCTGATTTCAAATGATCATGAAGATGGTGATGGAATACATGCTTTTGGGCACACCTTACATTGTAATCCAGGATATTTTGAAAACCTGCTTCTTAATACATACAGGCATTTCGACTTTCCTAAGTAGTGTTGAAAATCTCAGGCAAAGATTTATATGAAAATCTTTTTAGGTAGCATCTTTTCCTTGCACAGGAAAAAATCTATGCAAAGAAGTCTTGACACTATGCTTTGTATTTCTGTGAGCAAGATTAGTAGATCAAGAATCTAATGAAAAACTCAGTCAACTGCCATGTTTCATTGTAGCATTTGCTTCTAGATGCTTTAATATGTTTGATTCATAGATAAAAGAACTATATAGATACTCAGAATGCAATATTTTGAAATTCATCTTGAAATAATGCATATATGTTTTTTCCCTGGTTCATCCTGTCTAGAGAAAAATTGATTTTTAATATCTCTGTGAATACAAAAGCAGTCTGGTAGTTATGAATTCATGTATCCTTTTTTTTTTTTTTTTTTTTTGGTAATGTAAACTAGCCTTTCTGAATTTTTAAGCATTGTTTTTTTGATGGTAAATACAGATCCAGTGTGGACTACCTCACCCTACAGTTATATACAGAGGTGATATACATTCCCAGAACAGTCATACTGAGATTCCAGCTTGTGCAGTATAAGTACAGTACTGTCTCAAGACCAGCAGCAACAAGGGCTTTCTCCCTCCCCCCTTCCCATTCTGCACTTCGTTCCTGCCATTCACACCTTGCTATGATCATGGTACTGTTTGCATCTTGTGCACAGTGCTGAGGCACTGGGAAAGACAGGAAATGCTTATTTATTCATAATTACATTTCCCTTGCAACAGACTCTGCTAGATTAGACAAAGGAGATGTGGAGAAGGTGGCTGATCCTCTCGTTTTCTATGCTGCAATGTTTACTGTAGTCAGCTGGATGCTGCAGATTATTATGTGCTCTTTCAGTATGTCTGTCACTGCAGTATGTAAGAACATCCCAGAAACTCTGCTGACATTTCTCATACACTGTATATTTTCATACTTTGTAGTGACATAGAAACAGGTGAGCAGAGTTCTTTGTTTTGATATGAGTCTGTCAGTATTTGTCTGGAATTTCTTTGTTCATGAGTGTTCAATACTCAAGTTGCCATGTAATTTTATCACAGGCTACAAAACCTTTAGAAATGCACCTGCATACTTGAAGGGGAAGGTTCTAGGATTTAGTTTATTTAAGAGTACTTTTCACAAGCTTAGCTGTGTGAAAGGAACTGCCTCTTTCTTGTGGAGAAACATTGCTCTGACAAACATCTGCTTCATGTCAGATGTGTCAGTCAGTACTAAATTATGTTTTGTACTCCTGAGAGTGTAGCAAGAGAGAGAGTTCTCCAACCTGCTTTCCTCAGGCAGAGTCTCACCTTTACCCATGTAGCAAGTGTGGGCTGGCCATACAAATCAGGTCCTGTTGCCAGTGCTTCTGATCAGGACACAGCCTCACACTTGTTCCTGGCTCAGAGCAATGCCCCTCTACCTTTGATCCCTATCTGATCATCTGGTGAGGTCTCAATTATAGTTAGAGCCAGAAAAAAATACTTCCCTCAATTATTTTATTCCACGAAATGGAATTTCATCAGAACAGAAGTGCTGGAGAGGCCTTGACAGGTTTTCACAGTGAGACTGCTAGTCCTAGTCAGTGCTGAAGTGTCCCTTCTGGTGTACTGGACTTGTCAATACCCTGGGAATATGTAATAGAGCTACACCAAGTAGGAAAAAGAAAAACAGCCCATCCCATTTTCAGTTTCTTGTTCCATTTTATTTTTTCTTTTGTTCTCCTTTTTTTTTTTTTTTTAACTTCAAAACAAAATCTTGAAAAATTCTTTTTTTTAAGATGTCAGATTCAGTTTATCTGGAGTCCCTCTTTTAAACCTGTTTGACTTCTTAACTCTTGATCTTTTTAAACCTTGGAACCATGCCATGTTTTATCAGTTAGAAAAATACAAGAATAAATAGCTTTAAAAATGTAAGATTGAAGAGTTTTCCATTACTGCGTACTTAACGATTTCTTGGGTTTGTTTCAAACTTATGTATTTATCCTCTACCAAGTGATAAAGAAAAGAAAATAACCACCTTTTCCTTCTGTGAAATGCTGATGTTTTCAGCAGTAAGTAAAATTTGCCACTAGCCTAGAAACAGTGTTAAATTCTCAGGAAAAAAAAAAAAAAAAAAGTTGAGAAGAGGAATATCAGTACCCAGAAAATATTCTGAGATAAAAACCAGAAAGGCCAGCAGGGATTACGTGTACCTATAACTTTCAGTCTTTGTGAAATCTTTTCTTTTAACCACAGCTTACAAAGCTGATGTAACTACATAGGGCAAGACCTGACCTTGTCCTCATGACAGCTTGTATGTCGAGAGTGACCAGCAAAGCCCAGGAATATGCAAATTGCAAAATGGCTTTTATTTAAAAAAAAAAAAAAAAAAAAAAAATCCACTTTTGAATAACAATGGTAAAATTCAAAATTTAACTAGAACTCAAAAAATTAGACTAGCCCAAGGAATTCTTACATGAACTCACCTACACACTTGTATGCTTATTTGAGGTATAAAGTTATTGTCCTGCACACAGCAGCATATTTATTTTAATTTGCACTGTGAAAGGTTTTGCAGAAGATGTGAAGGAAAAGGTGTTCAACTTCTTATGTATCAAATAATCCCATCATGACACTGGTTTACATTGCTGATTTTATTGTGAAGTTGCACTATAGTTCTCGTACGCCCAAAGATTATATTTTTTGCAAAGGTACTGAGGCAGGTATATTTACTCTAAAAATCAATTTAAAGATTAGCTAAATTAGTATTTTAGCAATTCAGTGTCTTGGTTCTGAGCTTTGCTTGATTGAAAGGTTTTTTGCATATGTAGGTATGGCAAATTTGATACCCAGGTCCTAGGACCTAGAACAGGCTTGACATCTTTTCTTAACTGACTAATTTTTTGATTTTATCTGATATACAGGGCCCTTAACTAGCACTTTGAGAGCTTATGTGATACAAAATACTTTCAAAGGTGAAGTATCCAAGGAAAAAAAAGTACATTTCTTCTACACAAAGATTAATTATCAAAAAATTCAAATAAATTAAGTTGTTTCTTAGGAATGAAATTAGAGTTTATGTACATCTGTCACAAGGAAAGTCGTGTAAGCATTTTTCCTATGAATACAGAAAAAAAGCCTCTGATTAATGAGAGAATACTCTAAATAATTTTCAATCCTTTCTAAATGCCACAGGAAGGAAATTAAGACTTTTAAGAGTCACTCCCTCTTAACAATGTTGAAGTCTTCTGCTTCTCCTTCCTGTATTTTAATCACATTAAGCCCTTTCTTATAGAAGAAATTTACTGATTTCTGTGCAAGTTAACAGCATGCAAAGGAGACTTCCCACCTCATCTTTCATTGTTTGTTTATATCAGATGGGAAAAGAACCCTTTTCTTCAGTGGCTTTTTCTATTTCAACCATCTAGAACAATTTTGAGATCCAGTCTTTAACTGACAAATTCAGCATACTTTTTAAAACTAAACTTGTCCAGACATTTTGTTGTGGTTGTTGTGTTTTTTTGTGTTTTTTTGTTTTGTTTTGTTTTTTGTTTTTTGTTTGTTTTTTTTTTTTTTCCCCTCTGCATTGATAATGCAAGCACAGTTAAATCAGTGCTTTTGAGAATACCATTCTGGTGGAAATGTTTTATACCTTGTCTCTAATAGTGTCCAGCACCAGATATTACTGACTGCAGTGAAACAGGTTAAACTATACAATCCCTCAGGGCTCATCTGAGCTGACTTTTTTTTCTTAGTACATTTTATTTTACCTTTTCTTTTTTGTTGCCATGAACTTGTTTACCACTTTTAGAACCGTGCTACAACTGCTGTGACTTATGACATGCAGCATTATGGCATGACAGATTATGATGTGCATTATAATTAAATAAAAAGATATCCTCCTTTTTTCCAGTACCTGTGTTCATACCTCCTATGCTATAGATGCTTAATTTTGCACTAGAGAAAAGGAAAGAGATGTTCTGAGGTCCCTAAAACTGCAGTTTGTTTGGAGGCTCCCTCCTGTTCACAGACATTAACTTTTAAAATCAGACAAGAAAAAACCTTTGAAAAATTGACTTCAAAGCCTTCAGGTGCAATAGCAACTTTTCCTGCTATGGCAGTTCTTAGATTCACTTCACCATCTCCACTGTGAGTGACACAGCAGGTTTCTCTTTTTGTTCTCTGAAACACACATGAATACCTACCCACTGGCAGACAAAAGGACCTAAAATCATAACTAACACATTTTAAAGAAAATCAAATGATCCGTCCCAGGTTTTTCCATAGAAACCTGGGGAAATAAAAGTTCAAAACAGTAATTCAGAGGAAACACTGGACATGTTTCTGTACAAAAAGAAGAGTGGTGTACCTTAATCAAACCTATCCAGAATAAGATCAGATCGTGAGAAAGAGAAAATATTATATGGCTTTCCATGCATGGACCAGCCAGAATTTTCTGGAGAACCTAAAGCTGCGATTGCTTCTGCCAGTCAGCCAATATTTGGAAGTCACTAAGCAATCTGGCTTTAATTGTGCTTTGCATTAGTTACTGTAAATAACTTTAGAGTGCATTATATAAAGGTTCCTTCTCAGAAGTGTTTTATATTGCTCAGGTGTGGAACTCTCTTTGGATATTCATTTTCATCTCATGATGTAAGTATACCAATGTATTGTCATTCAAAGCTTCATGAGAGCTGTGAATATCTTAATAGACCCAAAATTGCTTCAAAGTTTCTCAATCTCCTTGTGGGATTTCAACATTCTCAGCCAACATCCAGATGAAGCACAGTTTTGGAAAACCCTGTTTTTCCTTTCCCGGGTTTCTACAGGTTCTTCATCTAGTTCTGAAAATGCACTTCTATTTCCTGTTCTTAGTGCTGGCACTTCCTAATTATCAGTTCATACTTTCTGACAAAATACAAGTTTTATCATTCACTTAATATTCCTTTCATTTCCAAAAAGCTCATTTATGTGCTTCCAATTAAAGTGTATCACAAAATATGTTTTGCAAGGGATTTAGATCTGAATTCTGATATTTTACTGCATACAAAAAGTGAGGTGCCAGGTACTAAGCCCCTTGTTTAACAATGAGAAAATTTAATGTTTCTAATTAGAATTTAAAGCTCACTAGATCTATTACAACCAGACTGTAAAATATCATGTCCTGCTTCTGAAGATTCTCCGTTACTGAGTCATTCCTAAAATGCTGTCTATGACCAAGTATTATTAACAGTATATATGCATTATTAGTATATATTACACATTATGTAATATTTAAATTGTTTTGCCAATATGCAACCTTCTGTCACTCTTAAGATTTCAATGTTATGAGAAGTAACAATTTTCTTCTGGGCTGCATCTTTTTTCTGTTTGCATTACCACTGGATTGTATTTCTAGCTTGGTTGTGGAAAATCTATTTGTATATTTTTGAGACTGGGTCTTAGGCTGGAATATCAACTTCCTGTGAGAAGCACACATGATTTTTTGTATATTTTTACATGTAACACTCAGCCAGGGGTTTGCAATCATCTCTCCCTAATTGTTGTATGTCAAAAGAAGTAAAACATCTTCTAGAGACTCAGAGGTGTCAGTGACAATTCTGCAGACCCAGGTAGCCTTCAGTGAGAAGAAGACAGAAAGGCCATGCTGGCCTACAGAAATGAAATTAAATGTTTCCAGTTTTGTTGGCTGCTTTTTTTGCACAATTAACATTTTTTAATGACAGATGGCCATTACGTGGGATCTTGTTTTTAGGGCAGGACTCCAGGTACTTTCCACGATAACATAAAGCAGTATGTTATCATGGAAACATGATCATGAAAAGAGTGACCAGAATTTCTATTGGGAGAAAGACTGAGAGTCGTAGATTTAGTTTGCTGTCACACATGGGCTATCAAGATTACAGTAGACAGACAATATGTAGAGTCATGCTCCTATTAATTTTTAAAAATTCATGATCCCAGACAGCAAGAGCTTTTTTTTTATCACTTAGTATGAGAATGAGAATCTATTGTTGCAAAGGTAATTAATCAGGTTTTCAAGGGAAGTAATATGGCACTATATTTTTTCTGGGTATATTGAAACAACAAAGATTAATGATGTAATTTCAGAATTTGTACTGATACTCAACCCAAACTGCTGTAGAAATTTAAATTGCCACACTCACACTGCTGCCTGTCAGCAGCTCAGAAAGTAATGACTTTTGTGGTAGCGCACATAAGCAGAAGGATATAGACAGAGGAATGAGTGAGTGCATTTTCAAAGGGGAAAAAATGGATTGAGCATGGCAATAAAGAAAAGCTTCTTGTAAAGAGTGAGTACTAAGCAACGTAGGATAAATTCCTGATAATTCTGAGGTCACTTGGAATTTCTGGTCTTCAAGTTCATTTACAGAATCAGCTTTCCTGTTTATCTCAAAAAGAAGAATGAAAAAAAAAATCTCTCAACATACTTTCAGACAATATTTCATTGAATGTATTTCATAAATGCATAATCCGTCTGTATCTGCAGTTATGGTGCATGGACTAGTAACAGAGTAATTTGAGGTCATGATCTTAGGAATCCAGTTATCAGACATAAGGACCTTATAACAGAAATTAAGTCCAATTGGCTTAATTTATTAAAGCAGCAAAGATACAGTACCTTTAAGGATTAGATATTCTTTCATAAATCACAAAAGGTTCATTCTTGCTGAAATGAGTTAAGAAACCTTCCTGTACAGTATGAATTCTTCACTTTTCTTAAGTCATCTTTCAAAAAAGGCACATGCAGATAAATTCACTCCCTATTCTGCAAACTATTTAGGATCAGAACATTAAAACATAGGACAGAGTAATTACGTCCTGAAAATACTATCTTCTAAAAATAGCTATTTAAGAATAATATTATATCAGTTCCCTTTTTCCTTAAGAAAGGCAACTATAGCAAAGACCATATTACACTTCTGTCTTGCTTGTTTTGTGTGAGAGTTAAACCGATCATTGTGTTAATGATTGAATAGATAGTTTTATCAATACTTCTCTCAGAATAGCCACATACTTGGTGAAATTGTCTGAGCCAATAAAAGTGAAAAATCCTGCTTCTTTGTTATTATATCAGCTCATTGAGCTGTGGAATTGCATGAATGATTTAATAGCCTGCTGGAAAATCCATGGCCAAATAATCATGGGTAGCGTATGTTGTTGAAATGTGATGGACAAGGGATGGAGTGTGTGATAATTCTCCACCTTTGTAGGTATTGTTCTTTTGACTTTGGTGTGGGGAATTTGAGTGTAAATTTGTGTTTCCCGTTCTGGGCTTCTCAGTACAAGAGGGAGAGCTCTCAGAGCGGGCCCAGGGGAGAGCAACAAAGAGGACTAAGGGACTGGAGCATCTCTAACAGTGGTAGCCTTAGGGAGCTAGGTCTGTTCAGCCTCAAGAAGAGATGACTGAGAGAGGACCTCATCAGTGCCCAAAAGTATCTGAAGGAAGGGAGTCAAGAGGATGGAGCCAGGATCTGCTCAGTGATAGGATAGGATCAATAGGATAAGAGGCAGCAGGCAGAAACAGGAGCACAGGAAGTTCTGTTTAAACAGGAGGAAGAACTCTACTATGCAGGTGACCAAGCACTGCAACAGGTAGCCCAGAAAGGTTGTGGAGTCTATTCCAGAACTGCCTGGACACAATCCTGTGCCATGTGGTCTAGGATGGCCCTGCTTAAGCAGGGAGGCTGGACCAGACGGTTGGACCACTGCGGTCCCTTCCAACCTTACCTATTCAGTGATTCTGTGGTTACTGATGAAAGTGAAGTTTGTAAAATGTTGTGTACTGTGTGAGATATTCTTCCCACCACAATCAAAAGGCTGAATTTGAGCCATTTTCTGTGTCAGTTCTCATGGAGGAATCATAGTTGAAGCAGAATTTTCAGATTAAATTGCCTTGCCTTTTCTTTCTTTCTTTCTTTCTTTCTTTCTTTCTTTCTTTCTTTCTTTCTTTCTCTTTCTTTCTTTCTTTCTCTTTCTTTCTTTCTTTCTTTCTTTCTTTCTTTCTTTCTTTCTTTTCTTCTTTCTTTCTTTCTTTCTTTCTTTCTTTCTTTCTTTCTTTCTCTTTCTTTCTTTCTTTCTTTCTTTCTTTCTTTCTTTCTTTCTTTCTTTCTTTCTTTCTTTCTTTTTTCCCACCCTCAAAGATATATATTACTCAAAATGCATCTGTATGTTTGGAACAAGGCAGTCAGTTTACTACCGTAAACCTGACAGTAAAGCTGTTGCTTTCTTTGGTATCTTTATTTTTTCCTTTCCAGACTGAGGAAATTTTTATTATGAGGAAAATTGAGGTTCATTTTCATTATGATTTAATTCCTTCTTCTAGACCACTGCGGTCTACTGAAAATGATGAGAGCAGTTCATTTACTAAATGTTGTTGCATGGAATTAGATGAGACTGGAGGTTGTTCATACAAATGGACTGTAAAGAATGAAACCCATCAAACAAGAAATGGCACCAAAAATACACAGGCAGTTTACATATAGAAATGAAACCAAGAAGCACCAGTAAAAGAATGGGGTAAACGTTCCAGCTTAATCAGACTATCTCAACGCTTGGATTCTGTTAGCTCTTGGATTCTGGAAATCTTAGACTGAAATGTGCATTGTGCTGCAGATTGGTTATGGCTTAGTTTCTCTTGTAAAAATTTGGATATGCTTGGAAGTGCTTCTGTCTTTGGTTAGGTGATATTGTACCTTTGTGGTCGATTAAAAATCTCTTGATTATATTTTACTGTGTTTATATATACCTCTACAATTCCTGAAGCTCATTTTAAAAGCAGAAAAAGTGGCTGTTCTATGGGAAAAAAAAAAAAAAGTCAAATAAATAATCCCCTTAAAATTCATGTCTTCCACAACAGAAACTGTCTGTGAGATAACTCACATTAATGATTATATTACCTGTAAAAGCTGTGTCTTTCCAGTCACCATGTTCTGCAGCTGGCAGGACTTTTTTAGATGAAAGATTATTCCCATTGTGACACAAAAAAAGCACAAGTAGTTTGTATCTATACACTGAAAAAATCCTTTAAGAGAAAAAAGACCAATAACTATGTCAAAGCCGTAATCCTGTAGCAGCCCTACATTTAGACTCAAACAACACTGAGAAAGTGAGACAAAAAGAACAGTGAGAGGAAAGAGAAAACATAGTATTTCACACAGCTACTCATTGATTATTTTTTTCTGTACTTTCTTTCCTTTTTTTGCTGAGGATTTCCTCAGTGCTGATGACCTCGCACCCCACAGACTGAACAGCATTTCTTTTTTCACTGTTGTGAAAGTTTGCCAGCAAGTGCTTGTAGTACCAACAGATTTTTGTGCTGTTTCTTCCTGCAGATATTTGCTTTTCTTTTTAAAATAAAGGCTTTATGGCTTCTTTAGCAGCGAAGGTAGCATGTTTAATATCTTCATCCATCTTGGCAATTTCTCTTTAGATTCTTATATTCATTCTAAATCCAGACATTTATGGTTTTTTGAAGATTTTTTAAAAAAAAAATTTCAGTTCATAATTTTTTCCTCACAGGGAAGGAAAATCTTTAATTTTTCACTAAACAAGAGGAATCCGTAAATATTCTAGGCTAAATCAGAATTTCCATCTGTCATCCTCTCACTGTAGAAATTGTCACTATTGAAATTGTTACTGTTGTTGCTCTATCACTACTGAAATAATTAATGAAATCACTATTGAAAAGTCTTGCTTCCACAACCAAATTCTTTTGCTGAACACTCAAAAAAACCTTCTTTTTTATTCTTACACTGGATTTTGGATTTTATCACATTGGATTATACTTGCTTAATGCATTGAAACCTGGATGGAACCTCTATTTTTCATTATCTTACCACACCTAAATGCTGTCAGAAGCAGTTGTGGGGCACTTATTGAAAAGGTTTTGTAAATTCCGCCAATAGCCCAGCTAAGGAATTTGGAGGATTGATCTATGACCTCGAAAAATTTTGTATAACATTAATGTGAGCCTTAAATATTAGAAGGGGTTTATTGTAAAATGATCTCACGTGTCACAGGTGAAACTGTATTGATCAATATGCATCTCAGAGGCATTTTAAATTTACCATCTTAAATCTCACCTTGGAGATCAGACTAAAAAATGCATGGAAGACAAAGGTAGCAGAATTAATAAAACCGAAAAAGATCTCATATGTGTTCTTCCCAAGCACTGATGCAAGAAATGATAGAGAAGCTAATCCTGTGCTCCTGCCCCAAGCCGCAGTTTTGCCATGTTTATGTGACTTAGGAAAAGATTCAGTTAGCAACAGAGTAGGATATATATTATAGAAGGCTTTAGGGTGACCTAATTACAGCCTTCCAGCCCCTGAAGGAAGCCTATGAGAAAGATAGGGAGGGACTTTTAGCAAGGACATGTAGCGATAGGACAAACGGAAATGGCTTTAAACTGAAAGAGGGTAGGTTTGGATTAGATATCAGGAAGAAATTCTTTACTGTGAGAAAGTGAGATGCTGGAAAAAGTTGCCCAGAAAAGCTGTGGATGCCCCATTCCTGGGAGTGTCCAAGACCAGGTTGGACGGTGCTCTGAGCAGCCTGGTCTAGTGAAAGGTGTCCCTATCCACTGCAGAGAGGTTGAAACTGCATGACCTTTAAGGTCTCTTCTAACACCAGCCATTCTCTGATTCTATAGTTCTATGAAGTACTAATGCTCCAGATATATTGTCTTCCTTGTTGTATGCCGAGTTTCCTAAATTCAAAATAGAAAAGTATCTTATTGAATGCCATACTAACTGACTCATTATGTTTGTGCTCCTGAAATGGTGGTCTAGATTTAATGGAGTTTAATAGATATAAGTCTTCATAGTATACCCTCAAAATGATGATTTATTAGTTCAATAATAGTAAATATATTTGCGAAAAACAAATATATTTATTTTTCATTCCTTTCACTCCTTAAGCCACAGTACTATTCATATTAAATTATTTTTTATATCTTCTACTCTCGGCATTTTTGAATTTCTGTGCAGGATCTCTCTATATTAAATGCAGTAAATTCATCTAGAATCTTAGAATCATGTGATATATGATCTAAGTCAACAAACAAAAAAATGCCAGGGAACAAGACAAATTTTAACAATTGTATTACTACATCAGTTGAGAGGTAGTGTGATTCCACATCTTCAGAAGGAATTTTCATTATATAAATCCTCTCTTCTTGGGTCAGACTACTTGCTAAAATAGGGATAACCTAGGAGAGGCTCAGGTCATCTAGGAAAGATGTAGGCAGTGTTATTGTATGGAGTCTCTCTGGCTGTCTCTGAGATGTTTTTGCAGAGACATCTACTAACTAAGAGTGAAGAAATGGTTTGTCTTGCTGTTAGTGTCTTTACTAATGGTATTTCTTACAGAGATGGCAAAACGAGAATGCTAAAGGTTATATTAGTATAAAATGATGGTTATTTAGTTAAATTCTCATGTATTTTGCAAATGTATTTTCACATTTGTGAAGGATTGCTGAAAATTTGAAACAGATACAATTATGAAGCCATTCCTAGTGATGCCTTAAATGGCTCCCTAGAAACAGAGACTAGACAGGAATAAAGGAAAAAAGGAGGTATTTATTTGAAAGGCCTTCAGATGTACACTCTGGGCTCCAGAGGGTCCTGCCTCGGTGGATCCCAAAATGGACGACAGGTCACGAGTTCTTTGCACTTTTATATCAGCATAAATTCACCAACCAGAACTTGGCCAATGATGTAATTTCCCCAAGCTTTCTCCCCCTCCCCAAGATGATGGTTTACAGTTCTTGGGCCTAGGACAGTCTGGGTGTCCTTGGAGAGCAAACTGGAGAGGCTTTGTTATGTCTGTGTGAGTAGGAGAGAACAGCACTTAACAAGCTACAGGAAACTTCAGAGTTACACTAGCAGTACAGGATTTGAAAAATATAAAAGTTAAAACCTAAGGCATCACTAGTACCAAAAAACCACACAAAAACTCAGAGCAAAGTCTAAGTCTTAGAAATCTGTTCCAACTTGTTTTCAGACTACACCTACCTCTACAAATGATGGTAACATCATAGAGAGAACAGATACCATTAGCGGAAGAAAAGGAACAAAAAAGGGCAAGATTTCAGGCTCCTAAATGTTTCATTAGGTGAAAAATTAGGAAATAGATGTGACCAAATTGAGTACAGGTATGATTCTCAAATGTTCATTTTGGTAGCTTTGGGATTTCCTGCATTCTTCACAAACAGAATTTACTCTTTCCATTGATGTCAACTTTTAAACTACTGTACAATGTTCATTTTCCAAGTGGCAAATGATTGCCAGTAGCAAAGTAGCAAATGATTGTGTAATGCAAGTCTGAAACAAAGATGTCTAAGTCTACTGCTCATCTGAATAATGTGGCAATATTTATGTCACTTCTAACACTGAAGTTTTTTCCAAACAGAAATTTAGTGTTGAAAATGAAAGACATTGCAGCTACTTTCAATCAATTAGGCCACTGTTAAAAGAATTTCCAGTTCTTATCCTTCTGTTTTCAAAGGTCAGAGTATGCTTCATCTTTGCTATATCAGTAGTATTATGCAGCATGGTATTATTTAAGTGGTGTTAAGCTTGTTTAGTATTTTCTACACCGGACAGGCATTTCTCATGGCACATATTAAACTTGGATTCTTTTCACAAAAAAGGCAAATATTTCAATCTGTAGGTATAAATACCGAAAACGTATAAATACATAATGCCAAGCCACTTGTGTTGTTTTATGCATCATCAACAGAATGCATGTAAAAATAAAGCAGTAGGTAGTATCGCTGTGTAATTAAACATTTGGGAATTGGCAAATTCATCTATGATAATGTTATCCTTTTATTGGCTGTAAGGGAGTTGCAGTACAATGAGCATAGTGTGTACTGGACATTTAATTTTCATGCTGTTCAGAACTTCAACAGGTTTTTTTTTTGACAGTTCTCAAATATCATCTTCCCAAGGTGTATGGGATGTTAGGTCTAATATAGAGGAACCTGAAAAACTTGATTTTTTGTCAATCAGCTAAATTACTGAAACTATTACTGTGGATTCTGTGCATCTTATGCAAGGAAATGTGACTATTTGTTTTAAAAGAGCATCTTATCTAATTCTATTCCTAGAATGCATAACATTTTTAAAAGAAATAAAAGTATGTATGTTTAATATCTGATTTTTGTATCATTTTTTGCTACCACTAAAGCTGGTGTTTTTCAGGCTAAAAAATACTGGGCTAAAAACCTACATGAAACTTTTGTAATATGTCTTCATTTGCTCTAAAAGAGAAATTTTACATAAATGGTTAGTCTCAATAGTAGAAAACTCTTTAAAATGCTTGGGAGATGTAGCCACAGGAGGGACAGTGTCTGGGAGGAGGCATTTCTCAAGTAAAAAAGAAACAGTTCTCTAACCAGTTATTTGCATACTGAAGATAAAAGTTCTTGTCCACTTTTAGATTAGAAATGTGCTGTCTGTGCTCAGTCTTGTGGGCATGTCTACTCCTCTTCTTTCATGTTTTATTTTCATGCCTCTTTTAAGTCCTTCAGTTTTGGCTAGCCCGTTCAAGGAAAGGAATATTTTTTCTGATGAGTAATCCCATTTCATTCAAATGAAATATGGTGCACTTACAGATGATATAAGTGTATCAGAGACCAGCTTATTGTTTTATTATTTGTTTTTTTTCCTTTTCCCTTTTAACTAAAATGCATTAACTAATATAAAAGAACAACCAAAAAAAAAAGTGAATGACTAAGTGGAAAGGCTTATTGAGCCCTTCCCTAAGAATTCAGCAAACTGAACCCCTTCATAAATTACCCTGTGCTCCTATTATTTTTTGAATTTTGCTATTGCTGCTCACTACTACAGTAGTTTGTGATTTATGAGTTATGATTAATGATTCATGCCTTTATGATTTTATTTGGCAATCACTCATAAGTGAAAAACACTTTCCTTGACAAACTAGGCTATTTTCAAAAATCCTAAATCTATTTAAATCACTTACCTTCAAAATCATAGAACATATAGGAAGACACTTTTTGTTGTTTTCAATAGCAAAAATTGTTGATTTTTGAGTAGTATACAGGAATTTCTGCTTTGATTTTCCTGTCATCACAACACTTGAATAAAACTCTTTTCTTTTATGTGTTGAATTCCCCATTGATTTTGCCTTAATTATGTATGCAGTTACTTGGATTGAATTCTGCCTTCCCTGTTCACCTGTGGCAGTAGTTACTTACCCTTCAAGTTGGAACTAAAAAATAATCCCACACACAGAATCACACCAAATATTCTGAGTTGGAAAGGACTGATTGGAATTATTTCAGTGAGGGGTTGCACAAAGTGAATGTCAGTGTCATAATCTTGCTCACAGAGAGCCTTTGCAATGTCACCAATTAAAATTTGTTTAAACTCTCTAAGAACACCTGTAAAACAAGGGCATCATTTTTTATATATTTAGAAATAATCTTGATAAAATAGCAGAATTTTTTCTGACCAAAATTTCAGTGAAGTACACTTTGCAACATGAAAAAATAAGGTAGTGGGGAAGAAGAAAGAGAGGAGAGAGAAGGGGGTGACTTGATGTTTTTCCAAGCCCATGGACCTCCAAAATACATTGCAAAAGATAAATACAGTATGTTGCTTTTAAAAAATAAAATCACTCTCCAACCATAAGTATAAAACTATCCTCATTTCTGTTTACAAAAACCTATAATCTCTCCCCCTTTATACTGTATTTTAGTTCATGAATGTCTTTTCTCAGATCTTTTCTATGATTAACTATTACAAATTTTCTACCAAAAAAGGAGAGGAGAGTGATATCATCTGTAATGCCTACTTTTACGTCTCATTAAGTCATTGTTAAAACCACTGTTACTATTGTCAAGGACTCTGATTTATGCATCTGCAGCTTCAAGCATCATTCAAGTATGAATCTGAAAAATTCTATTTATTATTTCTTGTGTTCCAGGGATACAGATTTATGATGTGCAATTAGTCAAGCATCAAACCTCTCCTTAATGTTTTGTAGCTTCTTTTTTTTTCTTTTTGTGTTGTAACTACTGTAGATTCAAAACAGACTTATAGATAAAATGCAATTTGTAAGATAATGAAGAATTCAAAAATCTGTTAATGTTCATGTCCAGCTTGTAATTCTGAATACCCTGTATTCATGTTAGCCCAAGGAGCACACTTTCTATTCACCACTATTAGGTTTTGTCTGAATTGCCTTAATTATTAGTGAGATGAAAGGCACTTACACTTTTTTTTCTGATATTAAATTCTTTGAAACAGGTAAGATAAATCTTACCTAACTTAGAATCTTACCCTAACTCTTTGAGGCAGAGTACTTACCTATTTTAGTAACCATTCTTATCAATGAAGAGAATTGATCTTTTGGGGTGTCATTTCCTTGGCCTGTTTCAGATACCCACTCTGAAATGCGAGACACTTACTTTTCTCAGTAACAGGGAAGGTAGGGTATGTTAGACAGTTTATACACAGATATTTTATGTCTTTACTGAGGCTTCACCTGGAGTCATTAGTGAAATGTTCAAGTGTTTTCAAAACACACTGGAAACACTCCTCTTGTATATGGGGAGTATGGGATCTCATTTCCACTTCCAGGACTATGTCTATTGTAGGATTCCAGATACGGAGACTTACCTTGTTCTTGTTTGCTTGCCAGGTTCCACAAGACTGCTGGGTGGGTGTGCTGACCAATAGGACTTATCACCCAACCTGTGCTTTCCCTCTTTCTCAGCTTCCAAAAGGGGCAATTCAACCACCTGCTTGACCAGAGTCTCTTGAAACAACTGAGGGGGTTACTGTTCTCAAATCTCTTTGCTTGACTACAGGTCTTTAAAAAGACCCAGCCTGGTTTTGCTTGGTTCCCTCTCTTCCTCAGGAATTATTTAATTTCATTAAAAACACCTTACTTTCCAGAATAGCTCCAAAATACCATACACACAATGTAGCTCAGTACCTTGGGGGAAGGCATTTTTCTAAGTCATCTCTGAGTAGGTGACAGAAACCACAAATGAATTCAGTGTAACTTCCTCCAGTTTAACTTAATACAAACTCATAGCATGTCTAATCTCTGGTGCTAAGTCTGCATTTAACAGAAAAAAACCCTGAATTAATGGAATAAAGAAAGAATTATTATGGTTGTGGCTTCAGTTAGTGGAGTCAATTAACATTTTGCTGGTAGAAGCAGACAATGGCTCTGAATTTGTTAAAGTGTGCTTGAACTAACCTGCTTGCTTGAAAAACAGAACAAAAACCTCTTGTATATCAGTGAAGCATGGCGCCTGTTCTCAAGTTGTTTATCTTTAATGATGCATCCTCAGTAAACACTGCTATATTTGTGAGATTTTACAGATTGTTTTTAAATGCCTTGTGAAATGAAGAATAATCAGCCTCTGGGAAACTGCACAAATTCTTCTGTGCCTTTTGTACTCAGATGTGGGGATGCAAAAATTGCTCTTTAAGAAGTTCAGATACGAAATGAGCCTTTTAATTCTCACACTGAATGATAGCAATAACCTCTGAATTCTTGTACAATATCAAAATACATATCTCAAACAGAGAAACAACCTTTAGTAATGAGAAAAAACAACTGCTATTTGAAACTTCAATTTTATAACCATCACTGGTAAAACACAGAACAACTTACTGCTTTCTAGAAGTGGACAGAAATAGTATAAATATTGTAAACACCAAGTAATTTGCAGCAAGAAGGAATTGCAATGCTAGAGTTGAACAGTTGCTATAAATCTGTAGAAAAGGCATTTAGTTAAAATCTAAATATCTAAATTACAAGGCATGACATGCAAAGGCCCAAGTAATTTAGGAATTAAATGTTAAAGGACTTTCAGCTTGTCTGTTTTTCTTATGTTTGCCAGCCTGATGCTTGTTCTGGCAACTGAAGTCATTACTGAAGACATTACATTATTTTCTGTGGAGAATACCACTCATGAGAAAAGCTCATAGTTTTGTAGATGATTTAATCATCAGTACACTCCTTCACAATCCAGAATGCATGATGAAATAAGATGCCTTTTTTATATTAAATCTTTTTTACCTTAATGCATTCACATATACATAGGAGGTTTCAAGCAGTTGTTATTTTCCTTTAAAAAAAAGAAAAAGGATTTTAAAATGAGAATGAAGATCTGGGCAGTAAATTTTCACATGTATTTGTACTTAAAGAATTAAGATCAACTCACCAGAGAGATCAAACATACCATTATTTAATCATATTTATTTCTATATTGTTAATGTACATGTGTTAGCACAACTGAAAGTTGCCTAATTCTGAAAGTAACTGCTGTAATGTATAATAGAACACTTTCCTCAGGGCAAAATAGCAAGTACCACTCCTATCTGCCATGAAAGCTGTGATATTAATGAGATTTAAGTGCTCCCATAGGTCTTGTGTTGAGGGATAAAAAACAGAAAGCTGATCAGGGAACTATTATAAACAAATAGACCTAATTTCTCATTTTCCTCTGAGATACTTAAAGATTTCTATGACAATTTTAATGGACAAGGTACAAATAAAATCTCAAACTTTTGCTAAATTTTCTGAATGTATTCTAAAATTACAGTGTTAAGTGAACCATTCCCTGATAAACATTAAAATATTGTAGGATTCAGACTTGTTAATTCTCAGTCCAACTGTGATATGTCAGCATACTACTGATCATGCTGGAAAGATTGTAGATTTTTACCACATTTATTACCAGAAATTATTTAACCCTCTTTATTTAAAAGTATTTCAGGCATTTCAGTCTAACCATGCTGGTATAAAATAGATGAAAACGTACTATACTGTATTTTTGAGAAAAAAACGTATTAGAGAGATAGAGAACAGATTCTCACTCAAGAAGCCTTTAATATTTGGTAGAACTCCATGGACTTCAGTGGTACATAAGCACAGACTATAATTAAACTCTTATTGAAATGAGATCTAACAGACAAATAATATACCCACTAAAGAAAGGGTAACTTCAGCATAAGTGAATGTATTACAGAATAGTTTAGATTAGACAATGATGTCTTTGGAGGTGAAAGATATAGAGGCAGTAACCAGGGAACAGAACTGGTAACTTCAGGAATACTGTTACTGATGAAAATATATCTTAAATTGTGTCTGAATTATATATCTGGGACATGTCAGCCGTGAATATTCTCTGTGATAGCATGAGTCCTACATTCTTCCTTGGCCTAGTTCATTAACAACTTAATTTCAGGTGAGCTTTTTCTTTAATATCAAATAAATGCTTCCCACTGCTTCCTCTAAAGACCAATTTTTCTTTTGTTCTTGCTAATAAAAGAAAACCATGTATTACCAACTTTGGAGTTTCTGTGGTTTTTTTCTGGCAAGTTGGCCCATCTCCTTTCCTCTGAATTAGCAGAGCAATTGCTCATAACCATTCATAGTGTTCAGCTTTCTTCAAGCCTTTGCATAAGTTTTTTTATTTTATTTTCTCAACTCCCTGCAGGTTTCCTGATTCTTTTCTTTCCCCCCTCTTTATCAGATGTACATCACCGTATTTTCCACCGTTTTACTCTTTACTACAATGTCTTACCGCCTGTTTCATTTCTCAGAAATATACATCTCTGGTTTTCTTTTCATTCTTTTGTGAATTAGAAGACATCTTATGTCATATAAAATAAGTAGCTGTACTAATTCTAAAGGGAATGAAAATGAAACATTTTAATACTGCCTTAATTCTAAATATGCATCTTTATAAGGATCCAGGTTAATTAATCCATTTCAAGTTATATATTGAACAAGTTTTCTCTTTGTACTTAACTTCTATTTACAAAAATAGCAGTGTAATGCCCAGAACCCATAGATTAATTTTATTTCACTGGGATTTAATTTGCTTGTTATTCATGAAGGAAACACTAATAAAGAGGCAGATGGTGAGAGATTATTTAAGTGCTATGTCGACTTTAATAACCTCAGTCACTTAATGGTGTTTCTAAGGCTGTTTCTTGTATTTTACCTGCATTCATCTCTTTGTTGATGATTTCTAAATGTTTCTGAGTCCCCCTTCAGAACTCAACACGAACAGCTCTAGCACTTTCTCTGAAACACAGAAGGAAACCTGCTTAAAGAAGAACTAAGTATATTCAATGTACTGCATAAGCCAAGTTGAAGAATCATGGCTTAAATTAGCAATGCTGATAAAAAGTGAGGTCTCATATTTTAATGATGGCTGAATTCCTTCTACTTTATTGTTTTACTACAGTGTAGACAGTAATAGATATTTTGGTGGGTATTACTTAGGTTTTCAGGATACTATTCAGCCCACTGAACAATTTTTTTTTTAATCACAGGTTTCATCTCATTCAAATTAGCCATCTAAAGCTTGGTCAAAACAGGAAGATTAACATCTTCACCTATATACTTCTAACTCTAATTAATCACCCTATATCAACTGTCAGTGTTCTCCCCTAAATGTAGAAAAGGTCTTAAATTGAACACCATGAAAGAGCTTTCATGAATCCATGAAAGCTATGATTTTTAAGAGAAAGGATGGGTCTGTTTATTCTAAAGACAAATAGCTCTCCTAGGCTTTGTCTGACCTCTTAAAAGAGTGGCATCTGATCATAGTCTAAACCTTGAAATGAAAACAGGGAAGTGTCACAGTCCTTTAGAATTCTAGAATTCCATCTGGAATCTCTTCTGCTATTTATCTTCATTAAAGGCAAAATTATTTGTGAAAGATGCATGAAAAACAGATGGAAAAAAAACCCAACTTAAATAATTTAATCTATAGTAGGTTTTTGTGCAATGCTCATGTGCACCCAGAACTATGCCTGGGCTTAGTTTGTGAAGGAGTGGAGAAAAAGAGAGTCCAGGGAATATAGGACATCAGGGATTCATCATGTGGCGCCTTTTTTTTTTTGTTTGGGGTTTTTTTGTTGTTGTTTTCTGTGACCTTTTATTTAGCAAGATAAACATTGCTTTACCTAATGCAGGTGTAACAGATAGATATAGATAGGTGATAAAATATAGATACTATACTAAGAATTACATTACTTTTAAGAAAACAAAGGAGCAATCTGGAACTCCTTCAGAGCCTTAGAGAGATATTTTGCCATTGGGAGAAAATTATCTCATGGTGCACTTACAGAGAAATTAAAAAAAATCTGTGACATTTTCAGTTAATCTTGTCAATTCTTGAAACAGCATCTCGAAGGAGTCATATTCAGTATGGACCAAGGTAAAGAAGAAAGTACATTCCTTTATGGGAGAAGGTATATGGAAAGTAGGATTCAAAGATAGCTTGAGGGATTCATAAGGCTGCAGAATTGTTGCAACTATAGTTAATACTGTCTGCCTCAAAAGTTTAAACTACATTTAGGAAAAGAAAAAAAAGCACCTCCACCTCCCCCAAAGAAACTCTAAAAAACACAACACATAAAAAATACAAACCAAACAAACAAAAACACAGAGAAGAACTGAGGATAAGCCTTTTGAGCTGAACTATCAAAAAATAATATTTTATATACATTATAGTCTAACACATCTCTGAAAGTTGGCAGAGATTGCAAAATTTACTAACTTATGCCAAGGAAAGTTACTAGATTTCTGGTCTGTGGCAGCTGTGACTCAAATTTTTTTGAGAGATCAGAGACACCTTGTTAAGGACGAGACTAAATTTCCCACTATACACAGCTTTGTCCTTTATCATCTCTAGCCTAACATGGAAATTATATTAGTAAATGTCTGTAATGAGGTTTGACACATCTCAATGCCTGGGCAATAGAAAGTATTAATCTACAGAACACCCTGGAGGAGAGGAAGGGTGGATTAATTTTAAGTGGTTCAATTTTATTTCGGTGCAACAATACTGAAGTGACAAAATATGCATTTAGAATAAGAGAAAAAACTTAAACTTTATCCACTGCCTAAGTGTTTAATGATCAATAACTTCAGAGGAATTAGATTTCCATCTTTTTTTGTTTATATCTATCTGTCTTTAATGCATCATAAGGCTGTTCTGTTTTGAGAATATTCTTGCAACAATATCCTTTTTTTTTTTTGTTTTTTTAATCTGAGTATCTTGTTTAATAAGGGCAAAACAGATGTTTTGCAATATCGTAAAAAATACCTTTATCTCTGTCTGGAAACTTGAATAGACAATGAATGATGGCAGCATCTCATGGGTATTTATACACTGAAAACTCTGAAATCCACGTAATTACAGTAAAGATATATTAGATCTTGGATTAGCTTCAAGGATTTTGTGCTGAAAGTATGTTTCCATTATTATAGAGCAATAAAAAGAAAAAGAACTATAGCTTTTCTCCTTCTTTCATCAATATTATTGTATAGCTATTGAATGCTATTGAATTGGCTGAAAGTCTCCACTGGGAAATATTGTTTCTCTGCATTGTTATCAAACAATGATGAGTGAATGAACTGAGTATACCAGAATATAATGTGGTGAAATGTGCTGGCACTGATGCAATTCTTCATTGTGGTGTTAATAAATCCAGCACAGGAGCTTTTACAAGACACTAATATGAGATATTCAGCTCATGGACATCTTGTTTGTTACCAAGAGTGGTATTTGGCAAGGGTTTTTTTTTTTTCATTAGGCTTAGGGCTTCCACCCAAAGTGCTTAACAAGAATAGCATCTTCCTAGTTACTTTTGGATATTTGAATTCTTTGGATATTTGGATACTTTGGACCAAATTAACCATTTTCAATGCATTTATTAAGATTCCATTTTCATAGTACTTTTTTGACTTTTTCAATTTTTTAATACATGAAAATTTATTTTGTCTAAATAAAAAGTCTAAAGACTGCTTTCTTATTACTGTTTCAAGTTCAATGAGTTGGTCTCTGAGGAACTAAACCTATAGCAGATAACTTAAGTATATCAAATCTAATTTTAGGCAATATGCATCAAATTGGTATAATGAAGTTCTTGATTATGCATTTCTTATATACTAAAAGAGTTAATGAAATTAACCTATGTTACAAATAGTAAATCAATTATAGTTTTAGAAGTTCTTACCTAATATCAGAACAGAGGATGCTGTAAATATTCACTGGTGTACAGATTAGGACCATATTATTACATTTATACTGCCATTTTAGTATAAGCAGCCAAAAAAATGCATGGTACTGAATCATTTGAAAAATGAAGCTATTGAGAGCTTAAGTTCTGAAATGGTGGACAATTTATCCTCAGTCTCACAAAAAGAATGACAGTCAAAATAAAAAGAAACAGTTCTTGAACATGCAGATGGAAAACTTTCTAAATGTATTTTCTTTTATGTTTACTCCCTGCATGTTAAAAGGCTTGTCATCATAAGGCTTCTGTAACAAGTAGGACCAGGAACCTAATATTTCGGTTGAAAATCCTGGAGATTCTTCCTCTGGAGAATCAAAAGTGCCTCTGATCAGAAGGCTGCTAAGGAGCTGGAGAACATGGCACCTGAGATTCCTAGGAACTCTTAGACTTCTGGTTTCTTATAAATTGTCTTCTCAGTAATTTATCTAGGATGTTTCTCAGGACCCACTAGACAAAGTCTCTGAACTACTGTTCAAGTGTGACCTGCTTGGTAGTTAAAGGAGAGACAAGGCTAAATCAAAGGCAATGGGAATCAACTCTTCAATTATACACCTGCATTTAAACATCTGGAATGCCAACATCTAAATGTGAGCTACTTGCAGTGTTCACAATGGAGTCAAAATAGTCACATATAACCTAGAGTTGCAGATTTATGGTAAACACTTTAAATTGGTCTGCTGAATGTGGTCTCTAAGCATCATAATATAGAATATTCTGAATTGGAAGGGACCCACAAGCATCATGACCATCCAACTCCTGGCCCTGCTCAGGACAGCCCCAAGGGTAACACCATGTGCTTGAGAGCATTGTCCAAATGCTTCTTGGACTCGGACAGCCTTAGTGGTGTGACCATTCCCTGGAGAGCCCATGCCAGTGCCCAACCATGTGTGCAACCATCTTAGAACCTTTTCCTAACATGCAATCTAAAACTCCCATGACACAGCTTCATGACGTTGCTTCAGGTTCTACCACTGAGCGGATCATTATCACCACAGAGAAGAGACCAGTGTCAGTCCCTCCTCTGGCCTTCATGAGGAATTTGTAACTGCAATGAGGTTTCCCCTCAGTCTCCCCTTCTCCAGGCTGAAAAAATCACATCATCATCAGAGCCATTCCTCTCAAGGCTTAGGAAATGGGTTGGTGTTCCATACCTCCATTTAATGACATGAGAGCTTAGACTCATCCCTCACATACCGGTCGTTTAGTCTAAATGTCTACATCTGATCTGGAATTCCACTCTTTATTTCTGTTCTCATTTAGCTAAAATCAATTTATTCCTACAGAATTCATTTTTCTTAATGAAGTACATTTCTGTCAGGGAACTTCAAACTTTAAGCAGTTTACTGACAGTAAATCTAATTTTTTTTACCATAATTGGTTTTTAAATGCTTCAAACATGATATGAAAGAGGGGGAACAGTAGTCCCTACTTATTTCTTCTATTCCATTGAATAGAATGTGTTCATCATAGTATTTTTTTATCACCTCTTTTCTGTCTTTATCAAAGGAAAACAATTTCATTATTTTTTGCCTTTCGTATGAGAAAATATTCTCTATTCCCATTAGTAAATTCCTTAATAGGTTCTACATCATCTTTTTTTTTTAACCTTTTGGTGGGTTGCTTCACATAGCTTCAAGGTCCAAATATTATTTTGTCTGTAGAGACTGCTGTTTCTCTTTTCCCATCTCAACTTTAAATCATTCTTCACTCTTCTGTCCACGGATGAACATTGAACACAAGCTATAATGAGCTCTCTGCAGTTTCTCTTTCTTAGGTGGATACAATAGATAAAGGACATGATAAAATGCAACAATAGTGATGTTTTCCTTTCACAATTATAGTTTACATACATTTTAAGAGAGGAAATGCCAGACCTGCAGAAAGTTCCTCCAATCACCCATGAACAATTAATTTGTATTTAAAATATCTACATATGTTTATGAGCAATGCAATTAATTTTCAAGCTCTTACAATTGGCAATAAAAATTAATGTTATTTCAAGGAAAAAAAACCAACCTTCTTCTGTAGTGCTATGAGTTTAAACTTAATTTTTAGTCTACCTTTCCTATACTCTCTGAAGCACAAGCAGTATATCACTACTTAATTGTGGAACAACTGATGTGTAATGTGGCATATATTAGAATTAAATGGTTAAAGCAGACTTCATAAGAGCATGAAGTACTTCCCAAGTACTAAAATTATTGTCCTTTCCAACAAACATAATGGTGTCAAAGCTATAACAAGATCAAGAACAGCAAAAGGCTGGAAAATAAATGTGTAATTAGAGAACATAAAAATTGCTGCAAAGAATTTTTAAAATGTCTTTTTCATATGACTGAAACATAACTTGCAAGGAAAGGAAAAGTTAATGGGAAGCAAAGCTTAAATGTGCCACGTGAAACTGCTGCCAATAACTACACAGTTAAAGATGCTCAATGAAATTTTCAGCTGATTTTCTAGACATCTGAGGAGCCTGTATAATGGAACGGATGAAGCAAAAAAAGTAGGAGCAGAGATTTGTGATAACCAATAAAAATTTAAGGTTAAGAAGCTAGTTCAGAAAAAGTCTAGGACAAAAGACCTCCAGGAAGCTGAGACACAGGAAAACATCAATCATGTATAGAGATGAGAAGAGTTACTACAGTCAAAGAAAGAGAAAGCCTATATGAAAAATCAAACTGGCAGAAAAATAACTTGTATTGGCAGAATGAAGGGAGAGAACTAAAGAGGAGCAATAAGAAAAGATTCATTTTGGTTTGGAAGATGTGAAAATTGGAATGAGATTTAAAATAAAGGTAGGAAAGGTAGCAACAGAGCATATTTGAGGTAGATTTGCAGGAATACTTGGAAAGCTAGGAAAGCTGATTAATCGGGACTGAATCTAAGCCAAGAAATTATGTTTATCTAATGTGATTTTAGATGTCTGTAACAATAGCCTAAGGGTTTCTAGATGCCTGTATTAGAATTAAATACCCAAGTATTACACACAAAACTGACAAAAATAGCATAGGAGTCAGTCAGAAATATCAAAAGGATCTAGGATAGGGAAAAAAAGGAAACAACCCACAATAAAAATGAGGCAAAGAGAAATAACCTATGCAAGATTTTTACTATTAAACTGTAGAAGGAACTCTAGAATTCATAGTCCTACTCAACAGCTATTAGACTCTGAAGTCTTCTTCCTGTAGAAAAAAAAAAGGCCTTTTCTTTGACTGCTGGTTCCCATCTCCTACCAGATATAAATTTCAGTCACCCCACATCTTTATTGGGTTCATGCTTTGGGTTGATCAGTAAAGCACACAGGAGAATTGAGAAGCAAAAGGGGGAATAATTAGTTTGGGTTTTTTTCAGTCTTAAGCAATTTATATTCATTCATACACACAAGAAAAACACCCCAGTGTAATGTAATGCAAATTCAAAATGTAAATTCAAAAATTCTAAAGGTCAGAAAAAGCCAAGAAAAGATTTTCTTTAAAACTTAAAATAGTTCATGACTAGACATGAAGTAGTGATGAACTAACAAGGATTGTGGCAGTGGGGTGTTTACACAGTAGTCTAATGAATAAAGTTGGCATTACAGTTGTGGAAAAAACAAGGTAAAACACACGTGCACATACATCCATATATTTATAAATGTGCTTTGTAAGCTGAAAACTGTTTGAACGATTTTTGAATTTATAGCACTACTTGATTTGGCAAACTCCCTTGAAACATTTACTCAAATATTGTAAATATTTACCATGGTGAGATATGTTATTGCATAGTATAAACAACTTTGTAGCTGAGAAAATGGTTCAATGTAAATTAAAGGTCTGACTTTGTGCTAGGGAACCATATTTCATTAGTAACTTGTCCTTTATTTGTGAAGTAAGTGACATGAATTTAGACTGTAGTACTGTTACATGTGGCTGAGCTGTTTGAAACAGTGGAACAGAACGTGGCTTGCAATAGGAAAAAACAGTATGGATCCTAATTTTAAAAGATACAAAATGATCAGGATTATAAATTTTCCTAATGAAGAAAATCATAGACAAATTTTTTTATTCCTTTGTATTTGAATTTCTAAGTAGAATTAAAGAGTTAAATTTTGGTCACAAGGTGATCAAACGTTTTGTGTTATTGTACATTTAACAACATGAATTACCATACTGCAAAACAGTAAAGTAGAGGAAGCGTCATTTCAGGCTGCTTGTGTTTACTAGGAGTTTTGGGGTTTTATTCATGTGATTGATCTGTGTTGACGTCTGTCGTGGTATACATCAGTCATATATTTGGTGTCATTTTTATAGTTAAATAAAGTCAGATTTTGTATTTGTCCTCATGCTGCCAAGGAGAGACAACCTTCAAATACAAAGCAGAATGATCGGCTTAATTAGCCGGCATGTCATGGCTTCACTTTCAGTGGAATTCACTGAAGAACTGCTATCATGGATTCAGTACCTTCCTCTGGTGTTGGAAAATTAGTATTAATTTTATTTAAGCATTAAATTTAGTTAATGCAATTTAGTCCTGTGGAGAAAATTGGCTGGAAATTCATCTTTACCTTTTTGGAATGAATAACCTAGATCAGTAGAAGGTACCATCTGGGATTAGTTGATAGCTGTAGTCCAGTTTCATTTCCTATATGGACAAATATTTTAGGTGCTTTTGCCCCTCTCTGGATAATAGTAATCAGTTTCCTTTTCTATAGATACTTTTCCAGGTTCCTTTCCCATTCTAGTTTGGAATGAGTTTTGAGCAATATATTTGAAGACTTGGAAAACGGACTTTCAAATTACCAGTTCTATAACAGCTGACGTAATAGTCTTTCTATTGTTTTATTGATAGCTGTGGTCTTATCTTATCTTTTGGTCTTATTTTTTTTTCAGTAACTCTAAGGATTAAGATGTTTTATTATAGGTCTCCCTGAATTTTCACCTTAAATCAATCTTCCCAAAGAAAACCTAAAATATTTTTCTGAACTGAAAAAGCTATGCTTTATTAGAAAGCTAACTAGAATAATGTACATATTTTGAAACTGGGGCTACTCAAAGTGATAAGATAAAACAGAATAGAGACAAAAGGAATTCATAGGAAAATAATCTCCATGTACACTGTGTCCTTCCATATTGGGAGTTACATTCACATAGTTTTTGTCAACTCACTAACTCCCCCAATTTCTATAGACTCTGCTATTACAAACATTGGTTGTTCTGTAAGTGGTCTTTTCATTGAACACATTTGTTTCCATGTCTTCATAGCCTTCCATAAAATCTGGAAACTGCTGAGCTTGCTCATTCCCTGCCAAAGGCAGACACAATCTCATGTTCTCTCCAGTATTCCCACGACCCTCAGTCATCAGGTTTTTAAGTAATAGCATAGAATGGGAGCAAACAGATATAACACATTATATTCATCACAAAGGCCAAGACTTGTACTAACAATATTGAACAGAGAAGTTTATGTCATTACTCTAGGCAGCTCAAAGGAAAATGCTGAAGAGATGAAAACTGAGATAAAAATACTTGTTTTGGCATTACAGAAAACTAAGAACTTTTAATTGAAAATGACCTCTGGAGATCCTAATACACGACTAAGTTCAAACTTATATCAAGATGAAGGCCTTGAAGGTCCTTAACTATTAATTTTTTCCAAGAATGAAATTTTTACCATCACTCTGGGCCTAACCACCCTCATTAAAACTTTTTCGTATCCTTACAGCTAGAATTTCTTCCGTGCCCATTGTTTCTTCTCTCTTGGTGTGTACCTGTGGGGAAAGTCTGGCTCCATATTTCTTTTAACATTTCTTCGTGTGCTGGAAGTCAATGACATACCCTTCCTGTGTCATCTCCAGATTAAACAAATTCGTCTTCTTCAACCTCTCCCAGTACATCTGGTGCCCCAGGCTCTCTAAGTGACCTGTTACAGATACTTTCTTACTTGTTGGCACTGCTCTGGCCTGAGGGTCCCAAATCTGGTCATACATGGCCACTGGAGCATCCCTGGAATGATAATCACTGTCCTCAGCCTTACGTCGCTGAGGCTACCTTTCATCTCTTCAGGCACTCTCCTACAATATCCAGCTTGCAGTTCAAACTAGCCCACCACCAGGGCTAGAAAACTTTCCCCTGCAGCAAAAACTAAGCTCCTGTACATATGCAGCTTCCTTGTAATCATATTACCTGGCCTACTTAGATTTAGAATTTATTCCCCATACTCTGGGTAAGCATGAAATAAATGACAAGAATATGTTCACTAAATCTCACAGGAAAACCTGGGTGAACAGCTTGCCTGAGTAAAAAGGAGTAACATCTGCCTCTATCTCTGATATAGAAACATAAACACTTAGCAGAAAAGAGCTACCATTTTTGAGAAATTTCTTGAATACATTACACACTCTAGATGTGCAAGACTGATCTAGTGCCTGATCACTTGGGTCAAATGATCTCACTGATCCTTTGTTTTTCCCCCAATGACTTCAGTGGGGTAAGAAGGCAAACATCCTTTATTGCCGAATCTCAGACGAAATTAATCAAGCTCTTTGGGAAAGGAAATCTAGAAACAGGAACTCCGTCCAAAGTGCCCGGTGATATTCCCCAAGAGAGAAACAGATAGAAACAAACCTCAGGGTGATGGTGATGGGATATTAACTAAATCAAGAGGTACAGTGTTTCCTTTTAGGAATTTTAAAATAAATCCCAAGTACATGGCACATTATTGTTACAGATTAATCTCCAGAAGGCATATGTATATTACAACACTTTTATAATGTTTTTCTATTTTGTACAATATCCTTAGATTCTTTTATGGCAGGAAATATTATTAAATAACTATGAGCCTCAAAGAGACTTCTTTATTTTCCTGTCCAAAACCATGAACATAAAGATTTTGCTTTTTACTTTCTTCGTGAAGTGTTTAAAAGCCACAAAGGTACACTTGTTCCCTTAGAAATTATGATATTTCTTGGAAATATTCTGCTTTTGCCGTTTCTTCTGCCTTTATTCATTTATTTGTCTATTTGTCAGTGTGTTTTATGTGGAAATAGCCTTCCTAAAATTTAGACAATATTCCTATGTCCACTATAATATAAAACAAAAGAGTAAATTCAGCTATAAGCAGCTTAACACTGCAAAATGTAAGTACACTTTGATTGTTGCTTTAAAGCACTATAAGCCTGGATTTTATATCATTTGGAAGATAAAATGAATTAAAACCAGTCTAATAGTACTGACAGATAAACAGACAGTTATTTTCTTCCTGTTTTGTGTCATGAGCATAGTGCAACAAGGGAGACTGCCCCACAAGCAAAGAGATTTCATTCAGTGGCTTGTGAGCAGTGATGAGAACAACCTGCATGTCAGATATGGCTGGCCTGACAAAAGCACAGTGCTCTGCATACAGTTAGCAACCAGATTTTTCCTGTCATATTGGAAATGAGTAATTCGAGAAAGATAGCTATTAAGGTACTTTGGCACGATTACAGGTGACAGATGTCTTCTATTCCAGTTTCAGGAAATAGGCATTTCTCAAAAAATTGGCATTTTTCTTCAAAAAGGAGGAAAGTGTAGGGAAGCCTGGATTAGGTTTCAGCACTTGGACTTCTTTAGAACTCATTTTCAGTTATATTCTTATTGCTACTAAATTGAATTGCAAACATAAATTTAAACTGGATAAAATAAGCAATGGGAAGATAGGAAACATATATTTTTTTTCTCACATTGCATAACTAAACAAGTTTATTCTCAACAAGGGCAGTTCTAAGTTGTAACTTGAATTCGTAACATAGTTGTAGCTGAAAGATCTTCCAAAATAAACAAGATTACAGATCAATGAACAAAAGAGCCATATATTTTTCCAGTCCAAATATATTTTTTGACGAAAAATGCATGGGTGGAAATCCCTTTAAAAGACCTTTTATACTCTCTACAAAAGGGTATATATTCACGTTCAAATTCCAGGATGGGGTGATGTGTGATGTCATTTTCAGTTTTGTATTTATGGAATACCATCAATGAGCTTGCTGCATCCATTGAAACAAGTGTGAAGAGATCATCATGCTACAGGGATTTCATGTTTGTTTTGTAAATTGAAAAAATTATACATAAATATATTTACTAATCTTGAGAAGAGTGGATTAACATTGTAGGTATAGAAGTAGAGTTATCTTTTACTGTATTGTTTAACATCAAGAAATGAGTTGAATATTAGATCATTGTTATTTTATCTTAAGCAATCAACATTTAAAGCAGTATTCTCTAAAATATATATATATATATATATTTTAAGAGTTTAGATTGAAATCTAGGGACGTTTTCATTCTTCTGATATTTTTCATGATACATTTTTATGAGCAACCTGCCTGTACAGTAGAACAACTCCTTGGCCAGGTCAACTGGTTCTGTATAGGTGGGGAATGGATTGTTTTATTTATATTTCTGCTAATATATAAAAATGCTCATGGGCATAGGAAGGGAAAAATTGACAGGGAAAAGTTTAACTTACACCATTGAGAAGAAAAATATTTTTTTCTTTTTTTTACATACAGAAGTATGTTATTCAGAATTTTCAGTTATTCTTTAGAATTTAAAAAATAATGTTTGTGTTCTTGTTTGTGAGAATATGAACAAAAAGAAAGCACTTATTTCCCAATTTCCATTTACCACATTTTGTTGTTGTATATTAGCATTGATTAATAGTATTTACTAAATTGTAACTATATTTTGAATGAGAGAAAAACTACTGCAAAAAAAAAACCCCTTCATAAAAATGCCTAGTGTTCTGAAATGAAAAATGAAAGAAGAATTCATTCCTGCAATGAAACAACAGTAGTTTTAATGAAATGAAAATGGAGATGTATTTGATTCAGTGAACTGGGCTTTTTTTTTCCATAGGACTGAGTTGAACTATTTGCTGTCCCTGACAATATTCAAAATAGAAATTTAGCTCTTTCAATAGAAATAAGGATGCCAAAATCTTGTGGCAACAGGCTTTAGCCTTACTCTAAGAAAAACAAGTTTCTGCTCTTGTCAGGGCTAGCAAGACTAGCTAGGAAACTAAGATTAATCATTTCTGTTTATGCTGAAGAACTCAAATGTCACCCCACTCTCAGACATACTGAAAATGCAGCAGTTTCTTCTGGAGTTTATGCTGTTTTCCAGCTGCCTTTTCCCTGTTTTGCACTGGTGTGCCTATTTATTTTCCCCTTCCTATTAGTTTCTATATTATGCTTTAAGCATCTGTTTTGCTTTCTCAGTGGCATAAGGGCACCAGACAGCCCAAGGGATTTACCTTCTAGTACCCACACTTCGTAATTAAACTGTCAGTGCAGCATGATTTCTGAAGCAGAAATAATGACATGGGCATGTATTTCTTCCCATTTGCAGAACAACACCTCACAATATATGTTAGTGTTTGCATAGATACATATATACCCAGGCAATTTTATATATATATATCTCATATATATATATGAGAAAGACAAAGAAAGAGGTTATATAGGTCTATAGCTATCTCTGAGTATCTATATATATTTCCACATGTATAGCATATCAGCTTATTAGTATATACAGCACCAAAATCTGCACAAATTTGGTAACTACACTGTTGCATTTTACATGCATAGGTGGGATTTTTTCAAAGCTGTGATTCTGTCCAAGATTACTCTTGCACTGGGACTAAAATGTATAAAGACTTTCAGAAAACAGCCTTCTTCTCTAGATTTAATGAAGACAAACACAAACCAAGACACCTAAATAGCTTGATTTTTCATTTATAGAATGATCACAAGTTTACTGCCTAGTATGTTTTACTATTAATCTAAAGACAATCCTGAAAAAATCCAAAACCAGTGGCATTGTGTAACAGTATCGTGCAATGAAAAATGTGGCATGTAACATGCATTTCTCAGATGAGTGCAAACTTAGTTGATGAGTAAAGGAGCAATAATGAAGGCCTTTGTCAAATTTTATGACATGGTGGAAATTGTGGTTTCCACCATCTGCTAACTGTCTGTTAATTCTGTCGCTGTATTTAACAAAGTTGCTTCAGTGCAGTGATGAAAAATATGGATAGAAAGGTACATTCTTCTAAGCACTATCAGCTAAAACCTTAGTGTTTAAACTAAATATGAAGATTTTGAGAGAATAATAATTATAATTTATGGGAGGTTTGCATAATGGTAACTGTTTATGGGGCAGGTCTCTTTAGTCCCTTTTGAAAACTACATTTTTGCTGGTTGCTTCCTACAATGTGTCTGTGACTTTTTCAGTTACTCTGTTACACTACTGTCTAGACAGAAAAATCTGATTTTTCCATAAATTACTGAAAAGCATGATTTATTTTGCACTCCGAGACAGTAAGATATGAAATAGAAAATATCATATAAAAATTGTGTCCCGATTTTTCTTGTAAGTCATGTATAGGTAGTGAAAGACCACAATGAGATCATTCTGCAGCTTTCTATTGTCCCAGCTGAATAAATCCAACTTTCTTGGCATTTTTTCATAGTAGGGGTGCTCTACCCCTTGGATCAATTTTGTGGCCCTCTCAGGAACCACTCCAACAGGTCCACATCTTTCTTGTGCTGAGGGCTCCAGAGCTGGATGCAGTGCTCCAGGTGGTGTGTCAGGAGTCTGGAGCAGATGGGCAGAATCCTCTCCTTCACCCTGCTGCCCACACTGCTTTGGATGCAGCCCAGGACACGTTTGGCTTTCTCAGCTGCAAGTGCACATTGCTGGGTCATGTCCAGACTCTAGTCCACCAGCACCTCAAGTCCTTGTCACCAGGGCTGCCCTGAATCTGTTCAGCCTGTATTGATACCAGGGATCACCCTGACCCAAGCACAGCCCCTTCCACTTGTTCTTGTTGTACCTCGTGAGGTTCACATAGGACCACTTCTCAAGCTTGTTGTCCAGGCCGCTCTGGGTGGCATCTTGTCCTTCAGGTATGTCAACCTCACCATTCTGCTTGCTGTCATCTGCAAATCTGATGAGGATGTACTCAATTCCACTGGCTATGTCTCTGATGAAAGTATTAAACAGTACTGAACCCAATGTGGCCTCCTGAGGGACACTACTGGTCAATGATTGTCACATTGACATTGAGCCATTGATCACTACCCTCCAGATGTGACTATTCAACCAATTTCTTATCCATCTAACAGTCCACCCATGAAATCCATCTCTCTCCAATTCATAGGGAAGGATGTTGTGAGCGACCATGTCAAAGACTTTGCAGAAGCCCAAAAGATGACATCCATAGCCCTTCCGTTGTCCACTGATGTAGTCATTCCATCATAGAAGACCACATGCTGGCAAGGCAGGACTTGCCCTTGATGAAACATTTCTGGCTGTTTTGAATCACCTCTCTGTCCTCCATCAACCTTAGCTACTAATGTATTAGAATTAATGTTTACAAAGACAAATATAATGCCCGTAAAGAGACTGTTTTCAACCTAGGATATGTTTATGTGATCTCCAAAGTCTTTCACTTCAAAGGCTAAATGACTTCTTTGTAAATGGGATATTAAGGCAGGCAAATCATTTCATTATCTGGCTATTACATCAACACATCAGGATTCCTTCTGAATGCAGCCTGTTGATATTCCTCTGTCTTCTTTCCAGCTGGCAGTTTCTGGCACTCCACTGAATTTTACAGTTCAGAGTAACCACAACAGTAGAGCCCATTCATAATCTTACACTTTGAACGTCTTTCATATAATGTAGGCCTAAATGCCATACGTATAAACAAATTCTCTCAGAGTAGGGTTCCAATAATATTTTTGGCTATTCTTTAAGGGAATTTTAAAATGTCACATATTTTGCAATAAATATCACATGTTCCCTTTTTTTACCCCTGTTTACAGTACATAAATCTAAACATACATTCTACTTAAAATTATTTTCTAAAAAGTGTCATTGGGCATAGATGTGGGGTTGTAAAACTATTGTGCCTGATCCCACTTATATTTCTGAAAATGCTTAGCTTCTTACCATTTTTGTTCCTTTTTTTCCTTTGTTAAGTAAAAAAAACAAAAAAAAAACAAAAAAAAACAAAACAAAACAAAACAAAAAAAAATCAAACATGCTCTACTCTCTTCCAAACTTCACAGTGCGGAATTTGGCTTGTGGCTGTTCAAGTTCTGTCTGAGCCAGGATATATGTTCTGCTTTATGGTGACACTTGGCAAAACATATAAAATGAAAGCCTGACCTGGCCACGTTCCTCTTTCACTAACAGGCTCCCAGAGGCAGGGCATCTCTGAGAACTAACTTCCTTTTAAGACAGGCTTCTCATTTGCTCTGGGTGCCAAGGTTAAGTTCTTGATGAAGATTCATCCAAACAACTCTCTTGACTGTCTCCCCTGAAGGCTGCAGCCTCACTTTGTTAGAGGCAGGGTTGACAAACTCTGCTTTTAGAAAAGGAATTATGTCATTAACGGTAATGGAAAGAAAGGGATGAGTTGTCAAAAGTTCCACTTGATGTTTTGTTTTGTTTAGGTGTTTTTTTTTCAATATTAGAACAATATTTTAGCAAATACATCTTGCTTTTAATGGGTATCTTTTACAGCCAAACCAAAATCTCCTGATAAGATCTGGAGTTTTGAAACAAATCTGTAAAGTTGCTGAGGCTACACTCTGCCCCATCATCCAGATGATCATCTCTTTGGGCCCAGCTATTTAACTAAATTTCAATCCACCTCACTGTCTGTTCCTCCATCTCATGCATCAACAGCTTGTCTATGAAGATATTGTGATGATGTCAAAGACCTTACTTACCAAACTCCAGGCACAAAGTGTCCACCACTCTTTCTTCCTCTACCAGTCCAGTCAGTTCATCATAGAAATTTATCAAGTTGCTCAAGCATGCTTCGTGGTGAAGCCATGCAGATAGCTCTTGGTGGTTTTCATGTCATCCATGAGCCAGGAAATGTTTTCCAGAATTAGCTGCTCTTTCACGTTTTCACGATCTGGGTAAGCTGCTTCTCGTTCTCCCTTCCTGTTCTGTCAAACAAGGCTGTTTCCTGTTATGCCAATACAAAATGACAGTAAGAAATGTTTAAAAAAATTGGTTCTGAGTTATTCACAGAACTCCAGAAGGCCTAGTATGTTAAGGAAAAATCTGCATGCAATGTTAAATGGTATACACATACTGGAAGATTAAGTTCTAACTAAGCCCATTTAGGAACCTTGGATGTGTAGTTGTATCAATATGGTAGTTTGAGTTAATTATCCCTAATACAGGTGATAGAGTTGCATGCTCTTCTGCTTCTACAGAGGTAGGACAAAAGCTTCTATCGTTACTCTGGTGACAAAAGCAAGACTAGAGAAAATGAGGACCCATTGTTCAACAAGACAGGGAACTTGGTTATACAGAACAAGGCCTAACTATTGCATGTCTTCCTTGCACAGTCTCTATAAGCAGGGTTCTGAGTCCACCTGCTTCCCCACTGCTATGGGGGTGAGACTCCTGAGAGTCTCATAGTGTCTTGGTAAGTGACCAACCCCTTGCTTGTTCACTAGAATACTATATAGCCTACTCGCTTCCTCCTGTAGCTCCCTCACCTGGCAACACAGCTCCTCGACCACAGCACACCTTCTGCAAAAGAGCTGTGTTTCTGCCCCAGCCTCCCAGGGAGCCATCAGGCACTCCTGTGACCTGGAGAGCTCCATCTGCCACCAGCAGGTCAGTGAAGGCCTCTGACAGGGCTGGGCAGTGACTGCAGCAGCTGCAGGGGAATGAGCTCCACAGAGCACCAGCACCATGACTGAGGAGGCTTACACTAGTGTGCTAATGAGACTGGGACTGAAAGGATCTTTTTGTGCTCTTTTACACCAGATACTGTTTGTCTGCCTCTGTTGGCTCCTCCTGGACAGCCAGAGAGGAGCCCTCCCTGCTCGCCCTGCCGTGCAGACTGCCCTGCGCTGCTGTGCCCTGCACACCCTAATTGACATGCCACACCCTCTCTGACATGCCAGGCTCCTGTCTGTTCAGGCTTCTCTACAGACATTTAAACGGCCTCAGCAGTCCAAGCTCCTGTCCTCGCTGGCTGCTGGTCCTTCTGGGTCCTGAGGGGCTTCAGGGCTGCTGCTCAGATGTCCCTGAGCTCAGGCCCCCCTCTATGGCTCAATCCAATTTTCTCCCTGGACTTACCATGGTCACCGTTGCTGCCTCTGTAGTACTAATTTGCACAACATTGTGCCTAAGTTATTTGAAATATGATAAATATTATGCAAATAAAAGTAGCTTTGTAAGAAAACACAATAAAAACCCAAGCAAACAAAGAATAAAGTCCACAGCAATGGACCAGAATGTAATTTTTTGGGACAAAAAATATTCTGGAAGTGTGTCAAACAGATGGAAATATGTCTCTGCTCTCTTTACCAGTATCATATGCTGTAGTTAAGACTTATACTACTTCCGTCACTAATGAGCATTTGAGAAAAAATACAATCTAAATGCAATAATGTCCTGGTTTTTGTGGTTTGCAAAAGAGTTGCTTGGGATGGAAAAATGAAAGATGAGCAAAAGGAAGACCAAGTGTTTCAAAACATTCTCTTTTCATATAAAACTATGCTTTGAGAAGCTGTACTTTGACACTTACTACAAATGTAGAAGAAGTAGATGCAGCATTTCTCCAAAAGGATTCACAAGTCTGAGTTTCTGTATCTCACTAAACAAAGTTTTAACTGACATCTACAGAGAGATACTGCAGTCTTTGGTTTGCCTCTGCCTAATATGTGATTTATTTTCCCTCAACAAGTCTGTGGTATGTTAAATACAGCTAATTAGAGAAGGGAACCAGCTCAAGAAAATAAATCTGTAAGAATAACATATATCTTATGTAATCCTAACAACATTCTGGAGTTAGGGTAAAACTGTGTACATAATATATATTAACATTCATATATTGTATAGAATAGGAATCTATGAATATATTTTCCCTCTTAGCTCTCCCAGTGCTATGCCCATGTTGTGTTGTAACAAAAATGCAGCTGCACATAACAGCAAGAAACAAACCACATAACAAAAATATTTCTGCATGCAATCATACATTACAAAAAATCCTTTAAAGACAAGCAGTCCTAGCTGAATTACTGTTGCAATGAAAAGTCTTGACTCAGGGAATTTATTGTGAATGAAATTTATGTCCAATTAACAGTGATTTCTGATCATTGATTTCAATGCTGGGCAGGGGGGAAAAACCTCATGTTACAACAAAATAAATACCAAATTAAATAGCTTTCCTCTCCCTTCTCAACATTCAATTTCAGACAAACACCTATTCTCATCTATTGTCTCAGTTTTCCTCATTTTCTCTCCAGGGAACTCTCATTCCATCCCATTTTCTCCAATGAGGTGATGGGCAGCACTGATGGTCGTGTGCTTTAGGGTTTTCTTGCTGCTTCCTTTGCTCATTAGTGTCCCTGCCTTGGCATGTGCTGCCCATGGGGCTCAGTCCCTCAGAGCTCACCCAGACTCAGCAGTGGTCACCTATGGACACAGTCTTTCAGGAGTGTCCTTCCTTTGCTGTGGAATGCACCCTTTCAAGAGTGCTTCCTCAGCTTGCTAGTATTATCAACAGCAAAATTTCCTGCTATCTTAGGAATAAAAGACTGCAAGAGGGAATAGCATGGACCAGAAGGAGAAGATCTGAAATCCAAAACATTTGGTGTTGGAGATCTGATGTTTACTTCACTTTAGACAATCTGTAGCCGTGTCCCATTAACTGAGTGCCCTTTTGCAGCTGGAGTGCATCAGAGTCTGTCTGACTTTATCTCCCATTTCAGTAATGCCTGGAAATAAAGCCGCTTGTGCACATGATGGTGTGAAACAAAGCATGGTAACTGGACACAAATATGAGATTTAATTCAAAAATTTCCCCCAATCTGAATAAAATGTGTACTGTAACCGAGAAGTACCAAAAGAAAATAAATTACACATAAGTCACATATGGCCATACCATTTTTAAATACTTGAAACATGGGTATTGCAGAAAGTCTGAGAGCAGTCTTCTTTTATATCACCATGCTATGTAGATTTCTTTTATCCAAATATATTGTCTCAAAGGAGAGTGACTGACTTTACTCTTCCTTGCAAATATACATCCTGCAGACAACAGTGAAATGTAATGTTTGGGAAAAGCATAAGAAAAACAATATTAAGATGCACACATTTGGCCCAGAATGTCATATACAGAAATCCATGGATGAAATTCATCAACAGTAATCCCACTGAATTCTAAACAAAGGACAGCTCCTAATGTAATGTCAGCTGCACAGTCTACTGGATTGTCGGAACAGACGAAAATATAGAAAAAAGAAAAACTGAGAGGGCTCCTCAAAAGTAAGTTTTCAGTATTACTTATTTTGTCTGAAGAATTGAGGCTACTTTTGCAAAATATATATTAAAATGCATAATTTAAAATACATATACAGTGAAATAACAATCCTCTCTAAAACAGGCTATCATGATCATACACAGATCTGGTGTAAAGCTGCATGCAAGAGATGATTGAAATGCCTTTAATGTTCTGCAAATGTGATACTTTCTCTAAAATCTTTTTTTTTGAAACATAACTAATGTGGCCTTGTGTATCAGTCTGATTTAGACTGGTATGATTTATATTTTCTCATTGTCTCATTGTGATTACTCAGCAGTAGCCAAATAAAAGTCAGCATCCTCTAAGACAGAGTATCAGAGACCTGAAAGGTGGTTCAATGTCAGCTAAAATTTACTTCTTATTTGTCTGTAAGTTTCTTCTGGTAATATTAATTTTCGTTAATGCTGATTCTGACAAAATACCTCATAGCTGAACAACTTTTTCTTTTTTTTTTGTTTTCCCTACACATGCAAGAAGAAAAGAAGGTGTCAAGAGGAAATGATGGTGTGGATACATGCATTTTTGTGACAGATCAAAATGTTGATGGCCATGTTGACTGGTGCGCAAACTGTCATAGTTTATTTGTTACACATCAGTAATGTCAAAAAACATTTACTATGAAAGGTACTGGTTTTGAAATAACCTTTAATGGCCTTATTTTAAATATAATGTGTACAGTGAACATCTAATGAAAATTACTACGAAAATTTAAAAATATTCTATGTTCTATTATGATGAATCGTCTATAATTTTGTGAAAGTAATGCTTATAATTTTATTCTCAGTTTCATAGTTAAATAAAAGTTATTTTTTTTAGGAATAAAGAATTTCAAGGAACATTATGGATTTGACAAAAATGAAACTATATTGAAGCAGTTTGTGCTTTATGAGTAAACGGAAAGATAATCACAGACATGTCACATCAATCACCTCTTAATGCCTTTTAGGTGTTAAATGAAATTTGAACTCTTACTATTATTATTTATATAATTTGTCTTATTTCCCAAATATCAAGAAGAAGCATTAAGTTCATGACTTAAGAGAGATAAGTGAGGCCAATGTCCCATTCAAGGCCATATTTTAATGATAAGGCTTTTTTTCACTGACCTTTCCTTTTTCATATCTTCTATTTAGAGAAGGCCTACTACGATAGTGTAATTTAGTCTTTGGATATAAACTGATAGTCTGAATTCCAATTGGAGAAGTCTACTTGTCTTTACTGATTAAAGAATGCAGGAAGTGAAGTTCCACATCAGAATTTATTTCTTAACTCACAAGACACACGACCAGTAACTTCCACCCTTTGCAAATCACAAAGCACTACTCTGCTCTTGAGATCAGTCGTGGGTACATGGAGGCTTGGATGGGGGCATCCAAGTCTTATCTTTCAGGGACACCCTCAGGAAAATCCCTTGGTTAGGCTACATTTTGTTTTCTACAGTGTATGACAGAAATTCCATTCATCCTCCTGGCAACCTAAGAGACATCTTTCATTCGTTATGCATCCATATATATATATATATGGAATTCTCCTCTCTATGAATCATATGGGGATTCTGTTCTGAAGCTGATAGACAAAAAAATTTTGTCTTCACCAAAGTCACCTTTACTAAAACATGAATCCTTTCTTCATTCATCCCCTGCAAGCGATAGCTAATACTACAGAGGTCATGTATGCCTACACTGGTGCTTTTAAGGGAAATATAATAATCAGTCTAGATTTCTTTTCTATTGATGGAAAAAAAAAGTGATTTCACACAAAATGAAATGTTACTAAGATTCTTAGACTTTGGTGTCATTCATATTTATACTAACAAGATAAAAAGAAGGATTTGGTTTATATTTTTTGTTAGGAAAAAAAAGTACTGATGGTTTTTATTTTTCAGTAATTTTGGCAGATACTGTAATGGGATTTATATAAATCTGATGGAATGGAATGTATAACTGGTAAAAGCAATCCATGAGCTTTAAGGAAGGTAATCGTGTCGTTGCTAATTTCAAGATGTGCAAAGAGTGTGAATCAGCTCTGATTTGTCCCAAAACTTATTTACATAAATTACTTTAAATTGTGTTTTAAATGTTTTTTCAGGTGAAATTCTAAAAAATTAGAAGGAAAATACATTGCACTAGAAGGATTGTGGCTTCAAATACTGCCAGAGGCATATGTGCTTTTGACCTGACTACTGAGGTAAATGACATCAAAAAAAAGTCCATAACAGAACAAGAAATCCTAAACAAAACTGACCAGGGCTGTCTTTGCAACATCACTGGAATGAAATACTTCATTTCAAGGTAACAAAAGTACAGCAGCTGTGCTTCCATGAGAAGCTAAAGCTCTTATGCTGGGCTCATACATCTGCTAAAAGGAGTAAACCTCAAGGAGGGAGTCACGTTTTATAAATCAGCTATGCCTAGTAAACTGATTAACTAAAACAGGATAAGACTGTAGAAAATATTTATTTTGAGGAAGTTGAGTTACTTAGATATATTTAAATTATTTCTTTAAATGTACGATTTTTTAATAATGAAAATTCATGGGATATATTTGAAATTAAAGCGTTCACCTTTTTTTTTTTTTTAAACAAAAAAGGTAAAAAAATAGCTTTTATTATATTGTGAAAATGTTTTTTTTTTTCCCTAGTTGAAATGTTGCAATAGGCTTTGTGCTTTTGGTCAATAACATATTCTGATTAAATATAATTTTATTATAAAACCTATTTGAAGAAATATCTTCTTTTTTCAGATATATTTAAAGATGATAGAGAAATGGAAAGAGTCTTTAGGTAGCTAAAGTTTTCATCCACTTTTAGAAGCAAAAAGGGGTCAGCTCTCTGGTTCCTGCCGGCTGACCCAAATAAGGTAAGTTGAAGCCTGTAATTAATAAAGAGTCTTAGGGGTTGGTTGAGGGAATGTTTGAAAGACTGCTACTGTAGAATTATTTAAATTAAGGTTCAATTTTTGGATTTAATCTGATTAACTAATGAGGAAGTCATCTGGTACTACTAAACCAGGTAAAATAAATTTAATTAAGTTTCTGTAAAAGACCATCTGAAATCAAATCCGTCTACCATTTTAGAATTCTAAAAGAGGAAGAGAATGAAAACTGATTTGAGGAGAAGCAGTGAGGAAACAGAGGAAACATTTCATATTTAACTTAATTGGTGAATCGCAAATTGAAAGATAAGCAATTCTGAAGCATTCAATCCAGAAAATACATCAGACTCGTAATGACACAGCACTGTGAAAGAACTTAATACTTTACCTACCCATAAGAAACATAGATATGTAGCTTACTATTTTATCAATACATATAAGTGCAATGTGGCCACATACAAAATGGAACTTCAACATTAAAGATTTTGGAAAGCAGTTTCCTTCTATCCCAACAAATTCTTTCAGTGTAGATAAAGTTCATTTGGGAGATTGAAGATGGAACTTCGAGAAGAAATAGAAAGAAATGAGTTGGGCCTCAATAAGGATTGATGAAAACTGAAAAATGTCCATTTTCTTCTTCAATATACCAAATATTACTTTCTTCTTTAGTATCTTTCATACAGTTGTTAATCAAACAATAACAAAAATGTTAAGAAAGTATGTTTCAAACTCAAGAAAACATATTATTTCACTGTTTTTCAAAATCCATATAAAATATATATCATCTGTATCTACAAAGTAGTTTGGATGAGCTGACATCAGAAAAGATGGTACACCTACCTTACTTGAACTAAATTCTGTGACAAAGAATTTTAAAAATACCATGGCTTTGTAAATAATTTCTTCTTGAACTGAAACATTTTGGATTCTCTTTTCAGAATCTGAAATTTGGTTGTGAAGTTTTTCATAAACATCACTTTCTTTTTTTCTGAGTGGAAACTCATAATAACATTAAAAATTTCTAATTAAACTTCTCACCACTGTGCTAAGCAATCTTTGGTTTGAAACTGAAATTTGGCATCTTGCCTCAATTTTTATGTCACTTTCTAGAAGAGTATCAAAAGCAACCCCTTTCATTAGGAAAAATAATGACAGACTGTCTCCATTCCACTTTACCCCTTTGAGTTAATAGCTGAGCATAATTTACTGAGGGGAAAAAAAAACCAACCTGAAAGAAGTGGATATATTTTGTTCAAGACATGATGATTGAGGACTTTATCATCACGTTAGTGAATTCCTTAATCTTGTTTCCATTGTTGTTGGATAACTGCTGTATTTTCTTAGAGGTCTGATGAGCTGTAGGCGTAAGGTGGATGAAGACTGCAAAACAGAAGGAAAAATCAGTTACCTAATTTATCAGTCTCACAAAGTGCTTTGAAGCAAAGAGAGAAATATTGAAGAGAGCTGAACATTTAATATGAAAGCAATGGAAAGCAATTAAGGCCCTGGAGACCTGACTTTCTCAGAAAGCAATCTTAAGAAGTGTGTGCAAATATGGGAAGGGAAGGGAGTATTTTTTTGTTTTGCTTTTCTAGAACACAATTTTATTTTTAGAGAAGATAAAAATAAGCCTTTAAATCACAAATGAGCAAAATGTCTCAGCTCACACTGAGTCTTAACAGATGGACAAATGTTCCAGCCCTTCATAGATCACATGGAACTGTTGATGAGGCTTGACAGCCCCCTCAGCACTGGATTCACTTAACCCTCAGTTGCTACAGGAGAATATATTACTTGAAGTACTCCCCTTACTTCAGTACTCTCAATTTTGTAGCAATAAATATATTCCTTTCATAGATTATCTAATTCAATGTCATTCTCTAAACACTGTAGAGAAAAACTTTGAAGCTACAATCAGTTTCAGATTCAACAGTATTGCGTACAGTGAGCTTGAAGCACACTCTCAGAAATGGGAGTTGTGTGCATGCCCTTCAGAGTATGTAACATTCTGTTTAGCTGCCTTCACTTACTGACCCATTAGAGACAATCCTTCAGATGGGAAGAACAGGTAACTCAGAGCATTCTGTGCTTACAGCCTCCCAGAAGCAGCTATAAAAATAGTGTAGACCTAGTCAATTTAATGCTGAACAAATTGAGATGGTATGGCTAATATTTGTCTGAAAAAAGATGGAGCTAAGCAGCAGTGCTTTCATGCAGATGACATTTCATAATTCCTATGTCAATGATAAGCAGCAATATTTCTTGGAATAAAAGTGTTGAACCATAAACCAAGTTGCTTAGCACAAACTTCATCGAATAATTCAATTATCTTTCAAGGATAGAGGTCTTACACTTTAAATCAATTAAACTTGATTTCTACTCCAGTATTGTAATTTCCTGCCACTTAAAGCAAAGATTAGGCTGCTGCTTTAAATGATGCCTTATGTATCATTTAAACATATCAGATTTATACAACTACAATAGAAAATAAAAAGAAAAGGAGAGGAAGAAAAGTCTGTTCATATCAAAAGCAGCTGAAATGTCTCTGGCTGTCAACACATCTAATTCAGCTGGATAGTTCAACAAATGTGTCATTGCAGCATTTATCAGTGATACTACGGGAGGTTCATTTTGTTTTCCTGTCTGAGGAACCAGGACATGCTGACTTCTAAAACACTCCAATAGTGTATTGTTTTGTATATTTGTTTGTTTTCCCACAAAGGGTGTCATTAAGATTGTTCCCTAACAAATTAAGTGATTCAGAATTTTGCCTCTTATTGAAGTCAAACCAACTAAAGTCTTTGGAAAATCTTTAGTTCTTTTGAATAATTCTGGAAATGTATGCTGCACAATTTTGTTTCCTCCTATTTATTTTCATTGTATCATTTCAGACAGGTATTAACTAATGGTATTATTTTCTAGATGTAAAAAAAGAATTGGACATATTTAATTCATATCCCCCTAAACAAGCATAATAGAACTAGAAAAAATTTAACTTTCTCCTAAGGATAGTCTTCTGACTTGCTTGACAATTACAATTACTGAACAGGACCAACATATTTAAGTGTAACCTCCAAAAATATAAGGCCAGGAATAAATGAATTTAAATTCATTACATTTCATGTGTATGTTTTAGAATATAAGAAATATCAATGACCAAATATCAATGAATTACTACTGCTATCATTATTTGGAAAATGATCACTATGGAAGAAAACTGTCAAGAATTTGTATAAATAGCCTCGCTTTTGATTTATAGGATTTTTGACAAAGAAAAGTATGAATTATTTTTATAGCACTGCCTTTCCTGTTTAAAAACTGTCTCTATTGCTGTTTCCAAATGTACATGGTTTTACACTCTGGAGGAGTTGTTAATTTGTATTGTCAGATAGATCACATTGTTATTGTAGATGACCACATTCAGACCCAAATGCCTAAAAACCTTTTTCCATACCTTTTTAAAAATAATGTTTTCTGTGTTGCCTTTGATCTAATTTTCCCCTTTTCTATACTAAAGTAAAATATACTATTATAGCAACTTTTTTAATGGTTTGAAACCTCCATGTAAGCAAAAGGCCCAGAACAAATACCATGTGCTTTCAAACATAATTCTTTGTTACTATTTCATGCTGCATTTTTCATAAACAAAAAGACTCAGAATATCTATTAAAGACATTTGTTTGACATTTTGATATTTTAGCAATAATTTTACTTTGATTTATTTTTATTCTTAACTCCATCTTTCTGCTTAATGCCTCAGTTAGAAGACAGCAGACCTACAGTTTCCAGAATGATCTTTTCCTTGTTTATCCAACAACACATGCAGTTGTTATACAAAAGATGAATATATCTCCAACCATATTCTGCTTTATAAATATTGCAACCTATGACATGGCAAGGCAAACTATGGGAAGATATACTGTAGTTATAGACACTTGTTTCCTGAAATAACCATTTCCCTGTGCAGTGGCAACCATGTTGCCAGAGAAGCCAGTGAGGTACATAGAATGAACAGGAAAGACATTAAGATGAAGACAGAGAACATTATTTCCTATCAAATAAAATACCAGCATCCTGGGAACTGTGTTTATTTCTGCTCTCTTCATCTCAAGAACTTTGGGGTGGGTGTACAAGAGATACAGAAAAGAACAGCTATACACTGATGATCAGGATATTGTAACTGACTTAAGAGCAGGGCCTAACAAAGTTGGAGTTCTTGGCATAGAGCAGGATGAGAAGAAATATGGCTAAGATTTAGAAACTCATGAAAGGAGTAAATAAATTGAACATGAACAGTCAGTCGCTAAGGGACAATTTGTGAAACTTGAAGGATGTCCATTTCAAGTATATAAAGAGGGTCATTTTTTAAAACAGAAGATAGAAAACATCAGAAATACACTGAACAAGAAAGTGTGGCTGTAGAAAAGGTCTATGAAAATGACACGTCCAAAAAACCAATTTATTGTCTTCCAGGAGGACAACTCCAAAACCACATTTCAAGCAGATTTTACTGGGCTTATGGCAAGATTTTCAGTTGAGCTGCAAAGGTGGTGGTTGTGGAAAGAGATCAGGAGCTGCCCCTATGTGAAAGAGACAGCTTCAGGTGGCTCCAAGACAGATATGCCCCTGGCCAAAGTTGAGGCAATCATCAATTTTGCTGGCATCTCTATGATAACATATTTGAGAAATGGAAAAAAATACTGGGGTGGAACTGTAAAAGAGATGAGTGAGAAAACTGTGAGAGGAAAACCCCTGCAGACAGCCAGGTAAGCGAAGAAGAAAGGGGAGGAGGTGCTGCAGATGTGTGCAGCCCATGGCAAACACCATGGTGGTGAGGCAGGTGCCTCGCTGCAGCCTGTGGAAAGAACCACACCAAAGCAGATACCCATCCTGCAAGCCATGTAGGTCAGCACGATGTGGTGGATGTGCCCTGAGGGAAGCTGCAGTCCATAGACACCCAGTGCAGGAACATACTTTCTGGCAGAATCTGTAACTTGTGGGAGAGGTTCTTTAAGGAAGCACTTCCCGTGGGAAATACTACACCCTGTAGCAGAGGAATAGCATGAAGAGAAGAGAGCAGCTGAGACTATTACTATGAATTAACCACAATCCCATCCCCATCCCACTGCACCACTCAAGGGTATTGAATAGGTGGAAGGGTCAGAAGTGATGTTAATCCTTGGAAGAAAGCAGGATTGGGGAAGAAGGGATTTTTAGTTCTTTTTTTTTCTCATTTCTCTCTATATTAGTGTATTTTTAATTGGCAATAAATTAATCTTCCCCAAGTAAATTCATTTTTTCCTGTGTCTACAATTTGTGAGTGATCTCTCAGTCTTTATCTTGACCCATGAGCTCTTTCTCATTATTTTTCTCTGCCTTTGTTGCTGAGTAGTGAGAGTGAGAGCAGCAGATGGATATCTGGAAGCCAGCCAAGGTTAACTTACCACAAGGACTATGCAAGGATATACTGTGTAATGCCCCTATTACAAGAATTCTGGATAGTAGAGAAATACAAAGGGGATGGAGCAAGCCATTGTCGTGTTCTTTTCCTTAACAGCATTCCCTCTTGTCACTGTCTTGAGACAGCATATTTAGCTAGATAGATTGACCCAGACTGTCTGACCCAGTAGGATATTTCATGTGTTCTGGTATTATTGTGTGGTGATGGTAGGAGCACTAGACTTTCAATTTTATTTTTTTTCCTTTAAAAAAATTGCCGGTTACGAAATGAAGCTGACTTGTGCGTGTGTGGCATGATATCTGTCAGATACAGATCCTGACAAAGATTAGATGTTGATATAAATAGATAAAAAAGCCACACATATTCAGAACTTGTTTTTCTGGGAGTGTTTTCGTATGAAATAAAAGCTTGCAAGCCTGTGCAGTTTATTAACAATTCATGGCATCGAATGTCAGGAGGTATAATCAGTCATTATTTCAGTCATTATCTTACCTGAACAAAGTGGCAAAAACCTTTGTCCTGCTTGACTTGGAATTAAATGAGGTAAGACTCGTAGGGAGAGGTAATATATTTTGTTTGACTGGGACAACTGAGAAAAATAGTAAAACTTTTGTACAACAAAGGATTTCTATGGTTCTAAAAGAGAGTTTAAGTGGATCGCATTGTCTCCTCTTTTCCTGTGGTCCCTTTATTCACCACATGAGCTGAAGTCAAGAGATATGATCTCAGGAACCACTGCTCCATTTCTCTGTTTATAAAAAGGACACATTTATTTCTAGTGTCGCAGTAGCATTCCAACATTTTCTATCCTATGGAAAATTAATGACCAGAACAGAAGGAAAATTAACACATTCTTTTCTCTTTCTTCCTTCTTAATGGCAGAGAAGAATGTCAGAAAACTATTGCTATGAATAATTTAAATATATTTTATTTTTGTATCTTTAATGGGTGCAAGATTAAGGACAATAGTTCAGAATGCTCACAAACCATGATAAAGTGGAAACTTGGATTTAATATCCTAATAAAAGAGAATTTGGAAATTACATTCAGGTTCTTTTAATAATAATATCACAGAGCAGTGAAGAAATAATAATCCGTGTATCATGAATTTTAAAACAAAGTTTAAAGTCAAAGGCTTTCTTTCTAAACCAGAAGAAAATATCACATGATTTTATGGCAAAAATCAGTAACAAATCAGTTGACCTCATATCTGCTGCCAGGGTGATCTTGCCTCATTGGTTCAGATTCACCAGATACCACCAACAGCAGTTCACTGGCTCCTCAATGCATTTGTGAAATACATATAGAAATGCAGACAGATGACAAAGAGAAGCAAGCACTGAATGCATTACTACGCTGATTTTCTTTCATGGTGTAATCATTCTACTCTAAATTAGAATAGAGTTGAGCACTCACTCATCCAGGTTTGGTCTATTAGCAAAACCAGCAAAAAACAAACAAACAAAATGCGTGCTGAGGTATCAAAATCCAGCCAAATTTTTGAAATGTTTGGCTGCTTGAACTTCTTGTATAATCAAGACAATATCCCTTATACATCAGCTTCAGGTTATAAACCACATTGTTATTCTTGTAGGTGGTCAGAACTGCATAGTAACTTTCCTAGAACTAAAAAAAGGAAGAAAAAATGGGTAACAATTCCCCTCTTAAAAAAACTGTATAACACTACCCTCTGCCCTCTCCCTAAACCCCCAAATAATCAGCAAATACAAATTCTATGGATGTCACAAAACAGCTCGCAAAACAATGGGTTCTCCTTTATAGTATAACACAGTACTTGCAGGTCAGGTTTATGCAAAGGAAACATAAGTTAGATTGATGGATGTGAGAAAGTAGAGTGTGGCAGCCTTGATAAGGAGTTGGAGTCCTGTCCCCGTGTCAAGTGTGACAATGGAAGTATGGCCTCATCAGATTGTTTCAGGTCCCATAAGACTGCACTTGGGAAGAACCATACAGCTTTGCACAATACCTGTTTGCCTTCTATAGAATATTTACAAGTGATTGTCACACTCGTTAGTTTACTCTAGTTCATAGGATTGACAGTCCAGTGAAAGCTGCAGCTCTGCAGGACTCACTATGGGAGAGGAATGGAAAATGGGAGTGCACAGGGGGAGCAAATCCCTTGTTAGTCTCAATTAAAATAGCATGTATATACAGATAAGACAATACAGGTCTTGACACATTGTATTAAAATCACATCAGGGTCCTCATCTGCACATCACTTAACCTTTAAGGCATACCAACTTTGTACACTATTAAAAACACAGACTTAAACAAAAGTACAGAAAAATGCTGAATTCCTCTTTTTCTTCCCTTTTATTTTGTTTTGTTTTGTAGATTTCAGTGTAGTTTTATGATCCCACAGCACAGAGTAAAGAAAAAAAGTGGCTTCTTCATAGTCTGATTTGCATATTACATCATATAAAGGATATTTTAAAACCATAAAATTTCTCAGGAGGGCTTTGCTGGAGAGCTTTAAAGCATCTCCAGAAAACTGAAAATAATGTAAAACAGTTTATATTAAAATCAGTAAAGGATGAAAAATGTTTTTAAGTTTGGTTCAGATATGCATAGAAAAATTTGCATTTTTTGAAATATATCTAAATATAAGAACTTCTTAATTTATGAATCGAGCTGTAAATAAAAACCAAAACCAAACAAAACAAACCAAAATAAAATATCTCTTATAAAACTTACGTTTCCAACACTACTTTCAGCACACTTGGAAGTCTGACACGACTTTCTTTCCCTATCGTATGCCACTGTTTCTGTTCTGAATCATAAACAAATCCAGACAGTGCAGATAAATACACATACTGGGGAGGGAGTGGGAGTGGGAAAGCAGAGGAGGAAGTAAAATTTAAAAAACCTCACACATTAGCAATATTTACCGAGCTAATCAAATTTCACCTTAAGTACTAAAATACCCTTTTAAAATACCTGAATTGCCAGACAAATTTAAAGAGTAAGTAGAGCACAAAGAAGTAAATACATACTAGACATTCTTAAGGAATTATTCTCTTGGACATAAAAAATAATCCGAGGCGCTAAAGAAATCCCAAAGCAACCCTGAAGTGGTGAAATCAGTTATCTATGGCCATGAGAAAATACACATAATATGGCTTTTGTTTTGTCCGTTCTCTTCTCTTTCCACTCTAGATTTCCCAGGAGGAACAAAATAGTTTTCAAAATGGGTTCAAACTTTGGTAAAAATTCCCTTTCACCAAATTGTAATTAACTGACTTTTTGCCAACAAGTTACAGGGTTTGAACTGTTTGAGAGATTGCTTTTTGATCATTTTACACTTTTCATCTATACTTACTGGAGTCTAATGCAGATCCAAATGCAAATTTTTGTATAGCATGGTCACAGCTAATGAGCTCTTGAGGATAATAGAATATCTACAAGCCAGTCTGTGTGATTTGACCTGTGACTAGGAAACACTCTGTAGCACAGGAAAAGCGTGAAGAGTCCTGTCCTGAGGAGGAAGTAGTGACAGAGACAGCCTCTGATGAACTGATTGAAACCTCCGTTCCTTGTTCCACTGGAGGGACAGAAAGTTAGGAGAAAAACTGAGCCCAGGAAGAAAGGAAAGGTGGGGTGCTTTTAAGATTTGGTTTTATTTCTTATTAACCTATTCTTATTTGATTGGTAATTAATTAATTTCCCCAAGTCAATTCTGTTTTGCCCATGGTTACAATTTTGTTTCATTTCTTATTATCCTATTCTCATTTGATTGGTAATTAATTTATTTCCCCAAGTCAATTCTGTTTCACCCATAGTTATAATTGAAAGAGTTGTCTCCCTGTTCTTATCTTGTTCCATGAGTCCTTCATTATATTTTCTCTCCACTGTCCAGTTGTGAATGAGAGAATGACTTTAGTGGATGCAATGTGTTCAGCCAGAGTCAACCTTTCCTTCCTTCCTTCCTTCCTTCCTTCCTTTCTTCCTTCCTTATTTTGTTTGGCGTC